>CM074970.1:4570408-4581049 GCA_037577455.1 Pangasius macronema
TATCCAGCATGATATTTTTCCCCAATGAGATCTGATGTGTTTTCAAAGTGTTCCTTTAATTTTTTTGAGCAGTGTATGAAGTTCTGGGGGGTTCATGGGCATATAGAGTTATGGTAAAGTGCAATGTTCTGATGCTGTCAGGTTTTTGCATATGTTCTCCATGTGATTCTTACTACAGTGTTGACGGCTGTATTAAACTAACATTTATATAAAAACTGTGTCATATAGTTACTTTGTGACTTTGCTGACGGTCTTGATATGCATACACACACAACAAGGTATCCAAGTGATTCTTATTGTGATTATCTGCTGTTCACAGAACCACAGTAACACTAAATGGCAAAAGTTTGTGGACATCTGACTATAACAGCCATATGTGGGCCTTCCCCAAACTGCTGCCACAAAGCTGGAAGCACACAATTGTGTAGAATGTCTTTGTTTGCTGTAATATTACAATTTCCCTTCACTGGAACTAAGAGACCTACCCCAGACATGTTCCAGCATCAACTCAAGTGGCCTGCACAAACGCTGACCTCAATCCCATTGAATAACATTTTGGAGGAAACAGAAAGCCCCAGGCCTTCTTGCCTAACATCAGTGTCTGAGCTCACTAATGCTCTTGTGGCTGAATGGGCAAATCCCCACAGGTACCCTCCAAAATCTAATGGAAAGCCTTGCCAGAAGAATAGAGGTTATTGTAACAGCAAAAGAAGACTAAATCTGGAATGGGATGTTCAAAAAGCACATATGAGTGATGGTAAAGTGTCCATAAACTTCGGCCATATAGTGTACATATTTAACTAGTGTTTTGTTACAATATAAGTGCAAAATGTACATTTAATGGCAGTATATACATAGCAAAGGAAACACAATTAATAAAATAATGAATGATATAAAACCTTAATTTAGATAAACGAAATGTATGCTCAATATATTCTGACTTTTTATGTCAGGCCATTGATGTCAATTATATTCTGATATTATCTATGTTTCTGTTGCATTACTTTTTCATATAAATACTGAAATGTCTCCTGCATAATAAACAAGTTTTATTCCACAAAATCTTTTGTTGTTACTGAGGATTACTGGAAATCTATACATAAAATTACTATTTTATTCATTACTATTTATTACTTTTAATATTTATTACTACTGATCAATATTTGAATTTGAATATTGTTCATCCTACCTTACGTGCATGCTCTGCTATGCTGGACAGGCTCTGAGTGAGCAGACACACACACAGGGCTTTCTGGGATAGCTGCTTCTCCAAGTGTGATATGTAGCCATTTAGCTTATCTATATCAACAAGAGAAGATATATTGGGTTAAAAACATTGTTAAAAATCTTAGAGTACATTAATGAAATGGTTCAGGAGAGTGCACAAAATAATTACTGACTGTATTCAGTTGTTTAGAACAAAAACTGACCTAGTTTCAGGTAAGACAATGTTTTTAAAATCTATGTTGGACAGTTCAGCAGTTTGAAGCTGTCACTTGGAACTTTAACAGCAAACTATTATTTGATTAAGTAATGTCCTATAACCTTGCTGGGAATTTACTGATGCACACTAGGGTTGCAACCAGATATGAATACATTATTCAGAAGGAACCGATAGTGTGTCCTAAAAAAACATGAATACAAATTCAAACTGGATGGAGTATTTTTTTTGTTTTGTTTTTTAGAAAACTTGCACAAACCTGGCAAGAATCAGAATCCCACAGGACAAAACAAAAAAGTTTTTATTTATTTATTTTCTTATTTTTATTTTTACATAACTGTGTACTATAAAGAACATGGAAATCTCAGGGATGACTGCCAAGTTTCCACAAAATTCCCAATCTAAATACAACTTAAAACTGCACAAAAAGAAAAAAAAAAAGTGGTCTTCCTCTGGTGTAGCCCCTCAGCCTTAAGGTTCGACGTGCTGTGCATTCTGAGATGCTTTTCTGTTCACCACAAATGTATAGAGTGGTTATCTGAGTTATTGAGTTATCTGGGTAGCCTTTCAGCCAGCTCAAACCAGTCTGGCCATTCTCTGTTGACTTTTCTCATCCGTCCAAGGCATTTCCATCCACAGAACTGCCACTTACCAGCTGTTTTTATTTATGGCACCATTCTAAGTACACTCTAGAGACTGTTTGTGAAAATCTCACGTTTTCAGTTTTCAATACTCAAAGCAGCCCATTTGGCACCAAAAATCATTCCATGGTCAAAATCACTGAGATCACATAATTGCCCATTCTGATCGTTGATGTAAACATTACCCGAAGCTGCTGGCCTGTATCTGCATGATTTTCTGTGTTGCACTGCTGCCACACGATTGGCTGATTAGATAATTGCATGAATGTGTAGGTGTACAGGTGATCTGAATTAGGTGCTCTTTGAGTGTAAATCCACATTTGAGTGCCTACTGTTAATACAATAGCACTATACAAATAATTTGTACTGAAGCGGTTATTCCACTTAAATATGTATAAGAGTAACAAAGAACTGTGGACTGTTACAATGGTGCAAATTACTCAAGTGGGACAAATGGGAAAGGTTGCAGTAATACCATCTTTCCTAATTCTGGATCCTCACATCATCTTGGTTTTATCTGACTTCTGAAGCCATGGTCTGCAAAGAGCTTATAAAGCTTGTAAGATGTGCTACTCTCGAAATGTATTGATCATGAGCGACTGTTAAAAATTTTTTTCCAAAACATTAGATGTACCATGGAACACCGTGAGACCTAAGGCAACATTACTCTCTGCATGTGACAACAATCTCTTTTATTCTTTGCATATCTGGGTATAAGGTGGCTAGACAGAAGATGTGTTATGGTCTGATGAGACCAATACCAAAAGGTATAATAATTCCATAATTACAAAATGAAAAAAAAAAAAAAACATCACCAAAAGAACACCATACCCACGATGAAGCATGGTGGTGGCATCATCATGCTTTAGGGCTGCTTTTCTTCAGACAGAACTGGGAATTTTATCAAGGTGGAGGGACTCATGAATAACTACAAATACCAGACGATTTTAGTGCAAAACCTTCAGGTGTCTGCTAGTAAGTTGAAGATGAAAAGTAAACATACATCCAAATCAACAAAGGAGTGGCTTAACCAAAAGATGATCAAGGTTTTTCAATGGCCTAGCCAGAACCCAGACCTGAATCCAATCTGTGGGGTGACCTGGAGTAGGCTGTGTACAGGAGATGCCCTTACAATTTGATGGATCTAGAATGTTTTTGCAAGAAAGAGTGAGAAAATATTGCCAAGTCAAGATGTGCCACGCTTCTTAGCCAAAAAGACTGGTGTGGTGTTGTCCTGGCATTGCCAGTTGCAATATCATCTAGCCACGCGACCTCTTGTGGTCATATGAGGTATAGCAAGAAATTAGAAAGTGACCTCATCAGTAAAAGACTATACAATTAGGTGAAGTCATCAAAAAGAGACTGAATCAGAGGCAGAGACTGTTCATGTTTTGGGCATTCATTAATCCAAAGACATCCTCCATTCAAAGTTAGTGATAAGGCATTCCCTGTAAGTCATCTTGTTTTGTCATTACTCACGATTGTGTTCAGTCCATTTTGTGTAGTTAAAGATGCCTATTTGATGTTATTTAGAATGGCATGTTTATGCTTGCCAATATGGTGCATATTTTCTCATCTTTCACATGTGATATTTTATTATTTTATATTTTTATTATTTTATTCAGTGTATGTATTTGTATTTTCACACCATTCATGTGATAAAGTTACACTCTCAACATCACCTCATGGTTCCGGGAGTTATTGCGTGAAGGTGTTTAACTTGGTTAACTTGGGTTCAACGAGGCCAGTACAGGTGTAATATAATCAAAAGGTGTTGCAACAATGTATTAGTTTAGGGGTGTGCACACTTATGTAACCAGGTTATTGTAAGTTTTTTCCCCCTATTTTTCCCTAAAATGTTTCTAATTGTTATTCACTTAATTTTCATATGCTGTAATTTCACCCTGAGGGTGGAAAAAGTTCTGATATGATTTATCTTGGTTTCATTCCCAGAATGTCCCAAAACTTTGTATCAGCAGTCCCAAACTGAAAACTGACCATCCCAAATATTCTTTTTCTTTGGTTTACAATACTGTTAGATTTAGTTCTCTGGTTAATTTCTTGTACTGCTATAACAGCACCAGCTGCTTTTGGATTATCCTGACTATAAATTTCATATAATTAACACCAAATATCCACCAACATTGGTAAGAGCATCACCATGCAATATGTATACAATATTATCTGAAATTAATTTTCCAAAAACTCAAAGCAATTATACTCAAAAGAGAGTGAATAAAAAGAGAAAGAAAAAAACAAACTAGGCTTCAGTGCTACAGTAAAAGCACTCCACTTGCATGTGCATGGTTTGACACGCACTCTCAACTGATATTTTTACGATGTCTTGAATACACTACTTTCGTGTATCAGGTTGCTCTAACATACAAAATCACCTGCTCCTTTTGGCTTTGAACACACTCTTACTCTGTGTAATAAGGTTACTAACTCTTTTCAGAAGAAAGTAGCTAAAACACACTCAAAAAGCTCAAAAAGTTGCTAGATGACATCACAGACTAATTTGCATACTAATTTATTCTCATGATCATTGACATATCAAATTACAAATTAGAGTACATAAAGATTTTCACTTAGAATATATATTAGAATAAAATGGGTGGTGCAGTTTTCCCCACTCAGCTTATCCTTGCCATGGGAATTGGAGGCGAGTGTGACATTTGAATCTACACAGCTAACTGACATGGCGATCCACCAACCACAGCTTATAAGTAGTCAGTCTTTTGTGGCAAGCTAAAAAACAATTCCACCTTCCTTACTGCAATCTAACATTCATTCACTTTTTACTTTACATATTTTACCGGCATACATCATTCCAAAAGCTCCCCAAAACAGATTTTACATCATCCTGTAGCCTATTTTTACTGTTAGAGTGATATTTAATTAATTTGTAAACCGAGTGACAGTCATGACCCCTAGTTTGGGAAACCCTACCCTACATGGTCTAACTGGATCTGAATGGGAGAAATCTTTATGTAAGAAAGTATGTTGGATTTCTGTGTCAACAAAGTGTACAGACATTTGTTGGTACCCTACCATGCAAAAGAAATGTTTTTTTCCCCAGCCATTCTTGAGTGCTTTAATTATGTGTTTTGGGTCATTATCCTGTTGGAGGACCCATGACCTGCGACTGAGGGAGGGCTTTCTGACACTGGGCAGTATCTTTCTTTCCATGATGCCTTGATAGTTTTGAGCCTTCATTGTGCCCTGCATGACTGAGCCCACTCCATGTTTCACAGTAGGTATGGTGTTATTTTCTTTGAAAGCTTCATTTTTCTGTCTTTGAACAAACAGCTGGTGTGACTTGCCAAAAAGCTCTAGTTTTGTCTAGTTTTCGCCAGTCCTTTGCTTTCTCTGGTTCTTGTTCAGTGTGGTGCACAATGATACCAACCTACACAGTGGCACATTTTCTCTCTTTAAATATTAAATAGGCTGATTGAAGACACCTGTGACACTAATTAAGGTTAAACAGTTAGTCTGAAACATGATTAGAATGCAATGATTTCTAAACTTTTTTTAGGGGTACCAAGAAACTACTGTCTAGGCTGTTTTAGATTATCTTGGTAAAATAAACAATAAGTCATACTGGTTTAATCTATCACATACTATGGGCAGGCAGGTATATATGAGACTATTGCTTTTGGTATAATCACTTTTCAGGAGCACTGAATCATTGTTTCAAAGAACTGTAAAGGTACCAACAAATTTGTCCATGTCTGTATGTGATTGTGCTCTGTATAGCCATTTAATATCTTTCTTATGTAGGAAATTTTTCATGTTAATAATAGAAATTGTAAAGATCATTTATTTGGTCAAAATCTGTAAACTGACGTTCAGATCACCAAAATTGTCAGTTAGTTGACAGTAATTGTCTTTCACTACAGTAGACAATTTATTAATATGAGCAACATCTGACATGGCGTGGACTGCAGACTGAATATGCACTTTTGTATAAAAAAAAAAATGCTTAGTCAGCTGGTTGCCCATAAATCCAAACATTCCTGAAGACAGGAGTAAGTGTCTTTTCAACCAATATTAAAAAATATTATATCATGGAAAATCAACCACGGTGGTGGGGGAAACCTGAAATGCAATACACAGGCGTCATTATTTTTCATGGAGGCCATCCATATCATACACACTTGGACACCAATAGGCTATTTCATGCTTTTAATTCACTAGTTTGAATGAAATGCCAGTGTTTTTGTTAAGAATATAAAGAAAGCGTGCCTACAGTTTAACTTGACCGAGCACTCATCTGTGACACTTGCAGGAAAGTAAGCGTTTTACATATACAGTACATAATTTTATGCATAAAAAATCTGAAACATTTTCTCTGATTAATATCCTGTCTCTTCCAATGTCCTCCCTACAAAAAAAAAAAAAACTTTCTGTAAACTTTAAGTAAACAATACTATTAATTAATAGTGTGTTATTTATGTATTTAATACTGGCATAAAATGGCATTCCCTAATTTTTTTTGTGCGTGTATTTACACCTTAAAACAAATTTCAGTGTGAAATTTGGTTATTTTGGTTAGTTTTAAATTGGTTATTTAAAACTTTGAGACAGTGGTTCTGGACTTATTAATACTTCTCTCTCAAACCAATATTGGACCAAAGTCCAGGGTCAGAACTGCACCCAACTGACATACCTCTCATTTAGGCAAACTCCCCCAACTGCACATAATTTATGAATAGTACTCAAGTCTATAGCTGTATCTGAGGTCCAAATAAAAATGTGCCTTATTTCAGTATTAAATCCTCGCTAAGCTTGGGTAACTAACTCAATTATGAGTATGGCCCAAAGACAAGTGAATACTTAATTCCTTTGTATAATCCCTTTTGCAACATGGATGAGCAAACATTTACGCCTCATTTTATTTATTGAGGAAAATTTCATTCTGAGTACAAGAATTTATAATTATGTAGTCATTGTTTACTTTTGGTTCTGGAAAAAGAAATATCATTCTACACTTAAAACAGCAAAATTAACACTGAAATAAGGTATTATAGCAATAATATATAGCATAATGAGATCAGTCCGCTTTCTTCTATCCTTTACCCCCAATTTAAATACTTCATACTTTCATGTTCCTAATAACACCTAAGACATGTATATAGTAATGAATAACATGTGAGGGACATTTTGCACCTGGTTCATGAAGCTGTAGCGGGGATGCAGTGGCACACAGTAGAGGAAGGATTATTATATCTGTGGCTTTCCATTTTAAAACTTCAGGGCTATAGAAAGAACAAATAAAAGAAAAATTACTGATGTTAACAGTAGACCTATTCAAAAGTAAGAAATGTATCTCTTATATAGTCACCAGTCTTCCATTTGCAAGATAATTGCTGCACACTGCACAGATTCAGTTGCACTTCTTGAAAACAACATGATGTCCATCAGTGTCTCCACTCTACAATCTGGTTGGATCAAAACAGGACTCCTGTGATAGAATTTTAACAGTAAACATTTTAAAATTAGCTTGTGAAAAAAATACAATAATTTCTGTCTATTGCCTATACTTGCATTCTACATTGAAATACATCATCTTAAAAATGAGTGCAAAAGTGAATCTTAGAAGGGCTTCACCCATAACGACTACTGATGGCAGAAATGTCTTACCATGATGTAGAACAAGAACTTTACATAACTTTATAAGTTTAGCATATGCAGTGAAATCACGTTTTGATGAGAAACATATTTTTTTTAATGTAAACCCTATGTAATATTTTTTCTTAAATCTAACTGACCACACATTCCATTTTTTTCAGTGTACTGTATGTTGAGCTACAGTACGTTGCTCCGTGTGCCAACTGTTGGATAACGTGTTAAGTACAGCAAATGAATTTAAATTCTAAGAAATGTGCATGCACACGTGACGAATCTCATGAAACCACATGAAAAAATGCGCATTCTTAAAAGACCACATCTGTAGGCTACTGCTGCTTTAGAGGGAGACACATGCGTACATGTGGCATATGGCATACGTGCGTGGCGACATTATTACTCCCACCTCCAGCTACTGGCTCTGGACTCTGGTTTGGATACTAATGGGAGTGTGTTCTTCTGGGCAATGCGAAAGACATGTGCATAGTATATTTGTATAGTATATGGTGGTGCATGTCTTGAACTTGAAAGCTGCTGTCAATGCACCTGACAAGCCAAGTGCTTCCTAAGCCAGAGTAGAATTAGTCTATCACTTGCAATGAGTTGCTAATCATGGTGGAATCTGTTCACCATTTAAGATACTACTTGTATGAACTCCCATTTTGCACACACACTGACTATGCGTCTCTCCACTGGCTTTGAGAACCTGAAGACCAGGAAGCCAAATGGTTGGCTGATTAATAGTAATTAGTATTATAATAGTAATTAATAATTATTAATAGTATATTAATTAGAATAGTAATAATAAATAATTATAGCAATAACAAAAAAAAACATAGCTGTACACACACACACACACACACACACACACACACACACAGATCAGCTGTAACATTAAAACCCCTGACAGGTAAAGTGAATAAGTAAGTAACTGACTGAAACAAACTCAGTGCAGACATGACAGCAGTTTGGGGTCTCACTCTTAGTAGTGTTGCTCAGCACTACTGACATGAAGGAGTTTAAGATGTGTCTTAAAATCTGACTAGTCAAAGAGGTAATGACAAGGCCTTTGAAGTGAATAACATTGGTTACCTGTATAGGGGTGGGATATATTAGGCAGCAAGAGAACAAAAGATCAGTTCTTGAATTTGATGTGTTGGAAGCAGGAAAAATGAGCAAGCATAAGGATCTAAGTGATTTTGACAAGGGCCAAATTATGATGGCTAGACAACTGGGTCAGAGCATCTCCAAAATGGCAGGTCTTTTGGGGTGTTCCTGGGATGCAGTGGTTGGTACCTACCAAAGTGTTCCAAAGAAGGATAACCAGTGAACTGGCAACAGGGTCATGGGGGCCCAAGGATGCGTGTGGAGAGCAATGGCTAGTCCGTTTGGTCTGATCCCATAGAAGAGCTACCGTAACACAAGCTACTGAAAAAGTTAATGCTGGCTATGATAAAAAGGTACACGCAGTGCATTGCAGCTTGCTGCATATTGACTGTTCAGAATGCCCGTGCTGACTACTGTCCACCACCAAAAGCACCTACAATGGGCATGTGAGCATCAAAACTGGACCATGGAGCAATGGAAGAAGCTGGCCTGGTCTGATGAATAAATTTTTTATTTATTTATTTATTTTTTAATGATCATGTGGATGGCCGGGTGAGTGTGCGTTGCTTACCTGGGGAAGAGGTGACACAAGGATTCTCTATAGGAAGAAGGCAAACTAGTGGAGGCAGTGTGATGCTCTGGGCAATGTTCTGCTGGGAGACCTTGGGTCCTGGCATTCATGTGGATGTTACTGTCAGCCCGCGCGCTAACAACTCATGCGACTGCTGACAGGGTGCTGAAAGGACATTATCACTTCGGCACCCCTGTTGTTTTGGACAGCCTGGCTGCGCATGGCTGCGAGGCGGAGAAACAAAACTCAGCATGTCTGGCAGCCAATCCCAACCAATCCCAACCGCAGTGCCTATCTACCTTCCTGGAGAAGACAGAGGACTATAAAAGGAGCCAACGGCAGTTCAGCTAAAAAGGTAGGCGATAGAGGAGACATTGCCTTTCTGTCTCTCCTCTTTCAGAAGGTGACATCAGCAAGGAAAATGATCCCCTTCTGCCTTCAGCTGCACACTCATGCCCCTGAGAGCTGCTGCTGTCACCCCTCCTTCTTCTTCAGGTGCCGCTATCCTGGGACTGCCACGCCACACGCAGAGATGACACCACCCTCACTCATCCTCACCATCCACTCTCCCTGCACATGTCGAGCAGCATTGACTTCCTCACACTGTAAATGAAAGGGAACGTTGTCCCTAACCTCGGTCTCTGGGTGCTTGTGTGCTGTGTCTAGAGGTCTCGCTTGTCACAGACACGTATCACCTACCTAAACACTGTTGCAGACCAAGTACACCCCTTCATGGCAATGGCATTCCCTAATGGGAGTGGCCTCTATCAGTAGGATAATGTGCATTGCCACACTGCAAAAATTGTTCAAGAAAGGTTTGAGGAACATGACAGAGTTCAAGGTGTTGACTTGGCCTCCAAATTCCCTACATCTCAACCCAATCGAGTATCTGTGGGATGTGCTGTACAAACAAGTCCTATGCATGGAGGCCCCACCTCGCAACTTACAGGATTTAAAAGACCTGCTGCTAATATCCTGGTGCCAGATACCAAAGCACACCTTCAGTGGTCTTGAGGAGTCCATATTTCGATGGATCAGAGTTGTTTTGGCAGCACAAGGTGAACCTACACAATATTAGGTAGATGGTTTTAATGTTATGGCTGATCGAGATTACATATATACAGATTGTATGTATGTATGTATGTATGTATGTATGTATGTATGCATGTATATATGTACAGTTGTGCTCATAAGTTTACATACCCTAGCAGAATTTATGGTTTCCTGGCCATTTTTCAGAGAATATGAATGAT
>CM074970.1:4582681-4594287 GCA_037577455.1 Pangasius macronema
AGGAAGAGACAGGAGTCAGAGCTAGAGGTAGCAGAGCTGAAGATGTTGAGGTTCTCTTTGGGAGTGACGAGGTTGGATATGTTTGTTAATGCTTTAACCTATATTACAGTTCCTATAGAAATATTCAGCCTCTTTGACTTTGTTTTATTGCTTTACAACATTCACAGTGGATTTAATTACAGGTTTTGACACAGCATTTTGCTGCACTGATAACTAGGATCTGTGAAGAGGAGCATTCCCACAGCATGATGCTGTTTATGTGTTTTGGTAATATGCTTATGCCAAGTGGTATTTAGTATGATGCCTAAAGCTCATTATGGTGTCATTCAAGTTCTTTCAAGAATGGTCGAACCATTGCCACTCTCCCATAAAGCTGTGACTGGTGAAGTACCCAAGCAACAGTTGTTGTTGTTGTCTCTCCTATAAAGGCAACAGAAACTCAATGGAAACATCCAAGGCCTTCATAGTTGTCATAAGTCTCTCATAGGCCTCCTTGCACAGTCACTATTCTTTCCATTTTTAAGGGAATATTCATAGTGACTTCTTGTATGTGCTGCCTAGTACTTTTCAGAGTAGTTACAGGGTCATCTGCTAAGGGACCACCTTTGAACATTTCATATGAGGATAGAAGCTGTTCTTTTTCCTGTGAGAATGAAAAAAGATCAAGATCCTTTAAGTAAGAACTCAATATTCACCATTCTTGCAGAAAAAGGTCATGGACTGTGGATGTTGCAACATATTCCACAATCCCTGTAGCCATCCATAACGTACTGAGGAATTTTTCCAGAGTTCCAGCATATGCCACCTATCTGGCTGAAACATATACTCCAACACTCCTCTCTCCTGTTTCAGTAAAGTCAAGAGCAGTTACAACCAAAATCTTTTAAGAACACACATTACACACCCAACACTTTGCATATAATACTTTAAGGCTTTGCACATGCCAAAGTAATTGCATAGAAATTGGACAGATTTAATGAAATACCGGGGCTGGACTTGTACAGGCTAACATTAGTGGTAGCTCAGTGGCCCATGCAAATGAGGGCCACAAAATTGATCAGAATCTATAAATAAATATTTAGCTTCAAAAAGATCAGCAATTAAAATATTTTCAAAGAATTATTGCTACTGGCTTGTCCAAAGTTCAATAATTTGTTGAAATAAGTGTTTCGATTTGTTTAGTTGCATGTCTGTCATGTGTTGTGTTTATTGGTTTAAGCCTTGACAGTGGGAGGAAATTCAGATACAGTCATGTGGTCTTTTGATATTCATTAGATAATGGTCAGGTTATATGGTAGTAGATTTTATAGATCTATAAATTCTACTCAGAATATATTTAAAGTATCTGTGTTGCTGAAACATAAGGGGCCATTAATAAAAAGTACAGTAAAAAAAAAATTGCAAAAACTTTGGCGTATGTATAGAGCCCCAGTAATGGTTTAAGGCCAGGTGCTCCCACAACTCAGAGTCCGCCCTGTGTGTGTAATACAGTGTTCAAGTAAGCAAGTACACATTATGCATACAAGTACTACTTTTGACATTCTTACCTCCAGCAAGGTGAAACTGTACTCTTTAGCTGCCAGCAGCCCAACAAGTTTGAGTGAAAACGAAAAAACAGAGGGATCTACTGTTTGAGATTTTATTATGCTCTGCAAGAACTGCAGGAGATATGGTAGATACTGCATAAGAACTGCATCGTCTTCTGTGGGAAGAAGAAAACTTGCATTCAACACAAATATTAGAAGTACCTGTAATGAGCAAATTACATTTACATTTACGGCATTTGGCAGATGCCCTTATCCAGAGCGACTTACATTTTTTATCTTATTTAAATTAATGAAGGACGGATTCATTTAAAATTATGTAGCACTTTGCCTCAAACCTACAGTACACCTATAAGTTGCTTTACAGTGGTGGTACAAAGAACAGAAATTAAAATAAGCTCTAGAACTCAGCTCTGATGCAACTGGACACTGATTCTAAATTAGCACTTTAAAGGGACTGAAATGTCAGCTCATGTACTTGGCATATTTGACCTTGTTTAGGCTTGGATTTTTCCATGCAGCTTGTCTCAAGTTCCCTGATAAGTGTAAATAGGTGATTACATAGTAACATGATTAGACACAAGCATTTACACTTTAAAAGCACCGCCAATAAACTGGACTGAATTAGTGTATCACATGCTAATATGCAAATCAGATCATTAGTTCAAGCACAAATTACCTGTGCTGCATTAGCAGTCGTGGTCCATGTGCATTATAATGTTTTGTAGAGTGTTTGGTTGTCAAATATGGCTTAGAGTAGTGGTGTGCATGGGACTGTTATTTTTTTAAATCCCAATCTTGCCTGCTCCTGAATGAATTCTGACCAATATGCATGGTCATGCATATTTTTGTTTGTATCTGGCTGCAATATCTTTTAAATTCACTGTTTTTTTATTTTGGCAATATATAACCAAGTAATTCATTTAAATCACAGCAACCCTAACCAAGAAAAAGCAATTACTGCAGATAAATGAACATAGCAAATGTGCCACACAGCACCTCAATGTATCCAAAACATGTTCATGCTAATCAACAAGGTAATTCTTTGACCCATGAGCTTTATATATAACTGTGTGTTCCTGCTCATATGAGAGTAAAAAAATTGCTAGCTCCAACAAATATTTGTTGGGTCTTGCAGGATCCCAGTAAGGCCAAGCTGCCACTGTTGGGCCCTTGAGCAAGGACCTTAAACTTCTCTTCTCCATGTGTGCCATATTATGGCTGACCCCAGCTTCCTAACTAGCTGGAATATATGAGGAAAAGAAGTTCACTGTCCTGTAATGTATGTGTGAAAAATAAAGGCTGCTTCTTCTTTCTTTATGCATCCAGCATAAAACCTGTACCAAATCAAACATGCGGCCCAATGATCCACTGTGGTGACCCCTAGCAGGGGCAGTCACAATGACAACAAAAATTTTTATACAGATACAATCCTATTACTCAAAATGCATGACAAAACAAATATTTATTTAAAAAAAATTTAAAACTAATATTGAAATATTAAAAGAGCTATAAGAGAATGGACAAGCACTCTGGTGCACCTTTCATTTCACATTTTCATTCACTTTTTAAAGGTTTAAAAGTTCTTTCTCAGTCTGCTAAAACACTTTGCTGGGTCTGCATCCAGACCAAGGTCCACAAATGACTAATTTATGTCCTGGATTACAACTTTATAAGGAGTATAATCTTCATCAGTTCAGGCCAATGGGCAGTCCGTTTGACACCCCTGGTTTTAATGAAATCAAAGCAGCTATGGAGTATTGATATTAAGGATTACAAAGACAAATTTCTCCTCAAAAAAGTAGAAATTCTTCATTATTACATTATCACTTAACCTAATACTTGATTGTATCAAACTTTTCCAGACTGAGATACAACCTGACATAACTTCCAATTAAAATGTACAGTACTTACGCTGCGTTATCAGCTCTTTAAAACAATCAAGAAGCTTTTCCAAAGATGTGTCATCATGTAGCAAAAGTGTGGAATCAGCCAGAACTTCACAAACAGATGGCAGTAGGGTTAAGCAGTCACTGTCCATGGCTTGGTGATGCAGGTAACTTAAGTAAGATGGCTATAAGATAAACAATACACACAATAATTAAAATTGTCCAAACAATTAGAGAAACCACTTATCTTTCTTCCAACAAAAAATATTTTAAATTACATGATTTTCCTCATAAACATGTCAACATTATTCACTTACACCCCCCCCCCCACAACCCCAACAACTATACAGTCCCCTCTGAAAGTATTGGAACAGCAAGGCCTATACTTTTGTTTTTTGCTATACCCTGAATACATTTGCGTTTGAGAACAAAAGATGAAGGTGATGGATCAGAATTTCCATTTCCTGATATTTATATCTCGATGTGTCAAACAACTTAGAATATTGCACCTTTGGTGGCAGACCACCCAATTTTTAGGTGAGCAGATAGCCTTGAAGTAAATTAAAGTAAATAACACTTAATATTTGGTTGCATATTGCAATACTGAATAGTCAGTGTTCCGCTAGACTCGAGACAATGCAACTCCACTTAAATGAAAAATAATTAGGGAGGAAAAATTAGCACCCTGGTAGAACAATCACAAGCGCACCTTAAAACAGACCACTTGAAAATTACAACGTAAACGGCATTAAATTAACTTGGAAGGAAAGCCTCCTGAGCTATAGAAAGGCTCTTAGCACTGCTAGATCAGCATCTCTCTCCACCTTAACAGAAGATAATAAAAACAATCACATTCATTCTTCTTATTTAACACTGTAGCAAAATTAACTACAAATAAAACAACCACAGAAGCATATACACCATCAACAATGACTACAAACTTTTTCAAAGTATATTTTTCAAAATATTAGGCAGAAAATTCAGACTATTAAATTAAAGCCAGATAACTTGATAACTGACTACGTAGATGACAATATAACCACATCAGATCAGCAGTTAGAATACTTTACTCCCCTCCAAGAGACTGAAATAATTTCCTCATCAAAATTATCAACTTGTGTACCAATATCTGTTTCTTCTTCAGATCTTATTTGAATGATTGTATCAGTTTGTAGATGTAAATGGTGAGTTCTCTATGCATACTAAACATAATATAAAGTTTGGTGTTTCACAAGGCTCTGTTCAATGCCCACTGCTCTTTTCTCTATGTATGCTACCTCTGGGTATAATTACTTGTAATTATGCTATTAAGGTCATGTCTAAGATGGCCCAATGCCTATCCTGCTTTGTTAAGGAAATAAGGTCCTTACGGGAAATGCATAATGAAGTGCTCCGGGGAGTGGGTGGGGATAATTTCCCACAAAAAAAAAGAAAAGCCCATAAAAAAAAAAATTGGGAACATTTTTTTTTTCAAACCTATTACTGGACATAGATAAACAAATAGCTCTGAACTTTGCCTCTGAACTATACAAAACCGATTTGGACCTCCAAGCAGACTTTAATTTACATACTACTAGGTTGGCAGAAGCTTATATTCTGCAAACATCGGGATGTCAGTATGAATATGGGGCAGAGGCTATCTTCCACAAGCCCTTACCCAGGCAATGATTTCCCTTATTTCGAAAAAGGACAAAATCAGAGCTATTAATAAATAATTCAACTCTATGCAATCAAACACTTTCTGCATCCAACGGAATCACTACCTCGGGTCTGACTACTTTGCAACAATCCACAAGCTCTATTCAGTTTACTTTCCTCTGCACCGGGGCAGTAGTCAAGGATGCCCTTTGTCACTGCTGCTCTTTGCTCTGGTGATAGAGCTCTTATCTAATGTGCTTAAATCCTCCACACAAGTCTGAGGTATTACTCAATATGGCATTAAAAAAAATTGAGTTTCACTTTATGCTGACAACCTTTTACTATATCTCAGTGACCCGCTCATCTCTATTTCAGCTGTTCAAATAATTCTGGAAGAATCTGGTTTATTCTCAGGTTTAAGTGAGTATTTCCCTCTCAATACAGTGGATTCACAGATGACGCATACCAGTATCCCCTTTCTCCTCTTCCCCAATGGTTTTAAGTATCTGGGGACGTCACCCGCACCACAGTCTCTATTTATGACACCAATTTTCCCCTCTTATCAACAAAATGAATACAGATCTTCAATGATAGAATAGGCTTCCTCTTTCATTGGTGGCAGGGCTCAAAGCATGAAAATGAATATTCTGCCCAGGTTTTTGTTTTTATGTCAATGCTTCCCACTGTTTTTGCTGAAGCATTTCTTCCACTTCTTTGATACACCAGTCAGGAACTTTGTTTAGAAAGGTAACATGCTTACTTATGTAATGATAGACTAGGTAAAATCTATCCAAACTTTAGTTCAACCTGCATACGCTGTAATGCAGATCCAGCTGATCTCCTCCATATGTTCTGATCTCCTACATATGTCTTTATGTCACTTTATTAGGTACACTGTACTAATACTGGGTAGGGCCTCCCTTAGCTCTGAAAACAGACTCAATTCTTCATGGCATAAATTCCAAAAGATGCTGGAAAAATTCCTTTCAGATTCTGGTCCATGTTGACGTATTTGCATTATGCAATTTCTGTAGATTTTTTCAGGTGCACTTTCACGATGCAAATCTCCCATTCTACCACATCCCAAGTTACTTCCCAGTGACTGGGAAGGCCACTGAAGAACAATGAACTCACTGCCATGTTCATGAAACCAGTTTCAAATGTAATCACATTTGCTTTGTGAAATGGTGCATTATCCTGCTGGAAGTAGCCATTAGGAGATGGGTAAATTGTGGCCATGAAGGGATGCACATAGTCAGCAACAAAACTCAAATAGGCTGTGGCATTCAAGTGATGATTGATTGGTATTAACAGGCCCAAAGTGTGCCGAGCAAATATTGCCCCACCATTACACCATCTCCACCAGCCTGGACTTTTGGCACAAGGCATTTCTGATGTCTGTGCGAATTACTGACCTTACCATCTGTGTACCTCATCAGAAAAAGACCAGGCTACAATTTTCCAGTTTTGGTGAGCCTGTGCCCACTGCAGCCTCAGCTGGCAGAAGTGAAACCCAAAGCGGTCGTCTTTTTGTAGCCCATCTGCTTCAAGGTTCGACTTGTTATGCATTCTAAGATGCTTTTCTGCTCACCACAATTGTACAGAGTGGTTATCTGAGTTACTGTAGCCTTTCTGTCAGCTTGAACCAGTTTGGTCATTCTCGATTGAAGTCTCTCACCAACAAGGTGTTTCCATCCACAGAACTGCTGCTCACTTTATGTTTTTTCTTTATTGCAGCATTCTGAGTAAACTGTAGAGGCTGCTGTGCATGAAAATCCAAGGAGATCATCAGTTACAGAATTACTCAAACCAGCCCATCTGGCACCAACAATCATGCCACATGTTCACATGATCACATTTTTTCCACGTTCTGATGGCTGACGTGAACATCATCCGAAGCTGTTGCCCTGTATCTGCATGATTTTATGCATTGCACTGTTGCCACCCGATTGTGAGATTAGAAAATTGCATGAATGAGCAGGTGTAAAGGTGCTCCTAATAAAGTGCTCAGTGAGTGTTTGAGCCAGATTGCTAAGTATCTCCCTGATTTACTGTTGTGTTCAATATGATTAAAATTGAATTCTTGTAATTAGAATTGCAATTGTTTTTTTCTGTTAATGATACTACTCGCTTTAAATTTTTTTAAAAAATGCTATGGGGTTTAATGTTTTGAAGTTGTTCTAGTTTTTGCTTACAATTATTTTCTAATTCTGACTTTTTTTTTTCTTGTATGTAGAGTACTAGATAATTTTCACTTTCAGTACTGCTTTAGCTGTATCCCAAAGAAGCAGACACCAAAGAAAGATACCACCAAGATACCACCAAGCAAAACATTTCCCAAAAATTAGATGTTATGTTTAAAAATATTTTTAAAAAATAGCATTATACTGGTTATAACTAGACAAACTAGTCATACTCCGTGAATCTACCACAGAAAGGTCTATTCCTACTTGTTGCTAATTTGTATGCTAGAAATACCCTTAAAATATGCTGCAAACATGAAAAAAATATATATTTCAGACATGTGACCTTGACTCTGCTTGGATCAGTTCCAAAATTTAATCAATTCTTCTGCTGCTTACAGTGATAATTCCCTATAAATCCTACAAATATTCAACAGTTGAAACAATGGCAAAAATCTTACATGGCGAATGGGCCTTGAGTTCGTAAGAATGAATCTCTATAAGCCAAACAGGAAGGAAACTACTGAAGAAAAACTATTTTAGACACTTGACTATGCTGTGACCCTGTTTGGATCAATTCCAAAATCTAAAATATAAATCTAAATAATTCCATATATATACGACAAACACTCAAACACTCATTCGAGATATCACGCAAGAATTTCAGACAGACAGACGGACAACCTGAACACACACAATGCCTCCACCACTCAATGACTTCAAGTTTGAACCCAAAATGGATCCCCCAGCAGAGTAAACCACATGATGTAGTTCATCACATTAACTATGGATTAACTGTGATAACCAGAATAATCTTAAGTGTCCAAATACTTTTTTTAATCTAATTATCACCAGTACATTTATAGTCTATTACTTTTATATTTTTAAACAAAGTCTATCTTTTGGTAAGTGGTTTACTTGAAAACTGTGCTTGGTTATATGTAAAATAATGATTATGTTAATAGATACGCCTGATAACTTCCTTTGAAAATGCTGCAAAATGCATAATGCATAAAAATGCAGTAGTGATTGTGGTAAAAATGTAAAATGCTGTTTTTTCAGCATTGAATACCAACATAAGATCACCCACCGACATTTTTCAATGCGTCATCTAGGTATTTTTATCCATCGGTGCGGGGTCATGTTCAAGTGTTAAGCAGTGGCACTCTTCTTATGACTGTACAACATAAGCACATTGAACACTTGCTACAAGAATGTTCTAATCCCAAGCGTACAGCAATTGGCGCCCAGAAGACATGTGAGCACACTCAACCTTAAACTAATGTACTTCAAGCTAAAACTGAGCTGCTAGGCAAGCATCAGTGTTTTAAATCTGATGCTGGCAACTACAGGAAGTTAGTGGAGGAAGCGTACCAATGGGGTAGTGTGGGAGAACTTGGGTGTGTCAAAGAAATTTAATAATGCAGTATTCAGAAGACCAGATCTATGCCAAATAATTTGCAATTTATGACAATATTACGGACAGAGAGATGAGTACACACACACACACACACCCACAGAGTATACTTCCGCTCATCTCCACTCACCAAGACAGGTAACCATTTATACTGGTTTTGGAGAGACAGTTACACAAGCTCACAACCTCCACCAGCATCTTCCTACATCAAGACACACAAACCAATGTCTACTCCTACTCGGCACCCTTCCATGTCAAAACACACACCAAAGTCCACTAATACAGACAAACAACAGTTAGTTACCAACTTAAAAAAATTATCGAGGAATTATTCAGGAAATCCTGAATAGTTTCAGAAATATCATACAAGTAAGATTTTAAGTAGTACAAATGATTAACTACTGATCATTTAACTCTCATGTAGATATTTTATTCCACAGGGAAATGAAAAATTGTGCAGCTGGACTTAGTTGCAGAGGGTGGATGGTGAACAGGGGCAGATCTGCCAGTTCAGTAATCCAGTCTCAAATTGACAGAGGCCTGAACAAGCAACTTTGTGGACTCTTTGGATAGAAATGGCCGATCCGCCTAACATTGGACAGAGTACGTTTAGCGATGTGCGGCATGAAGGACAGTTGGTTGGCCATGGTTACCCCAAGGTAGCATGCAGGGACAGGTGATGAGGTCTGAGATCCAGGGAGATCAAAAGATCTTAACATGGGGATGCACCTCCAGGGATGTACAGTATAGCAGCTCAGTTTTGCTGGCATTCAGTTTCAGGTGAGCTGTCTGCCAGACATGCTGAGATACTTGCAAAATCATGGGTGTCAGAGGCAGAAAAGGAAGATAAGTCCTCTACTTTTTAGGAGAGAAGCACATGCGCTGTAATCATACCCAAGTGCTGCTCTGACGATATTGATCCAACCAAAGACGTGAATAAATATATTCCATGGCCATTGAAAGCTGAAATTCTGATCTAACATCTTATATTCATATTTTAATCTCAAACCCAAACATCTTCAGTGTATAGCAAAAAGAATTGGCCTTGCTGTTCCAATACTTTCAGAGAGGACTGTATACAATATATACACTCACCAAACACTTTGTTAGGAACACCTGTACACCTGTTCGACTGGTTCGAACCAACAGAAAGGCTACAGTAACTCAGATAACCACAATGTACAATTGTGGTGAGCAGAAAAGCATCTCAGAATGAATATCAAACATTGAGGCAGATGGGCTACAATAGCAGAAGGCCATGTTAGGTCTGATGAATCACAATTTCTGCTGAGGTTCACAGATAGTAGGGTCAGAATTTAGCGCCAACAGCATGAATCCATGGACCCAACCTGCCTTGTGCCAACAGTCCAGGCTGGTGGAGGTGGTGTAATGGTGGGGGAATCTTTTTTTGGCACACTTTGGGCCTGTTAATACCAATCAATCATCACTTGAATGCTACAGCCTATATGAGTTTTGTTGCTGACTATGTGCATCCCTTCATGGTCACAATTTACCCATCTCCTAATGGCTACTTCTAGCATGATAATGCACCATGTCACAAAGCAAATTTAAATCAAACTGGTTTCATGAACATGACAATAAGTTCAGTGTTCCTCAGTGGCCTTCCAGTCACCAGATCCGAATCCAATAGATCACCTTTGGGATATAGTAGAATTTGGGATATAGGAGATTTGCCGCATGAAGTTTTGCATTCTTAAACTGCAACTGCGAGACAGAAATTGATAAGATAGAAACACTACAATAGAAAGTTGGCATAGAAAGGTGGGATACACCAGTGGATCCCAAACTTTTTCAGTCAAGCCCTCCTTTGCTAATGGAAAAAAGATTTCAATCCACCACTAGCTTTTTATCAAGAGTGACTTACATTTATCTCATTTATACAACTGCAGTTGAGGGTTAAGGGCCTTGCTCAAGGGCCTGGCAGTGTCAGCTTGGTAGTGCTGGGATTTGAACTCATAACCTTTTGATCAGTAGTCTAACTGTCATCATCAATGAGCTACCACTGACACCATGCGAGCAGAGAAGTGCCGTCAGAGGATGCTTTCTGTAGCACTACATCTTTCAATAAACAAATGTCTGCTTGAGTAAAGAGTAGATCCTAACTGTTGAGCACACCACAATGTGAGTGTATAGGGCTATATATATCTGCTCAGATTCAGACAAGCCCTTCAAAACTCATTGGGCAGTGCTTCGCCGTGCAGATGGACAATGACCCAAAGCATAATTTGAAAGCAACCCAAGACTTTTTTTTAAAGCAAAGAAGTGGAATGTTCTACAATGACCATGTTAACCACCAGCCATGAATCCAACTGAGTAGGCATTTCACTTGTTGAAGGCAAAACTGATAACAAAACACCCCAAAGGCAACCAGGAACTGAACACAGCTGTAGTAAAGGCTTGGCAGAGCATCAGCAGAAAAGAAACCTAGCATCTGGTGACATCTGTGGGTTCACAACTTCTGGAAGTCATTGACTGCAACCAAATATTAAAACTGACATTTTAAATTTATGATTGTTAGTTTGTCCTGTTACACACCCTATAAAAAGTGCAGTAATTCCTACACTGTTCACCTGATTTGAATGTAAATACCCTCAAATTAAACTCTTTGACCTCATTCATTATTTAATTTCAAGTCCAATAAAATGTGGTAGACAGCTAAAATGACGATAACTATCAATGTCCAAATATACATGGAACTGACTGAATAAATGCTGTAATCTATGTAAATTATATGATTTGAAGTCAATCAAGTTGAGGTTTACATTAGAACATTAGTTCTTATGTGTACATTCGTGGCCAAAAGTTTTGAGAATGACACAAATATTAGTTTTCACAAGGTTTGCTGCTAAACTGCTTTTAGATCTTTGTTTCAGTTGTTTCTGTGATGTACTGAAATATAATTACAAGCACTTCA
>CM074970.1:4599038-4611700 GCA_037577455.1 Pangasius macronema
TTGTGGTGGTGTATAGAGCCAAAAATGTTAGAATTGTGTCGATGTCCCAATATTTATGGACCTGACTGTATATGCACAGTCCAGTTTCTAGCCAAGAAGGCGTGACTGCTCAGTTTGAATGTGGATGACGGGGGAAGTGGGTGGGGCTTCCAGGGTGTCATATTAGAGAGTTCAAAACGCCTGTGCAACTGTCATTCTAGATGCACATGTCGACTGTTCTTTTTGTGTATTTTTATGTGATAACTCATAGCAGAAAAAACTCCAGTGCTAAAATGTGAAATTCCTACGCAAAATACATAAAGGTTGGCTTATTGTTAAATTTTTTTTCTTTTTTTTAGACACAGCGTGATTTTTTTTTTTTTTTTTTTTTGCTCACAGGAGGATTGCTGGCTCTGCAGGAGGCACATATAAACACAAACAAGCACTGGCACAGAGAGCTTTTTTTCCATATAGGTTTTCTCAGACTCATAATACACTTGTGCTGAGGCAATAGCGTAAACAGTTATTTTCTACATATTTTTTAAGTTATTTGTACTAGATAAAATCGAATATTACACATTTAATTCAATTAGTTTAACTCTGCTAGAATTTAATAACAATCTCGTGGCATCAAGCACGGTCATGCGTCACATTCTAACTCACCTGAACAAATACTTCCTTCAGCCAACAGAGAACTGAGCAACTGTATTACAAAGGTGACAGAATAAACACATAACCTGTATCTCTTCTTATCAACTAAATTAGAATTATTACGACAGCAAAAATGAGCAAGGGTAACATGCTGCCTTCCATTCTGGATCAACAGAGAAGGCCTTCGTTTTAATCATTTAGAGGCTGTTTAAACGCTGCAATGTTGCGATCCACCTGTCGTAAAAAAGTTTCGTCACACTTCGTCAGTGCAGTACGACAGCCGCCTCCAGTCTACAATCCCATTCTCTTCGGAGTTTTACCCCGAACTGCTGGTCTGTCCAGTTCCTACCTCAGATTGAATCTTACCCCAAAATAGGCAGACTCATTGAGCACAGGACTGTTTTTGTGTTGTGAAGCTGGATTACGGATAACTGCGCATAAAATTTCGAATGTCAGATGCCATGTGTGAGAAGGGCGGGCGAATAGTAGGAATTACGCACCGCCAAGACATGAAAAACCTTCCTGTCTTGATCACCTTATGTTTCACTGTAGGTAAGTACAGTAAGCTACAGAAACACATGTGATAACGAGAGAGTGTGTGTGTGTGCGCGCTAGAGAATCAGTGTGTAAATATGTAAGAACCTTTGTGTGTGTTTAAGTGTAAACGAGAGACAGACGAAGAGAGTAAACCTTGGTTTCGAAATCACAGTTACATCAACTGCGGTAAAGTTGGTTTATATTGGACTAGTAAAAACAAACTGATTTTTAAAATTCTATTTGCTGTAACTGGTAGCAATTATAAACTGTATCATAATGCATTTGGTTTTACTTGTGTAACTCCTAGCAACAAAAAGCTATTGAATTTTATTTTTTTTTTGCAAAATAAAAACCTTACAATAAAAAAATTTAAAAAAATGATTTTTTTTATTTGTTTTAATTGATAGGAATAATAGACTATATCATAGTGCAATTGGTTTTACATGTGTATCTCCTACAACCAAAAAGCTATTGAATTTTAATTATATCACTTTTTTTTAAACAAGAAAAGCTTGATTATTTTCAACATTGAGTTGTGTGGTAAGAAATGGAGTATAATATTGTGCAACTGATAAAATTTAAGGAATAAAAAAGCACTTTTTTAAGTTTAGTTTGTTGTAGTTGGTAAGACTAATTCTGGGTTTTATGTGGCACAATAAGTTTACATGTGTAATCACTCATTTAAAAATGTATCATGATGATCATTAATAATCATAAAATATAATAAAATATATGTTATAAAAAATTTTATCAAAATGCTGCAATTCGTTAGATACCCTGCAAAGTAGATGACTATAATCTTGGTATAATCTTACCCAGTTGGTCATGTCATGCACTTTTTAGATGGTCTCTTACTGACTCCATTACTGTAAACCGCTGATGACCTGCGTTTCTGAAAGATCAGCTTCAGCTGGCTTTAACTGAAGAAAATGTAAACATATATTCAGTTATTCACATTTTGTCCTTTTTGTGGGTTTATTTCTTGAGAAATTTAAGAGCAAATCTAGATTGTGTGGCG
Organism: Pangasius macronema; assembly: GCA_037577455.1. Classification (NCBI taxonomy): domain Eukaryota; kingdom Metazoa; phylum Chordata; class Actinopteri; order Siluriformes; family Pangasiidae; genus Pangasius; species Pangasius macronema. The sequence continues at coordinate 4,601,224 of CM074970.1, forward strand.
AATGTCCAATATAAACCAACTTTAACAGTGTTACATCATATCTCACTTAACACTTCACATAAAAAGAATGGTACTGTGACAGTGGTACTTTGAAGACAACTGTATTTGATTGGATTTTCTAATTTGTACAGCAGTACAGCAGCATCTTGTGAATATAGATTCACAATTTTGGTGAGGCAGGACGAGAGTAATAATCACATAGCCCCAATTAAGTAAAGAGTTTGTCACGTTTGACTTATGCTATAGGCTACTATCTGGTGAATTTTTAGAGTAACCCTGTAATAGGCAGTTAAGAGTCAGCAATATACATTCATCCAGCATACAGTCTAGCTGCTTGTAAAATGTACCTTTGTTTGTTTGTGATGTTCGGTGACTTTAACATCCATATTGATGATATTTCTGATAAATTTGCTTCTAGCTTTGTCAATATCTTACTCTTTTAATCTTACTCAACATGTAACTGGCCCTACATACTTTGAGAACATACTTTGGACATTGTTTTTACATTTGGCTTTAGTATTGATTCTGCATTTTCTGAGGATCTTTTTATTTCAGATCATAATTGTTATATTTGATCTGTCTTTTTAGTGTGGATTTTTTACCTTGTTATCTTGAAATTCATTCTCGTATCCTAAACTAATCCTGTTATTATGTTAAATACTGTTGTTGATTCTGTCAAGTATAAGTCTTTAGGGCAATTGATAAGCAATTTTGAAGGTATTTCATGTCACTGTTACGCAAACGACATTCAAATGTACACTTCTTTTAAACCTCTAAATTTTCTATGCTTTTAAGTTATGGGCTATTCTTTGAGTCTCATTCAGCATGGAAATTGTTTGGTTTGCTTTTATTTTTACCAGCTGAGGAATATTGCTGAACTCAGGCAAGTTGTGTCCAGAGCTGAGATGGAGATCATTGTACATGCCTTTATCTCCTTCCGTCTTGACTGTTGTAATTCCCTTTTCAGCTGTTCAGTGGTCCAAAATGCTGCTGCTAAGCTTCTGACCAAGTCATCTAGAAGGTCTAATGTAACACCAGTTCTGATTTCTTTACACTGGGTTCCAATTAAATTTAGAATCCAGTTTAAGATTCTTGTGATTGCATTTAGAGCTCTGCATGGTCAGGCACCTGTCTATATTACAGAGCTATTGCAGCCATACAATAATATTAGGAATCTGAGGTCCTCTGATCAAGGATTGCTGGTTGTCCCTCACTCGATTGTGCTTTTGAGGTTGTAGCTCCTGAACTCTGGAATTCTCTCTGGAGATCTGTGGACACCATGGACACCTTTAAAAAGCAGCTAAATGTCCATTTGATTAATTTGCTTTTGTTTAAATATTGTACTTTTTACATTGTAATTTTATTAGGGCTGCAACCAACGATTATTTTAGTAGTCAACTAATCTATAGATTCAGTTTCCGATTAGTCAGCTATTATTTCTGCCCCGATTTCACTTGCTCCAACCTGTATCCAACATAATCCAACATAAATTCTCTTAGTAAATAAATGAAAAGAATGACAACCGCACCAAAAAACTAAAAGCTTAACAGCTTACACTGATTTTAATAAATGCACGTATATGGCTCAAATAAAATAAATATTAAAGTCATTTCACAACTGAAAATAAAAGTGCAAGAGCCTATCAAGTAATAAAAGGTAGCATCCTTGCAACAGGACACAATGTAAACACTAAGTTAACATCCAGTAACTTGAGAAACCACAAACTGGCCATGGACATTAAAAAAATTGAAAAACTGAGGTAAGTGACATTGTTGTATCTTAAAGTGACTTAAAGTGGTCAAATAAGGCCATATGTAAATAAAAAGTAGGAAAGGATTTAAACTTATGGCTTATTGCAGTGCATGAATGTCAGCATGTCCTCATGATCTGGGTCAAGACTAGCTCTCTTCTTAAAGACAATGTTCCCAGCTACAGAGAATAGCCGTTCCGATGGTGTGGAGGTAGCAGGAATGCATAAGAATGACTTGGCTAAAATTGCCAGTGTGGGGTACTTGGTCTCATTGAGCTTCCACCAGGACAGGGGACACTGTTTCTTCAAGATTGGTGGCTCAGCAAAGTACATCAGCACCTGTCATGAGACATAAGATGAAAATTAGCATCTGAAATGTTGTATTTTAGGTTCACCAATAAAACAAAACAATACAAAACAACTTACTTCATTACTGACTAGTTGTTCATGTGATGCCTGCTGATCTGTCTCACTCTTATCACCATCTGAATCGCATCCAAGAAGTGAATCGAGAGTTGATTCATGCCTGGATGTTGAATGCAGATCATCTGATGGTGTGGACTCCCCTGTGCTGGGCTGGTTCTTCTCAAAGGCAATCTGTAGAGATAGATCTTGTAGTTTACTCAGCACACTGAACTTCTCCTGTAGTGTTAGGAATTTCAGTTTCCGGAACCTTGGAATTAGTGCAGCTACAATGATGTGCTTGCTTGGATCATCATCATCTGTGACACTGACCACATCAGAGCAGTATTCAGTCATCTCCAATGAGGCAGCAGTCTGAAAAGCCTGCACTGGCGCTACATCATAGGCAATGCTGGTGGACTTCAATAGCCCTCTGTACAGAGGAGGGAAGGTAGAGACTGTCACGTAGCTTTCCCCGCTCAAGAACACAGTGGCACATTCAAATGGCTCAAGAGCTTTTGCAAGGTGTTCCAAGAGGGTCCACTGATCGGGTTTAAGATCCAGGTACCTTTTACCTTGCTGTGTTGCTGTTGGATCTGATAAAGTGGCAGTAACGGGCCATCTTTGTTCAAGCACATGGGTGATAATGTAATATGTGCTATTCCATCTAGTGGAGATGTCCTGGATGAGACGGTGGTCTGGAGTCCCCATCTGTTTTTGCTTAAGCTTAAGCTTGGTTGAAGCCAATTCACTTTTTTTTGAAGTGCTCCACAAGAGCCCTCGCTGCTCCAAGTGCATTACTGATCCGAGTTTGCTTCAGAGCATGGTTGACCACCAGCTCTAAGGTGTGGCCTGCACAACGAACCGACAGCCACGTGTGTCGATCATGCAAAATGTTATGAGCTAGCACAATATTGCGGACATTGTCATGGACAATCCCTACAATCTTGGAGGGAGGGAGTCCAACCTTTTCTAAAGCCCCTTCAATCCACCCTGCGATGTTTGCACCTGTGTGTCGTTCTTCAAGTGGCATTGTTGTCAGGGAGTACTTTTTGAATACCCAGTCATCACTTAAATAGTGGCAAGTAATGCCCAGGTATGCTTTGGTGGCGAGACTGGTCCATGCATCGGCTGTCAGGGCGATCTTTCCACTTGCTGATTTGAGAGTATCTTTAACATGATTGAGAATTGTTTCATACTTTCCCTCCATGAGCTTGGTAAAATGTGTTCTTGAAGGCAACACATAGTCAGGATTGAATGTATGAATCATTTCCTTGAAACCCTTGCCTTCCACCATTGATATAGGCCTCATGTCCTAGACCAGCATGTTTAGAACGCTGTTAGTGAGAATTCTGGCCATTTCAGGGGTGCAACTGCCTCTCCGCAGGACGAAGTCATACACATGCCTTTGCTTTGAACTTCTAAAGTGGTAAAATGAAAACAGAAAAAAATATTGATAATTTAGTCATTTATGTTCATACTTATTTATCTACAACAGCCTATCTACCTTATCTCTCATCATACATCATGCAGAGCTGACGCTAACTTTAACATTAGTAGGCGAGGTGACAGTTTGAATTTAGCTTACAATATTAGCATAACGGACGAGACACTAACGTTACCATCCGTTACAAGTCCGGTTATAAACGGAAGAGTGGCGATGTTCGGTTTGCGCCAGATACGGCCAAATTTCATGTCAATCAGAATGACTCGCGCGCAAACCGAATATCGCCACTATTTCGTTTATAACTGGAGTAACGTTAGTCCCTGCATGTAAGTGCGCTCATTGTTCAACACCGTCTTTCATGAAAAGGCCTAAAAATACTTTATGACACTCTAGACTGAAAGACGCATTTTCCAAAAAGTAAACCAAAAACTGCAAACTTACCCATCTGGAACTTTGGACACCAGTCCTGGGTGTTTTCGCTTAAGATGCTCGTGCATCGCCGTTGTACTGCCGTAGTAGGCCAACTCTACATTGCAGACAGTGCACTTGACTTTATTATTTATATTATCTTTAAAAAAAACTCACAGACTTTAGATAGTCGCGGCCTCAAGTTCATTACATTCTGCTCACACGGAGCCAGAGCCTCTGCCATTGTTGATCTCTGTGTTATACTTCTTCACTGATTGATTGATTGATTTAGGACGCAAATGGTTAAAAGACCCTACTGCCCCCACCACTTCTTGCGGTGCATTGCAGTTTCATTTGCATGTGTTCTTATCATAGACATAGACACATTCTTATCATAGTAAACGAAGAGGTATTAAGTTATGAGTTAAATGAGGCTGCTTAAGTAACGTGTCGACAATGAAATTTCACGTCGACGAAATTTTATAGTCGACGTCGACGACTAATCGTTGCAGTCCTAATTTTTATTTTACTAAATAATTTACTGTGAAGCACTTTGTGACCTCTGGTCTTGAAAGGTGCTATATAAATAAATTTTACTTACTTTACTTCAAAATTTAAAAAAAAAAAAAAATCTTTGTGTTTGTTCACGATATTAACCATTTTCAGCTCCCACATAATCATCTTCCTCTACTGTGAGGTTGTGAGAAAACTGTAGTCTGAGAGAAATTTTCAGTGCTCAATCTGAATTCTACTTACCCTTTTATTCTTCTCCCCCACATTTTGCGTGTGTGCACGCACACACATATATGTGCTCCATTAAATAATTGCCAAAGTACATGATCACCAATTTAGCAAAATTTTATATGATTAAATTACATTATAATATTTACAGTTGTTTGCTGTTTAGGTTTGACTGTGGGTCGAAAGGTCTCACTACCAGCAGGCCCTCTGATCCGAGTGGAGGGAGAGACACTGTCTTTACGTTGTGAAGTATCGGATTATCAGGGCCCCAAGGAGCAGGAGTTTGAATGGAAAGCAACAAAAGGGTCAGAAACCATTCAGGTTGTTTCCACTTTCGACTCTTCATTTCCAGACCAGTCTTTAAAGGCCCGCGTATTTACTGATGACATCAGTGTGGAAAGAATCGATGAAAGCACTGTGGAGCTGAGGATTAAAGAAGCCAGGGTAACTGACAGTGGCATTTTCACTTGCAGTACCCCTAGCACTGATTCTGTTATCCGTGGAAACTATGAGGCAGATGTGCTGCTGAGAGGTAAGTTAAGTTTTTACAACCTGACAAAATGTTAGTTGTAAAACCAGCTTATAATATGTTGTCCTGTTATGTAGTGCTCTGTAATTTAGTATTACATCCTTCAGCATCAGTGTTTTGGCAGAATTTATTGGCAGAATGCAGACCCATCAGTATTTCAGTGGATCAAACCAAGTAGTTTGAAAAATACTGTCAAAGCAAACTATGAAAACAAAAATGGCCATAACCATCAACCATCTGAACAAGAACCATCGCAGCTTCTGAAGCTGATTCTCTGTTGTGGCTCATCCAATCATGTGCATTTACATAAATTATTTAACTGAAGGCAGGTCATCGGATCAGATACTACCAGGGTAGAGACTTTTGGTTAGAAAGGGGAAATTTTCACAGACCGTATTCATAGATACGCCATGCTTACATATCAGCAATGCACTGATGTTTCTATTGCTTTTACCTGAGCAATCATTTCAATCTGCAAATGTGATTCCTCTGTGGGTCAGCTGATTGAGGCCTCAGTCCTAGTAGTGCGAAGCCTGACCTGCATAAGGGGTGGCTTTCCAGCAGTCTGGTTTACGCACAATGCCAGGTGTGGTTAGCACAGTCCACAGTCCACCTGCTGCCAAAGAAGCCCAGTATAAATGGCTGCATTTCATAATCTCATAGCTTTTGGCCCCAAACACACACATGCTCAGTTCATTGCTTATGAAGAGAGAAATAGGCAGAGAGATCATACAGAAATATATGTGGGACAACAAGATTCAGGTATGGCATGCTAATCATTACCCCTCCATCTCCCTCCCAGTACCCATGCTATAAGCCATTTAGAATTCAATCTATGGCATGTATGGCTTCAGATGCCTCATATAAAAAAATGTCAAAATATATTCCAATATTTTGTATAACTCTTTGTGCTGTCTTAGGCAACATGTAGTGGGTCTATGACTACATGTCATGTCATTTATGCAATTCACACTGGATTTCTTAATGAGGGGGAAAATGTAGGTGTGTTTTTGTGCCTTTTTTGGTGTCTTGTAAAAGATTTTTTTTTTGTGGAAACACCATGTCAAGCAATTCATTATTCAATATAGGAAAAAAACAGGTTATTCAACTCAGGACAAACACAGTAATTTTGCTTCATGCTGTCCAAATCTCAGCACAAAAGTGTATGTGTGTGGATATGTCTGTGTGAGTGAGTATTTTTGTTCATTCCTGTAAGCATGTCACTACTGGTCCACACCTGTTCTAAAATGTCTTGAAATGTTTCCTCTTTATTTTTTGCTTGCAGTAATTCGTAATACACTGGTTATGGTACCTGAAGTTCCAGCCTCTTCTGTACATGAGGGCAGATTAATCAGTCTTCGCTGCAACATCACTCAAGACTTCATTGAAGGGATTTACCTATCGGTTACATGGTCTGTTAAAAAAGATCAGTCACCAGAGCAAGATCTATTTACTTTTGGTCCTGATTCAGGTGTAACTGTTGGAAAGAATTTTATCCAACGTTATGCAAATGGTGAAATGCGTCTGCACCTGGACAATACTGGTTCCTACAGCCTGGTGCTCTCTGGAGCTGTGCCTGCAGATCAGGGAATGTATGAGTGTACTGCCAGACAGTGGACCAGAGAGCAGGGCACCTGGAACAGGATACAGGAAAAGGCAGCGGTCATGGGTGAAGTGGCTGTTATCCCAACAGGTGAGGTCTGTTTAAAGAAAATGCTTTAGGATGGCATTTGAATGTGTGTAAGTAAGTGTCACTTGCTGCTCACTGTGAACATGGTGGCATATCTCTCCAGGGGTCTCTAAAAAATATATAATTAATTTCCAAAATTGTGTAAAACTTGTATGTACGTTGCAAGTATGTCATACTTTAATGAGAGTTCTCTATCATTCTCTATAAGAAGATTCATATGGTCATTATAATGAAACGCTGCTTAAAGAACCCCATTTTGACTGCGAGTGCATCCCAGCTTTACAGTATTTTCTATGTTTAGCAAAGCAGTTTCTTGATTTGAGAAAGATGTCACTGCTTTGTAACACAGCTTGATCACCTTCTGGTATAGACCATGCTCACATCTACTTTAAATCCATACACAAAGAAAGAGATGTTTTGAGCTTTTAAGCACTATACAGATACAAATATACAGATATACAGATAATGCCATTAAGTTACACTCCTGATTTATAGACAGCTTGATAAATATTTGACATTGACATTGTTATTTCAACTGTTTACCACAGTATATTGGAACTGAAATTAAATAACGAATATGATAAGACTTTCGGCTTTAATTTGAGGCTATGTACATCCAAATCAGGTGAATGGTGTAGGAATTACAGCACTTTTATATGTTGTACCTCCCCACCCTAGCCCACACCTTTCCGATGGGATTGTTTTGATTTTTCAGCCTAAAGGTTGAACACACGTACAGAGATTTTAGCACTGCAATTTGCCAGTCACTGTACTATGGTGTTCCTGCTACTGGTTGCCATAGTAACATTTATCAGTGGGTGGCGCAACTAGCATTCCACTTTTGACAGCAAACCAGTTTTCTTGCTGCTAAAATAAACGTTCTTGAGGGAGAGCGTTTGTATATAAAATTCACCAATGTATATATGCATCATATACGAGATAAAGGAGAACCAGTGTGTGCGCTTTGCCATTGCTGCCATCTATCTGCAGCAAAAGTGCAGGCACCAGTTAGCTTAGCTTAGTTTATGGCCTTAGTGCATTTAAAGCCACAGATCACTTGCGCTCTACTGTCATCACTCCCATTAATAACAGGTTGCTCCAAGTTTGCATAAAGTTTTCTCAACTTTGTCATGTCACTGGACATGCCCACGTCTAGTCACCAATGGTCGCTGTCGGACGTCACCAGTTCTCACTGAAAATGTATGGTCTCTGGTCAGTTTGTCGCTGCGAGTCACTGTGTGTGAGCATACCTTAATTAATAGCTTGCTTCACTGGCAGTGACAGTTCTATGGACTTCATATTGTTAACAGTTAACTGCAACAGATCCCAAATACAAATGTCACACTTGAAATCAACTATAGACATTTTATCTGCTTAATTATAAAAGAAATAGGGAATAAAGGGAAGGGAATAAAGGGGATAAAGCACAGCTGGTCATGGAACAGCTGAGCAGCCAATTGTCTAAATACTTTTGGTCACTTAAGGGGTGGCACATATAAAAAGTGCTGTAATTCCATTCACCCTATTTGGATGAAATGCCTCAAATTAATCAATCTGTGCAACCCATAGAGTGAAAATATAGAGAGCATGATACATGAACATGATAGTGTTATTTCATGGAGAGCCTGTGAGATCTGCACTTGTGAAGTCCAATAGTTCGATAGCTCCGGATTGCAATGACCACCACACATTATACGTCATATGGTTACATGACTATGTTACAAAAGTTTAACGGAGCTCTTCATCAGATTTCAATCAACACCAAACTGTGGAAATCAGGCATTTTGGCCAACTTAGGGGCTCTATCCTGAGCAATAACCTCAAATAACCTCAATAACCTCGCTGCTGTTGCTCGCAGGTCTAGGAGAGTGTAAGTGGAGGCTGGTGACTTAACTATCTTGGTGAGTGGGGAGGTTTTCATGGCAGTGTCTGATACCACCTCCCAGGTTTCGGCACCACTGTAGAACCCTGTGTATGTGGGAAGGAGGACCCAGGAGACAGGCAAATTTTTTATGGAGTTTCGTGCTTCTTTTTATTGTCGTTTTTCCTGCGAGCGGTTTTTAACTTGCAGACACACAACCACAAATGCATTTCAACTCAACTTATCTCTTACTCACTGTAAGAGAGAAGCTCTCTTTCTTTGGCTGTTCGCCAGGCATGAGCTAGCTGCAAAGAAGAGGCCCCACTTTTCTCTCATCTGAGATCATAATGAGAGCAATACTCACAGTGGTGTAAAATCAACCAATGCTACCCAGTAGCATTGCATGTTTTTGTTTTTTTTGCCCATGCAAATTTTCTTTCACTTTAAATAAATAAATAAACGATAAACGAAAAAGCTGCTTTCAGAGTTGTTGGACAGCCAGAGCTCTGTGATTTGTGAAGCCAACTGAACTTCATCAGGAAGTGAATCCAAGGAATGACCTGCAGAAGGATAGGAAGACAAACTCAAACATGCTGCATCACCATTCGTCAGCGCTGAGCAAACTGCAATGAGACAAGCACAGCTCTTGTACAGGCTATGTCGGCGCTCATTCAGAGAGCTCATGCAGATACTTCTAAGGCTGGAGTCGCATTCCTCTTGTGCTTGCGATGACATAAGACTGTACATCTGGGCAGGAATAGATAGTGTTTGCTATCATTTGCTATCAGTGTTACTGTGTTGAGTAATTTGTGTTGAGTAATTTGATCTCTCTTATGTTTGTATACAAGCACTCTATGCTTAATAACAGGTCGGTCAGTCAGTCAGTCAATCAGTGACCTCCATTTATGTCAAGAAAAAATAAAGATCCAAGCACTGTAGCATTATTTCCATTAATGTTATTGCACTTTGGAACTTATTTTGTGATTTCTATCTCTGTCCATCCACCATGTGCATGTCTTTTAAAGTCCCCGCCATATTATTATTATTGATTTCCTTGTTTCACATTCCAGGAAGTGTGGCCACATATCTCATGTGGTTTATGGTTTATTTTTTGTAAGTTTTAACAATTTTAATAAGTTCAACTGATTTAAAGGTTGGTAATATTGTTTCTTTCTTTTTCAGCACATTCCAAATGGTTGCATTGGCTATGCCCAATGCTTGTGCAGTGGCGCTGATAGATTTTCTCTCTTTTCTCAGCTTCAAAATGGCTTGCTTTTCTCCCATAGACAGCTCTCTGGTCTTCATGTTGGTTTATCCTTTTTAACAACAACTGCAGTCTTCACAGGCTAAACCCAGGGTTCAAACCAAGAGTAGACATTCTGAGCTAGTAATTGTTTAAACAATCAATCTAACAGGGAAAAATGGGTGGGTTCAAACACCAGATGCCATATTTTAAGTTGCTTAAGATGTAAATATCAGGAAATTAATGCTGAAAGTCTGATTTATCGTCTCATATTTATCCCTTCAAGTCAAGTCAAGTCAAGTGGAGTTTATTGTCATTTCACCCATATACAAGTACAGTCGTGGCCAAAAGTTTTGAGAATGACACAAATATTGGAAATTGGAAAAGTTGCTGCTTAAGTTTTTAT
>CM074970.1:4632738-4650520 GCA_037577455.1 Pangasius macronema
GCAGCTCAACAATCCTGCCACGTTCAAAAACAGAAAGCCTTTTTGTTTTTGCCATCAGGAGATCATGACAGTGTGACAGCAGAAATTGTGCCGAATGTAGTGTAATGAGAATTTTGCCATTAATTTGCTGTAAGTAACTGAAATAAGAACAAACGTTAGGACATGTCAAAACATCCCCAGGATCCAAAAAAAATGCCTCACACTTCGAAGGGTTAATGGAAAAAAGGCCTCTCTTGACTTGCTTTCCTTTACTCATTGGAGTAATCAGCCCTTAGACAGAAGGCCCTCTTATGGTGTTCCCCAAAGGACACAAACAACTGGTCAGTGAGCCCTCACCAAACACATATACAGCTGTATAAATACCATTGTAAGGAATGCTGGGTTTGGCCACAGCATGACATGACCCCAGTGCACTGCATGCTGATTGATAGCACATACAATGCACCAACTCATCTGGCCATTGGCTCAAATAACAGGTTTCATAAGCTGCTTAGCTGCCAGAACCCACTTTGGGATCTCTGTTTTTAGTGAGGGTAGGAGATATTCTGCACCTCCTAAGAAAGTTTTGACTAGTTTATGTGATCCCAGCAGTAAACAGTTAATCTGTCCTCCAGGTGTAGACAATGCTGCCACATGCAAAATAAAGTAGATTCAGAAAGAGACACTTCTAATCGACTGCAAAAACTCTAAAACTTTGTCTTTGCATAGACAAAGGCTCTCTCTCTACCTTGTCCATGAACCACATTGGGGAGTAAGTTTTCTGTCTATTCGCAAACAGATTAACTTTTGCTCTGCTTTCATTTTGAGGGCATTGATAATCTGATATCAAGCCTTGTTTTCCATTTTTTCTTTCAATTTCAGGTTTTTTTCAGATGGCTCTGGCTCAGTAGTTGCTGTTGGGACTGTCCACACAGCAACTAGTCATTCTGATAGGGAAGTAATTATGTACTCTGGTGTTGCAGGGGCTCTAGGTCAGTGCTCACATTTTGTGAACAACCTGGGTGCTAAAGCTAACCTAAAGGGAAGGATTCACTGGTATGTAACTCTGCTTATATGGAAGTGGAGGAATCAATTGTGAGCCACAGCAAAGTGGAAATACAGTCAGGTCCATAAGTATTTGGACAGTGAGAGAATTTTTGTAATTTTCCCTTTGTACACCACCACAATGGATTTGAAAGTGACTTTCAGTTTTAATTTAAGGGGTTCAGCAAAAAATATTTCATTAATCATTTAGGAATTACAGCCATTTTCACAGGCTCAAAAGTAATTGGAAAATTGACTGATAAGCAGTTTCATGGCCATGACTAAGGAAGATAGCTAAAGTGGATGATCGCAGAATTCTTTAATTGCTGAAGAAAAACCCCTTCACAACATTCAGTCAGGAACATTCTAGAGGAAGTATGCGTATCTTTGTCAAAATCTACAATCAAGAGACACCTTCATGAATGTACTGTATATACAGTTTACTTCGAGATGCAAACCACTGGTAACACACAAGAACAGAAAGGCTAAATTAGACTTTGCTTAAAAAAAAAAAAAAAAAAAAAAAAAAAAGGCTGACCAGCTCTGATGCAAGACTAAATTGTACTGGAATGATGTGAAGAGAAGAGTGTGGAGAAGAAAAGGAAGGGCTCATGTTCCAAAGCATACCACATCATGTGTCAAACATGATGGAGGCAGCATTATGGCATGGGTATGTATGGCTGTCAGTGGAACTGGGTCACTGGTGTTTATTGATGTGACTGCTGATAGAAGTAGACAGATGAATTCTGATGTGTATAGCACTATACTTTCAGCCCAGATTCAGTCAAATGCTGCAAAACTGATAGGACAGCGCTTCATAGTACAGATGGATAATGACCCAAAACATACAGCGAAAGCAACCCAAGGGCTTCATAAAGCAAAGAAGATAAATGTTCTTAAATGCCTGATGACCTCAACCCAACTGAGCATGGTTTTCACTTACATGCTTTCCACAGACAAAGCTGAAGGCAGAAAGACCCACAAACAAGCAGCAACTGAAGGCAGCTGCAGTAAAGGCCTGGCAAAGTAGTCAAGGGAAGAAACTCAGCATTTGTTGGTGTCCATGGATTCTAAATTTCATGCAGTCATTGACTACAGAGGATTTGCATCCAAGTATTAAAAATAATCTTAATATTTATGATTGTTAGTTCGTCCACTTACTTTTGAGCCTGTGAAAATGGAGGGACTCTGCAAAAAATGACTCTAAATCCTAAACCATTAATGAAATATTTTTGTTAAACCTCTTGAATTAAAGCAGAAAGTCTACAACTCAATCTCCCCTTGATTGCTTGATTTGAAAATCCATTTTTGAAAATTGCATCCCTGTCCAAATACTTTTGGACCTGAGTGTATGCATCTTTCATATCTATGATTTGTGGCACTTTAATTGATGGAAGGAAAGAATCTATGCACTTTAATAGATGGTGTAGGCATGGCAGTTCCTGTAGTTGGTCATTAAGCAGGTGGCCAGGATAATGAGGTGGGGGCAGCTGTATGAGGCAGATTGCCACAGCAGGTTACCAGGTACACATTTGAGTGGCATAAGCGGCTTGGTCCTCAAGTTGGAGTGGCAGCAGAGTAAGTGGCTCATGTTCTTTGGATTCTGGGCAAAAACCATAAGGTAGAAGCACCATTAGTTGGACACCGGCAACTGCACACAACTTTCTGCATGCGCCATTCTTTTATCCTTGATGAACTTGTGGAAGGTCTTTCACTGCTGCATATGATGTAACTGAAAGACCATCCAAAGTTACTACATAATCACAAAGCTTACATCTAGCTGCCTCTGGTCTTAGTAGAAGTATTTGTGTCTTAAGTAGGTAATAAGTAGTAGGAAGTTACTCACCATCCAGTGTCTAATATTCTTTACAAATTCCTCAACTTTATTAAGCTGGTGTCTGTCAGCCTGGATTGCTGAAACAAATCACCTGGTCTTTTTCCAGTCTCGAGCAGTCTAGTTTCGGTGATTCTGTATCCATGATAGTTTTAAATTATTGTGCTTGGTGGACAGGAGTGGAACATGATGTGGTCTACTGCTGTAGCCCATCCACCTCAAGGTTTGATGTGTTGTGCATTCTGAGATGCTTTCCTGCTCACCACAGTTGAATGCGTATTTGAGTTACTACAGACTTCCTGTCAGCTCAGACCAGTCTGGTGATTCACCACTGACCTCTCTCATCAACATGTTTCAGCCTGCCGACCCTCCTCTCACAGGATGTTTTTTGTTTTTTGCACTATTTTGTGCAAAACCTGGACACTGTTGTGTGTGAAAATCCCAGAAGATCGACATTATTTGTGAAATACTCAAACCAGCCTATCTGGCACAAACAACCATGCCATGGTTAAAGTCACAGAGATCACATTTTTCCCCATTATGATGTTTGATGTGAACATTAACTGAAGCTCTTGACCTCTATCTTCATCATTTTATGCATTGTGCTGCTACCACATGATTAGCTGATTGGGTAATTTGATATTGTAGTTTGACAGCTGACAAGGGTCAAGAAGTTGAGGTTTGATAACTGCTAGATTTAGGTACATGTTATGGGAGGAATGTATTATTATTTTATTATTTTTTTTATAGAGTTTTGTTTCTAGTAGTATCTATTCAAGGAAATGAGTATCTAGGGGATCTAGTACACAGATTTTAATTTTGAAGAGGAAAAATTTGTTTGGTCTGTTGGATGGAAGTAAAAGATTTGAATTGCTGTATGGATGTGGCTACCTTGTTGTCTATATAGTTATCAAATTGTCTGACTTTGGAGTCCATTCTTCCATCCATCCATCTATTTTCTGTAGCGCCTTATCCCACACAGGGTCCCAGAACCACAGGGGACTCGGAGCACAAGGCAGGGGACACCCTGGAGAGGGTGCCAACCCATCGCAAGGCACAATCACACACACTTGCGCACTACGGACAATTTAGAGATGTCAATCAGCCAACAATGCATGTCTTTGGACTGGGGGTGGAAACCGGAGTACCCAGAGGAAACCCCCAAAGCACGGGGAGAACATGCAAACTCCATGCACACTGGGCAGAGGCAGGAGTCGAACTCCCAGCCCTGGAGGTGCAAGACAGCAGTGCTAACCACAAGGCTACCTTGTGTGTGTATACACATACCGGTCAGTGATAACATTAAAACATTAAAACCTGTACGGTGTATTAGGCAGCAAGTGAACAATCAGTTCTCGAAGTTGATGTGTTGAAAGCAGGAAAAATGGGCAAGCATATGTTTGACAATGGTCAAATTCTGATGGCTAGATCTGGCTGGGTCTAAAACAGCAGATCTTGTAGGTGTTCTCAGTATGCAGTGGTTAATACCTGCCAAAGTGGTGCAAGGAAGGACAACCTGTTAACCGGGGACAGGGTCACAGGCCCATTGACGCATATATGGAGTGAAGGCTAGCCCATCTGGTCCGATCCCACAGAAGAGCTACTGTGGCACAAATTGCTGAAAAAGTTAATGCTGGATATGATAAAGGTGTCATAACATACAGTGCATGACCCCATACAGTGCAGCTTGCTACGCATGGGGCCATGTAGGTGCAGACCGGTCAGAGTGCCCATGCTGACCCCTGTCCACCACCAAAAGTGCTTACAATGGGCACGTGAGCATCAGAACTGGACCAAGGAGCAATGGAAGAAGGTGGGCTGGTCTGATGAATCACGCTTTCCTTTACATCATGTGGATGGCTGGATGCTTGTGTGTCGCTTTCTTGAGAAAGAGGTGGGACCAGGATGCACTACGGAAAGATGGCATGCCAGCAGAGGCAGTGTGATGCTCTGGACAATGTTCTGCTGGGAAACCTTGGGTCTTGGCATTCATATGGATGTTACTTTGATACATAACACCTGGATTAAATGTAAAGTTTAATCCAGGAAATGACCAAAGTCAAATGTATGCAAAGTGTAAAAGATAATGCATTTTTCAGTATCAAACTTGAGCAGAACCTCTAGAGGCAAAAGGGGTGTGTCACATATTCCCCTTCCCAGCAGATGTTGCACTTCTCAGTGGACACTTCTGCTCTCAATGCACATCGCAGCTGTCAGTACTAACTACGCTACTTCTGAGTTTTTCATGCTTGTTTGTATGTCCATATGTGTTTTGTTTGGGTTTATGTCTTGTCTCTGTCAGGCACCAGCCACCATATCTCATATATTTTGGTATTGTCTCTTTGTAGCTTCCTTCTGCAAGCTGTCTTGTATGATTTTGCTCCACAATACGTATATAAGTCCCTGTCATTCCTAAGAGTGCCTTGATTTCCATTACACAAACTGATGTTCTTGCATTCTGTACCCTTTTAGCTAGACAGCCTAGTCCTCCTTGGTGAAAACATCTGTCCCCCTGCACTTGTACATTGGCTGAGGAATATCTTCCTTATCTTATACCTAAAAAAGACAATATTCACTCTTAAGGGGCAAGCAATAACATTTCTCATATCTGGACCCCTTCTTTCCTTCTTCTCTGAATTCAAACACTTTGACATTTGAAGCTATCCTTAGGGGCTTATATTTTAACTGTTATGTTAAAAAAAAAAAACGCATAACACATGTGAGGGTGTTTCTCCTTGTCTTCTGTAATTATATGTTTTATTTCATCCAATAAATATAAAAAATAAAGAATTTAGGGAAACCTTCCTTAGTTCATAGTCTCAGTTATTAGTCAGTCTTTGTTAGTTGTTTCCTTGTTTCATAGAGTATGGTTTTCTGGCTTTTACCTGTTTAATTTTACCAACCTGTCATGCATAATGACTATTTTTTTCAGTAAATAACATATACTACTATATCATACTACATCATTCTGCTTCTACTGTCATACATGTGTGGTTTTTATGTCAAAACAAAAAAAAAGTAATCTTCTTGATGTACCACTTCTTTTTTTAGAAGCACTTGTTATTTTGCACTGATATATTTCTCTCTTATTTCTTTCAGATCCAGCATTTACTGTGACCCTTAAATCCCCAGTCATAGCCCAGTACTTAGGTGATCCCACAGAGTTTTTGTGTCAAGTGTCCAACATTTCCCACTCCTGGGGTAAACGATTGAGTGTCTGTTGGTTCTATTCAGCTGCCTCCTTCGGTGGTGGTCAGGTTGGCACTGATGTTATTGCCTCACTGAATGAAAATGGGGCTGTCATTCCCAGTGATAAATATAGAGACCGCATTGACTCAGGTATCATCCTGGTAACCCGAATTGAACCAGCTGCCTTCAAGCTCCGCCTGCTCCACACCACAAATGCAGATGTAGGGGAATATGTTTGCAGTGTCACAACATGGACACTCACTCGCCATGGCATCTGGAAATATACATCAGAACATCAAGCTAATGTACTAAAAGTCAGCTTGGCCTCCAAGGGTGAGGGAATTTTCATTATTCCACTTAAACGTTACTCATCAGCAGGTTAAAAATTATATGGGATGAAGCCCTTCCTGGAGAGAATAACAGCAATAAGTGTCTTCCTTTATCAAGGCTGGGAACACTAGAGGGATTTTGGGCATCTCTACCATGCAGAACATTTCAAGCTCCTTTATATTATTAGGTTTGAACATACTGATTTTTCAGTTTAGATCACAGGTTTTCAATAAGGTTAAAATTCAGAGGCTGAGATAGTTATTGCAAACCATTGATTTTGTGTCCTCAAACACATTTCTATGTTAGTTTGAGATAAGTTTGAGGTCCTTATCTTGTTAAAAGTTTCATATACAGCATCCTGGCATAGGAAAGCAGGATTCTGGCTAAAATATGCTTGTACTTGTACAGATGTTAGGATCACAAGCCTGGATCACCAAAAAACATGCCACAAAATACTTAATAGTACATTACTTAATATATTCTTAACCATTACTAAATTATTAATTAATAGATTTTTAACTGTTAATCATTAACTAATGATAGTATTGATAAGTAAAATGTCCTGTATTACTAAACATTTTTAAATATTAATGCATTAATAAACATTGTATATCTACAAAGAAACTTAAAAGGACTGATTTCAGAGAAGGGATAAGTTCAATACAAACTTTTAACAGCAACTGAGCAAGCCAGTAGTAGTTTCTTGTGGTTTAGTAAAACAGGCATTAACCATTTGAAGAACATTTAGAACACACGTTATCAGTAGTTACTTTCATTTGGAATGTGCGCTGAGGAGTTATAAAAAATCTGTGTATGAATTTGTAATGAATCAACTGGTGAGCAAAATTCGTAGATGATGCAAATACATTCTTCCAAATAATATCCCTATCCCATTCTCCATCAGCTTCATACAAATCCCGAAACCATACTTCCACTATACCAAGGGGTCAAGGAGTGTTAGAGATACTGTAAATTTGGATACCAAACCCCAGGAAATATTGGCAGACTTAAAAAGATTGACCAAAGGTTGAATTTCTGTGGGAGTGTTCCATGGAACACCGTAGGCCCATAGTGCAGCAAGTCTGAGATATAAAAAGTATGAAGAACCAGGGATAGAATTAATAAATAAAGATAAATAGTTGTTAAAGACCCTTGTCATAGAAAATGTGTTCAAAAGTAAAAATATTTGCCTTAGAACACACAGGAAAAATGAAGGGTGTAAGTAGAAAATTTTAAGTATTGTGTCTGTTATTCATGTAATGCAATCATTTTTGTCCATTTGCATAAATCATGCCAAAAATTCTTCACTGTATACAGGGGTGGCTCGTCCGTATGGATAGTTGAGGCAGAGCAACACCATATATGTCAGCCACTGAACAAATGTTAATCTTCATTAAGTCTGCATTTAAAATTCCATTCATGTTCAATACACTTGTTGATGTTTCATCAAATTGCTTGCCTTTCTAGATGGTGCAGTCATGGGGCAGTGTTCTCCACTGTTTAGATCTATAGAGTTATTATTATAGTATTATTATATTATTAGTGGTCCAAAACTGGAACTGCAACAAGCACTAAACAAAGGCCCATTGGTGCAAGAATCACGCTGCCCAATGCTCAGAACAGTTAAGGATAGGGTTGCCAGATTTGATCAATTTAAAAATACTCTGCAGGCCCGGTGTGTCCCATTGTGTCTCCCTTTTCCAATTCCCCATATTTTGATCTAGTTTCAAGTCTTTTGTGTGGTTTTTGAGATGTAGCTGGGCTGGAAATTTTGATGAAACCTGGCAACCCTGGTTAATGATATTGACAGCTCTTCTGTGTGTGCCTCGATGGGAAACACACTTGCTTTATCGAACACGTTTGAAAAAAGATGCATCTAAAACCAGTCAAAACTATGCTGGATAACTGTATGTTGCTGGCTCTCAAGTGCCAATTATTTTAAAACTCACCAGATAGTAGCCAAGTAACATATGTCAAGTGTTATAGTCTCTCATCTTAATTTTGGTTGACGTCATCCTGCCCCACCAAAATCTATGGTCACAAGCTTCTGCTGGCTGTATCTTTAATAATTGTGCTGTTCTTAGTACTAATCCCTGGTGCTGTGTGTTTGCTGAACAGTAATTCCATGAGGAATTTTATTTATGATATTTTTTGATGTAATTTGTCACTTACACACTCACACTCACACACACACACACACACACACACACACACACACACACACACACACACACACACTTTTAAGGCTGTACCTTGGAAATAATTTGCACTTTACTTTATAATAAGTGTAATACAGTCAAATGCAAATACATCTTCAGCAGCCAAGGAAATGTGAAATTAAACTGCTTAGTATGCCTAAAAAGGATAATTTAGGATATAATTGCTCACCTATGGAAGTCACCTTTCTCCTCACAGCCTCCCCCACTCCTTATTCCAGGCCCTGGCATCAGTGTGATCGCCCGCCACAAACGACAAGCAACTTTCAGTGGCTCCACTTTTGAAATGACCTGCATGGCTAAACTTAAGAACCTCTGGGAAGGTGTGGCCCTCTCTGTCCTCATATTGGTCCAGTATGGTGTAGGTGCACCCAGTCACAAACTTGCTTCGCTCAGCCCTGACCTGGTTCTGAAGTTAGAGGACTGGCATGAGTCTAGTCGGCAGGATAGCCTGAGTCTAGTGAAGACTGGCAACACGGAGTTCTTATTCAGATTCCAGAATGTGCAGATGATGGACAGAGGATTCTATTCTTGTGAAGTTGCAGCATGGACTAAGCCAGATGGGCATAACTGGGTGGAGATAACGAAAGGAGAGTCAAATAAAATTCAGATTAACTTCGAGCACACAAGTAAGAGCTTAATAAATAAATAATTAAACCAATAATATTTAAAATTTGACTAGATGTCTTTAGATGGGGATGCTTAGTTTTTCTGAATGTATGAATTTTGATAGTGTTATCCATCAAATAGACTATAATAGACTATAATTTTGGGGGATACTGGGAATAAAAGGATGGGTGGAAGTTGTTCTGGAAAGGCTATAAAGTTAGGAACCACCACTCAAGATCATTGAAAAGGTTTTAAAAAGCTGATTCACATATCACTATACAGGTGTAACTCAGGGATTTAGGACTTCTACAATGAGAATATTTGTGAAAAGGGGAAGGGGGGATTGTCTATACCTGTTGCTTGTTGCTCGATATAGGTAAGTATTAAAGATGCTTGCCATTAATCTCTATTTTATATCCTTATTTTCCTCAGGGCCATCATTTGATCTTTCCATAACTTCAGACACCACCAGTGTTTACCCCTGGGAAACAGTTAAGATAGATTGCATTATCAGTGTATCGGGAGCTTCCAACACAGGTATGCATATTTGTTTCAGTGGAAAAAAATAACTACATTTCTTGAAAAATTACTTCTGATATCTCAGTGTGCACTACATATTAGAATTGAAATCTAGAGTTACAAACCACATGTCAGTGTGTAATCTGCATTTTGAATAAGTTTTTTTTTTTGTAAAACAGGACACCCATATTTGTTTTGTATTGCATATAAGTATGCAAAAATAAAAATATTACAATCAGGTCCATAAATATTTGGTCACTGACAATATAAAAATATTGTTATTTTAACTGTCTACCACAGTACTTAGGAGCTGAAATTAAATAGTGAAAATAAGATCATCGGCCAGAGGGTATTTGCATCCAAATTGGGTGAATGGTGTAGGAATTACAGCACTTTATATATCCTGCATTTGCAGTTGTTGCTGTTAACGTTCAATAGGAAGTCTAAAGAGATGCCAGTCACTCAAACCACCATTAGGCTAAAAATAAATCTAAACTGTAGAACCTGGTGTGTGAGGGTGTGGAGGAAGACTCAAGAGGCAGGCAGAATTCTAGTAGAGCAAGTGCAAAAGGCAAGAACACTCTGGTGAGCTCAGGAACACCAAAAGGCTCGTAAGACCACAAAAAAAAAAACTGTGGTAAATACTGTAACAGAAGAATTCTTTCCCTGGTGAAAAAAAAAATTCCTCCACAACAGTTGGCCAGATCAAGCACACCCTCCAGGAGGTAGGTATATCTGTGTCAAAGACTTCACCAGAGTAAATACAGAGGATTTACCACAAGCTGTAAACCATTGGTAAGTCTCAAATGTTAACATGTTAGTTTCCCCCGACCCTGTTCGGTTGGAAGAAGGTTCTTCCGGGTAAATATAAGGTTAGGGCATGCAGAGGTTCTGGTGTTAGTGCATGGGGGAAAGTTTGAAGAGTTGGAGAGGAACTTGTTGATGTGAGATTTCCTGTGAGGAGGAATGAAAAAATGAAAATGGAGTGTTGACTGTGTAAACGTCGTGTTTATTTGAGTAACATGGTAGCAGAGGATGGTTGAAAGGATGATGTTAATATCTGGACGTGGGTTACCAAACTCTACAAAAAGAAACAAGCCTTTGCTGTTGCCTTGGGGCTTTAGGGGAGAGCCCATGAAATGCTGATGGAAATACCTGCAGAGGATTTAGACAGTGATAACGATACGGCAATGCTGATGGCTAAACTGGACGATGTGTTCCTAAAAGAGGAAAAGGATTTTTCATATGAATCCTATTCTTACTTTGATGGCATAACGAAGAATAGTTTAGTTTCCATGGCGGACTACATAATTGATTTCGAACAGCGATACAATCACATGGAAAAAGTTTTATATGACGCTTCCTGAAGCTGTGCTGGCTTTCAAGCTACTGGACACAGCTTGCCTTGACTCCAGATGAGAAACGCAAAGTCCTTCTGAAGCTCCATAAACAGTTTGGTCACGTGTTGGCAGACAGGCTACAGAGGCTCATTCACAGTTCAGGAAATAAGGACAAAGAATGCTTTACTATTCTACAACAAATAGTATATGACTGTGAAATATGTCAGAAGTACAAAAGGACAAAGCCAAGGCCTGCTGTGGGGTTGCCTGTGGCTTCAGAATATAATGAGACAGTGGCGGTGGATCTGCACGAGTTAGAAGCAGGTTGTGGTATCTTTACATCATCGAACACTTCACAGGTTTCAGTGCCGGAAACATTGTGAAAACAAAGAAGTCATTTGAAATTGTCAGCTCCTTCATTCACACTTTGATTAGTGTCCATGGCGCCCCCCCAGAGGCTGTACAGTGATAATGGAGGGGAATTCAACAACCAAGAGATCAGAGACATGGCTGAAAACTTTAACATCGAGATAAGAACAACAGCAAGATACAGTCCCTGGAGCAACGGACTACTCGAAAGACATAATCAAACACTCACCGAGATCATCCTGAAAATCAAACGAGAAAATGGATGTGACTGGCACATTGCCCTTGACTGGGCCCTCATGGCTAAGAACAGTATGTTGAATGTTCATGGCTACAGTCCATATGAAGGGCACTATATAGACAGCTTAGGCCCACAGATGACATGTATGTGACAGGAGGCAAGATATATTACAAAAGAGCAGACTGGAAGGGACCAGGAGTAGTTATTGGTCAAGATGGAGCTGTTGTATTTTTAAGACATGGGGGGACTCTTGTAGGAGTACATCAGTCTAGGCTCTGTAAGACAGACATACAGGATCAGGAATCTCAAGATAAGCAAAATGTGCAAGATAACATCCAGAAAACAAGTGTAAAAGGCAGCATAAACAATGTAGCAGATAGCTCAGATAGTGAAGAAAACAGAGATAGTGACCAAGAAGACATCAGTGACAGGGAGGTGAACTGATTCATCCTAGAATGACACAAACTGAAACAAATCATGATGTGTGTGGTAAGCCTGTCTAATCTGCTGGTGTAAAGTTAAAAACAGGACAAACTGTAACATTTATGAAACAGGATGGTGGTGGTCTTCAGAGAGCCAAGGTTTTAAAAACTGGTTTAATCTGCAAAAGGAGTCAGTGGTTATGTCATGTGTTGATAATCTCCACATTGAATCATCTGATAGGGAGACTGATGTACTCATAACAAAAGACATTTCATTTAATGCAAACTAAACAGGATGAAATAATGAATTGGTACAAAAACAATGTTTTTGAGGAAGTGGATGATGCAGGTCAAACTACCTCTGTGTCACTACCAGATGGGTCTGTAGTCTAAAAAGACCCTCCAAATGGTATTGTGCCCCTAAGCACGACTTGTAGCCAGAGGTTTTGAAGATCTTAATGTTCAAGAGCTTAATGTTCAAGAAAGTTTCCCCAACCTGTGCTTCTGACTCTCTTAGGCTATTATTAGCTGTAATCTATCAAAATAAGTGGCAAGTCCATTCCATGGACATCAAGTCTGCTTTCTTATAGGGCATGCAGTTGTCCATCTTAATACCATAACACAACACCATTATGGGGAAAAGGAAGAAACCTTGAGAGGAACCAGGACACTGGATAGTGTGATTACGAGTCATTGCTGTTCCATAACTGTATGCTATTTTAGGTATCACAGATAGGGGATGCCCTTTTATTGATGTACATTTACAGTAACTGGAAGAGATTGGGTTACAGCACTTATCAGTGTAAAATCAATCAATGCTACGGCATAGCTCATGTGTTTGTCTTTCATTTTTTTTCCAAGCAAAAGTGTACATGTTTTATGGAGAGAGAGCATGTGTAAGAAACTTCATGGATGGGCAAGGAGGAGGTGGGAAACGAATTAACTCCAATGTAAAGTTTTAATAATAAACTTTACATAACATAACAAAAACCACAAAAGTAGCACAAAAATAAATAAAAATGTATAACCCCCCTTTCGGGAGGAGCAGTGCTGCCCTCTCGGCTACCTCCTTCGGCCAGCCGGCCCTGCATCCTAGGAGTGTGCCTCTCTGTCTCTCCCCACCTGCTCCTTTGTTACTCTCTCCCACTGATTAGACAACTCAGTGCCAAACATGCATCCTCACAGCCTGGCCCCTCCCTCCACCTCGTCACAGTGTGTAAAATTCTAGCACACAAAATTAAGGAAGGAGAGTAATAACAGAGATATGTACCAACTCTGGACAAATCACACTAGATCCAAGTATAAATAATATAAATAACAAATAATATAAAAAATAATACTTTTAAGCAGTACTACACAAACGTATAAACCTCAGAATCCACCATGAGACAAATAAATTTGATTCTGATTCTAAAGGACTTATATAGAGACTTTCTAGATATATAGAGAAGATCTAGATATTCCAACCATTAACCAGTGATTGCAGGGAGCTTCTGGAAGAACTAATTAGGGAGGATTTCATCCAGACAGTAAGTCCCAGGACCAGATGGCTATATACATATATATATATATATATATACACATACACACACACACACACACACACACACACACACACATATATATATATATATATATATATATATATATATATANACACACACACACACACACACACACACACACACACACACACACACACACCTCTATCTATAGATATATATATATATATATATATATATATATATATATATATGTTGACCAGTTGACTGATGGCATTCATTTCTTGCCTATGGCAGTGAGACTGGTTTAGGAAGACAAGAGCCAAATCAAATTTCTGGTTTCACATTTGATAGGATCAGCCCAAGCCCCATTTATTCCAATGGCACAGTCTGAGAATTTCACAAAATGTTGTCAATTCCTTCTTTCTGCAATGATCAGTGTGCACTTTCAGTCATTATTAAATTTGTTATTATTAAGTTGTGTCTGATTTTTCCTGATGACCTGAGAGAAATATAACTTGTTTTAGATGTCATAACTTAATGCCTAACATGATTAACACATGTAGTGTAATGTCATATATTTTTGACAAAAGAGAGGGGGTACTTATTTTGTCTTATCTTTCTAGCTTTAATGCCTTCAGAAAGGGCCTGGTGTTTTTAGGAACCACACATTACATGTGTGCAGTTTTTATTTCTATCTTATGAAATCATCATGTATATTGTAAATATTGTGGTAAGAGATTACAACAATGAATTGTTAATTTTTTATTAATTGTAATTTTTAATTTTGTTTGAAAGGGGAAAAATTCAGATTTTCACTGGGTGGGACTAAGAGCATGTGTGGTAGCCTAACCCTTATCTGGCCTGCAGTGCAGTGCAGTGTTTCCAACTCTCTCATTTTGGAAACATTGCACTCCTGTGCCAAAATGAGCAAGAGTTGAGATGGAATATAGAGTTGAAAAAAAAAAGTGGTCATAAAAGAACTGACCACTGCATGGCTTGAGTATGGCACTTTAAGGCAGTTGGGCTATAACATTTAAATAATTGTATGGAAAGTCCTGGGGCCCTGAATATATTGTGGCAATAGACTTACTGTTAATTTTGTTTGGAAATGAAAAATAAAATAAAATTTGGTTTATCTTGCACAGTTGCTATGCTAAATTTGCTAAAAATTATAGGTGTCAAAAATCCTTAAACTGAGTACCTTTGCCAATAGATTTGTTTCTGGACAGTAAATATTGATTAATTTGCTGTAAACCAGGCATTTCAAATTGCATAAATTTTGAGTTCATCAGCAAAATCTTTGTATAATCAAGACTAACAGACGAGAGACTAGAGTCTGCTAGACATAAATCAGAGACAGGAGACTGGTGGACATAGGTCAATAGGGGCTCTATGGCAGTAATTGCAATGGTTGGCCTATTTGCAATTTATGAACTTATGTCCTCTTAGTTTGAATGTATTATTTCTCCTAATGGCAGTAGTCTGACAGTATGTGCCCATATGTGACAGTCACAACTACTTTGTCTTCTTATAAATATTGAACTCTGTAGTTCTTTAAAAATAATGTTATGCATTTCTTTCATCTAGACAACGTTGCATATGATATAAGATGGTACCAGAGTCATTTACGGGGATCAGATAGCTTCGATCTGCTGGCCAGTATAGATCGTTGGGGTGTGGTGAGGAAAAGCACTCGTAATGACACCAGTGACTGCAGTCTGGAGCGTCTCAGACCCCAAACATTTGTCCTCACCATTCATGGCACCCAAGACAGTGATGCTGGCGAGTATTACTGCACTGCAACACCATGGATTCGATCAACTACAACAGAAGATTGGAGGAAAGAACCAGAGATTAAATCCGAGAGGATCTTTCTTAATGTCAAGTTTGCATGTGAGTTTTATTTTAATACCATAGTTTGTGTGGTTTCTTCCAGGTATTATATGTGAACTACCACATAAATATTTTTGATAGTCTTTTTGCAAGATTGTACCTTATTTAGTACAAGAGTTAATCATGAAATTTTACAATTTTACAATAACATAAATTCTTATTCTGATTCTTATTCTTATTTCTTTCAGTGTGGGATTCAATGAAATTACCTTTGCTTTATGGGGCATGTACATCCCTCACCGTGGGTCTCTTTTCTCTCATTCTGGGCCTTCTCTGTTCTCTGTGCTGCCTCAGAAACACCACACACACTCCACACACTCGCATCAAGCTCATCAACCCACAGATTGATTGACATGCACAATCTACATGAAGCAGACACTTGCCTGCCTCTTCACCAAAGCAGTAACATGACTAAATAAAATTTCAGAGATAACATTCTCTCTTATTCACAAGTGGCCCATATATACAAGTGACAATGGAACCAGTGAAGATACCCAAGCAGAAAATGCACCTATAGCATTTGTTTGATTTTCATGGTGATTTTTCTGCAAAAATAATAGTAATATTGGATTTTTAGATTAATTCTTTTTAATCATATCAGACATTTACATAGAAGATATATTAGGAATGACTACTGAAATACCAATCCTGACAGCCAGTGTAAATTTTAATATACTGAAAACCTTTCTATATTGAAAGAATTTAGTGCCAGTGGACTTATCTGAGTACTAACAAGAACTAACTTGTGCAAGCTATTTTCACCATTGAACTTGTTTGACACATGTACGTTTATGGTGTGTGGTTTTAAATGTTGGTGTTATTTTTGTTTTTATATCAGCATAGTTGATAAAAAATTTATTAGTCTTTTTTTATAAGAATATCTTCTGATATTAGTTTTTTACTTGAATGTTGAGTTGAGTGATTTTTTTTCTGTTTACACAGATTCTCTAGTAGTATAATGTAGTGATATTAAATGTGAGGCAGTCCGGGATAACATTGAATTCTGAATTTTGGAAAAAAGAAAAAAAAAAAGACAAAAACATCAGGTTTTGTCCAGAACAGCTATTATTTCCCCACAAACACAAGTGCTTACAGAGATCAGACAGTGGAAGAGACAATTTTTTGAACATCAGGATGGTGTGATGCTTTGCTTCACATAACTGAAAAACCTTAAAGCACAAAGTCCTCTACTTTACTGACACTGACAAGTGCTGACACTGACCAAAGTTTTCATTAATAAATAAGTGCTAAATAAACAACTGCTTACAGAAACTCCACTGGCTATAGGTTTTTTCATTTAATATTAGATCTAAATTATAATTTACAGTTAATTGAGAGATAATCTATTTATAAATATGAAGCATAAACCATGATAGGGCATGCTGTTATTACCATCCCAACATTGATTATTTTTTCTATATAACAGCACAGAAATAAAACCCAAAGCATTTCATTTCTCCTATTCCTAAGCAATTTTTATTAATTAAAGAATAATGTCATTGTAAAATTTAACTTTTTTACAGTTTTACAATTTTACAGTTACTTTTAGTGTTGTGGAATGTCAACAAAATAAGTTAGTTCCTGTTATGTGCATCATAGCCACCATACATATTGTGTGTAAGTGTGAAACAATTTATTTTAGGAGCACATCAATACAACCTTGCAACTGGCACTAGTTTCAGAGCTGCTGTTATATAAAATTATCAACACCTTCTTACCACTCAGAAGCAAGAATTCAACAGTGCTGTGGTATAAGAGATTTTTGTAGTATACATGGAACATTTGGTGTGGTGACCCTGTGTATATCATGAACACGTAAGTAAGTAATTAGTTAGAGGAAAGGTAAGTTGTTTCTCCAATTGCTTGACTTGAAAATTTGAATCGTGTGTCTGTATTTTATTCCATGGTTTCCCCCATTCAAAAGGGTTTCTCTATTTCAAGGCTTTAATTGAGGAGTTGACTGTACACACTTTGAAGCACAAGCACATTTTTCCCCCAGTCAAACTGGTAACTGGTTACATAAAATTTTGTGTGAACTGCTACAAAATGCTAAAAGAAGAAAAAGGAGCAAGAGACAAAAAAACAGAGAGTGGCAATATTAATACTGCATTTAAACTCAAACAGGCTGTTCACCAGCTGATCAAAAGTTTAAGACCATAGCCCAAAACAACCCATAACCCACAATAGAACTAAAAATGTCAAAAAAAGGACTCCGTATTGAGTAGCTCCACCGTTCTTGGTGATAACTTCAAACACTCGTTTCGGCATGCTTGATGCAGCTGTTTCCAGGAGGCT
>CM074970.1:4650620-4661416 GCA_037577455.1 Pangasius macronema
GTTTGAGTTTAAATGCAGTTTTCAATAAATTGCCTACTCTCTATTTTTTGTCTCTTGCTCTTGTTTCTTCTTTTGCCATTTTGAAGAAGTACTTACCTGGTTATAATCCACCAGTGTGAAGTGTGAAAACTTGTAATATTTTACCTGGTCTTAAGATTTTGTTCAGGAGTGTATATTTTCATAGCATACAAATTCAAAATACTAATCCTAACATGCAATTTAAGAAAAAGAAGGTTAAAGGTAATTAAAACTGTTTTTGTAAATGATGTTTGCAAAATTTGTACTCATAATTTATATTTATATTTATTATAGATATATGTATTTGAATGCATGAATTCAACTGAATAAAAAAATAGAACTTTAAGAATTACATGCTAGTTAGTCAAAAAAAACTGTTAACAAAATATGAGACACCACCATTAAACTACAGTGGACCCCAAATAACCCCCCCCCCCCCCCAACAGTTTTGCTGGAAGTTACAATTTTAAATATTAATTTATACTGTAAAGCTCTTATAGTCAGGGCAAGTCGAGGTTATTTTGGTGCCCTAGGTGAGATTTTAGATTGCCGCCCAAGCCCCCCACACCCACCCAACACCATCATCAGGAAAACACTGAAATACTTATTTTTTTCAAATGAACTTGAATTTAATATTATACAATATAAATCATGATAAACATTAACATAAATATGAAGTAAATAACTGGTGATAACAAACAAATAACAAATCTGAGTAACAATCCTGTTTCAACTTACCTTCTGATTGTCTTCTGATTGAAAAAAAAAAATCACACAAGAATTAAACAAAATACAAATGGGCACAAAAGTGCAATAAGCTATAGATACACGATACATTCCAGCACACTACAGTGCAACACTGTGAAAAATTTTTACATTTTTTTTTTTTTTGCAAAAATTTGAGAATCTGTTCTGAATTTGAGAATTGTTTCAGAACTGCACAGGCATGAACTTCTTTGCAGCAAAGTCATCAATTATTGCATCAGAAGACAAATTTTGAGACACGTCATGATTAATGCTGATCACTGCATGTGCACACACACACACACACACACACACACACACACACACACAAACAAGTGTCTATGTTGCCTATGCCACAGGCCAGCCCTGATATTGTTGTTTTAATTTCAGTTATATTGCTGCTTGCTTTCACTACACCAAAAAAACTCCTAAGTGTCTTCTTTTAAATGTAGCCATGATTAGGCCTGTAGTCTAAAGCATTCATTAACTGTAATCATTTAAGTGTAGGTATTTCATTTTCCAGTCTGTGCTCAAAAATGGGGATAACAGGTAAGAGGCTTATTAGACTAGCTAGCTAGCAAGCTGGCTAACATATACAGATACATTCAGTTCAATCATTGTAGCCTATATTTTATAGGTCAATTTTGGGTATGTATTTCATATTGCTTTCTTTTTACCCTTTGTTTTACTAACTAACTTTTGTTTTGTGTGTGTGTGTGTGTGCTTGAATTTCTTTATTTGGGTTTGACTATAGCTCATATCTTATATCCTCCATACTCTAACAGATTCTCTGCTGAAGTATTTACATGGGGCTCCAACCTCTCCATCCACCTCATCTTAGTTAGCTCCCAGTGACCAAAGAGACCCAGCCTCTCCATCCACTGCATGTATGGGTGTGCGTGTGTGCAAGCTCTGTCAGCTCTGTCCCCCTCTCACACTGGTTTATGCTGTTCTCTCTAAAAGACAAACAAACAATATATACTTTAAGTAACCTTGCCAAGAGTACACACAGTTGAGAATCATTGCACGTTACGTACCGGTTCAACCCGTCTCCTCTCCATCCACGGCTGATGCTTGACCACACCCCCGATGCCACAGGTTCCAAACCAGAAATAAGTACACATTGCTTTAAGTCAGATGTCAATGAATATAGGGATTTCAGCTTGGGAGTACTAGGAAAATTAGAATCGTCAGCATACTATAAAATTTTATTTTATTTTCATTCTGTATATAAACCCTCAATGTTGGTATTTGATCTAATATTAATAGCTAGCAATTTGACACAAAGAATACACAAATAGGAGATAAAGGGCAAACCTGACTGACAAAAGATAGCGCTATAACCATAGTTAATTACTTATAATATCAGTATACATGACCTGGACCAAACATTGGAAAGTGTCACCAAATCCAAAATAATCCATAGATTTAAAAACAAAATCGCACCATATTTTATCAAAGGCCTTTTCAATAGTCATATAGCTTTGTAGCTTTATAGTTTTTATAGTCAGCTATAAAAATTAATCCAGGCTTTTTTTTTATTTTTCCCCACAGGGAGATGCATTTTGACAACACCCTGTTTTTTTTTATTTTTTTATTTAACAATGTTAAAAGTTGCCAACATTTTAAAATTAGTGGGTCATTTATCATGTCCTACTGCAATGAAATAAGACCAGCCTTTTGTATCAGACAAATGTCTTTGAATATATGTGCTTTTTTTGTATATTCTACCTCTGGGAAAAATTATTCATAAACATGGTATTAGCTTCCACTGCTATGCTGATGACACACAGTTGTATGTTTCAGCAAAGCCAGGTGGCACAAGCTTAATAAAGTTGCAGAATAGTATAAAGTACATTAAACACTGGATGCTTAACTTCCTTTTACTTAATTCTGACAAGACACAAGTACTTGTTCTAGGGCCACATGCAGCTAGAAGTAAGCTTTCTGATTACAAAGTAACTCTGGATAGCCTTTCACTTACATTATGTGCAGCAGTAACAGACCTTTGTGTGATTATTGACTCCAGTCTTTCATTTGAACATTGAACAGAAATATTGCTAAGATAAGAAATATAACATCACTACATATGATGCAGAAAAATTAGTACATACTTTTGTTACCTTTAGGTTGGATTATTTTAATGCATTACTCTCTGGCTGTTCCAGAAGGTGCATAAACAAGCACCAGTTAGTGCCGAATGCAGCTGCAAGAGTTCTTACTAGAACCAGAAGATATGATCACATCACCCCTATCTTATCCACACTGTATTGGGTCCCAATGAAATTTTGCATTGATTATAAAATACTGCTTTTGATCTCGTGCCACAGTACCTGAGCGAATTTTTGGTCTTTTATGAGCCCCATGCCTACTTCTATCAAAAGGATCAGGCTTTTTTTTTTGGTACCTCGAATAGTGAATTCTACAGCAGGGGGCAGAACTCTCTCTTACAAAGCCCCACAGTTATGGAACAGCCTTCTAGTTAGTGTTTGGGAATCAGACACAGTTTCAGTGTTTAAGTCTAGGCTGAAAACATATTGGTTTAGTCAAGCCTTTTGTGAATAGTTTTTTTTTCTTGGTAAAGGAGCAGATCTGGAGGGTTCACTGTCATAAAGTGTTGTGGTGAACTGGGATGTTTGGATGCTGTAACCCCCCCACAGACAAGGTAACACAGACATGATGGCACTCTTGGACCTAAAGCGGCCAGCCACACCGTCAACTAACCTCAATGAAAAGGCTCTCCCTTTTAGTTATGCTGTTATAGCTAGTCTTGCTGGAGAACTGCTTGCACTCTGCATGCAAAGTACATTGTCTTTAACCATTGCAAGACAATAAGCACACCTAATAATCTCTCTCTCTCTCTCTCACTATCTGTCGAGCTACACATGCTACTCTTGAGATACCAGGGATCCTGACCCTTCTGCTCTCAGGACCTGCCTGAGCCATCCTGATTTACTTCTGGTTGGAGTTCTCATCAATTGGCAATCACTCACTGCTGCTGAGGATGGCCTCACATGGACAGCCTAAAGTTCACTGAGATTACTGAGGATGGTACCACTTAAAAAACCGTGAAGATGGCTTTGGACCACAATTCATATGAACAGTTATGGTATGATGGCTTAGGACTACAATTGCTATGATAGCTTTAGGACTGCAATTGCCATGAACAGTTTTGCACTCAAGTTTCCATCATTGAACAGTGGATAAGTTCAACAAAACAGACTTTATCTGAAAACTGTAATGAATTTCCTGGTTAACAAATTGCATTATTTGACCATGTAGTACAGTTATAGAAGGGATTTACTTATAATTGCACTATCTATTGTCTCCCAGATCAGGATGGGTTCCCTTCTGAGTCTGGTTCCTCTCAATGTTTCTTCCTGATGTCGTCTCATGGAGTTTTTCCTTGCCACCGTCGCCTCTGGCTTGGTCATTAGGGATAAATTCATACATTTAAAATTTATATCCTGAATGTATTTATTTATTTATTTCTGTAAAGCTACTTTGTGACAATTTCCATTGTTAAATGCAATATAGAATTGATTTGAATTATACAAATGATTAAAACAATTCAACATAGGCCTTTTAATAAAGTCAAATATTTTCAGTGAGAGAAGGATTCAGCTGAATCTTTTAGTTCTAATTCTGTAATGTATTGTAAAGACCCTCACATTTTGTTGATCATCTGACAAGTAAACAGGAAGATTTTCAAGGGGAAAAAAGGTCTAACTACATCACAGTCAAGGGAAAGGGTGCACTCTTTGAAAGAGTATAAAGCAGTGTAAAAATCACCTTGTTCAGATAATATATTCTGAGGGTCAATTGCAGAACCATCTTGATGAATAAGCTTTATGTTTTTCCTTACCATATAACTATTAACCAAGTTAAGAAAAATTTATATTTTCATCTCAACTCACCGTTTGTGACAGAATACTTCACCAGAACCTTGGATGCACCAGGAAGGGGCATAGTGCTGGGATCATCATACTGGCATTTGATTCGCTAAATGTCCCCCAGTGGACTTTCATGTAGCCCCTGGCTCCCTTTGATGGCTCTGACGACCTTCTGAAAGGATTCATGCTACAGAGACAGCTATATTTTGAAAGCTTGTTGAACCCCAAGCCTGAAGAGGAGCTGTGGCTAATGTTCTTGTTGTCCCAGTTCACCAGCGATGCTGGCTGGTGGGCAGAACTTGGCCTGGGAAGCGTAGCAGAATTCATAGCTCTCATTAGAGTGATTTATGGGAAGGGCAACTTTAACTTTGACCTAGAAAACATTTTGGAGAGGGCCAAACCTATTTGGCTATTCACCATATAATATGAAGCGCTCCAGCCAGAGATGTACGGGGCGGCCCCCTGAAGAGCTCCCTCCAGAGGCCGACAGGGTGGCTTCCCCTGCCGAGCTCCAGCCAGGGCAGACGAGGCGGCCTCCCCTGCCAAGCTCCAGCCAGAGGCTGTTGGGGCAGCCTCCCCTGCAGAGCTCCCTCCAGAGGCCGGCAGGGCGGCTTCCACAGCAAAGCTCCAGCAAGAGGCCAACGTGGTGGCCTCCCCTGCAGAGCCCTCTCTAGAGGCTGACAGGGTGGCCTCCACAGTAAAGTGCCAACATGGCATCTTCCCCTGCAAAGCTCCCTCCAGAGGCTGAAGAGGTGGCCTCCCAAGAAGTGCTCCCTCCAGAGGTCGACAAGGCGGCCTCCCTAAAGA
The DNA here is from genome assembly GCA_037577455.1 of Pangasius macronema. Taxonomy (NCBI): domain Eukaryota; kingdom Metazoa; phylum Chordata; class Actinopteri; order Siluriformes; family Pangasiidae; genus Pangasius; species Pangasius macronema. The sequence goes on from CM074970.1 coordinate 4,656,083, forward strand.
ACTCCCTCCAGAGGCTGACAGGAGCTTCTGAGCTCCAACAAGTGGCCAACAGGGTGGCCTCCACAGCAAAGCTCACAGCACAGCCTCCCCTGAAGAGCTCCCTCCAGAGGCTGATGAGATGGCCTCCACAGCTAAGCTCCAGCCAGTGGCTGAGTGGCTGTCTCCTCTACAGAGCTCCAGCCAGAGGCCAACGGCTCATCTGAGGCTAACAGCAAGGTCTCCCATGTTCTGCTCCTTCTAGAGGCTGATGGTGTTGCCTCCCACTACCTGCTCAAGCCTGAGGCAGAAGGCATGACCTCCCAAGACCTGCCCATGCCTGAGGCCAATGGCACAGCCTCCTATGCCATGCTCCTGCCTGAAGCCGACAGTGCAGCCTCCCATGACCTGCTGTAACCTGCGGCAGATGGCACTGGCTCCCAAGACCTGCTCATGCCTGAGGCCAATGGGACGGCCTCCCAAGCCTTGTTCCCGATGCCTGACCCTGGTGAGCTGGTCTCAGCCCCACCACCTGACCCTGGCAATCCTGTCCGACCCCTGCCACCTGACCCTGGTGAGCCTGTCCCAGCCCCGCCACCAGACCCCAGCAAGCCTAGCTGTGCTGGAAGAAGCCCACAAGAAATGCCTGCCTCAGGTCTATGGGTTTTGTGTGGACATTTTGCCCAGAGGGGCAGGACCACCAGGAGGGATGTCTGAAGGTGCTTTGGGAGAAGTACTCTTGGGGGGGGGGGGGGGTCTGCCAGGGATTTCCTCCTCACACCGAGCATGGCATGGAGAAGTGCTCAGCATGTATAGCAGCCCACTTCATTTGGTGCATGCTTCCATTTTGTCATATTTTATTTTACTTTGCCCTGTGTGTGTTGTTTTGGCTTATGTCCTGTCTCTACCCGTGTCATGTCATTGGTTGTCTCCCACGTGTCCTTATTGCTCACACCAGTTTCCTTTTGCCCTTTTATTAGTTAGTATATTTAAACCCCCATGTGTCTTTGTCCTACGTGAAGTAGACTTTAACAAGCCTTTCATTTCCGTGCTCCCTGCCTTGATTCTTGATCTTGTTCTGTCTCCAGGTTTTTGGATTACCCCAATAATGTTTGTTCATCACCTGACCTCTGCGTTTTTCCCATTAATGAGTTTGATTCATGTTTGGATTATTCATCTCAACTCACTGTTTGTGACACAAGTGTTTTGAACTCTGATATTAATTGACACTCTGTTAGCTTTGCCCTTCCCCCCATTTCACATTAGTACTGTTTTGGCAGATTTTTAAGGCAAATTGATCTTGAAAATAACACTGCAGATTTTGGATGTTGCATGAATATTGCATCTGCTGTTGTGCCACTCACCAATGTCAGCATTTATTTTTGGAAAATAAAGAAAAGAGGAACCCATCACCCAAAAGTACACTGGCCCCAAAAAGTATTTGGACACTTAAGTGACACTTACAAATCTATGAATTGCATTAGAAAATAATGTCAAACCAATTTTAAAGAAAGATAGACTACCACAAGCATACTGTACTTTTCAAACATATGACTGGTCTTTAATTATGCAGCCTCATTACAGCAGGGTTGTGAAACATCCCTCCCAAAACCATCATTAAAATTTTCTTTGACTTGTGCCTGCAGTAGTCCACAGGTTGCCTCACACAGGTGTTCTAAGGGTGTTTTCACATTTGGTCCATTTCAGTACTCCAAGTGGTCTCAGACCACTGACTCAGCATTTTTTATGCAAATGTGAAAACAACAATAAATTAATTCAGACCCCTCTAAAGTGACCCACAAGTGTACCATACTCAGACCACCTTCAGAATTTCTTAATATTTGGTACATCTCCTTTTTGCTTTAATGATAGAGTGCACTTGAGCTGACACAGTCTCCACAGGATTGTGCAAAACCTGATGATCCATGTTAGAGCAAATCTATCGGCGTGTCATCTGAACATATGTTTCAATAGAAGGATTAAGACTCACCAAAATCTGCCCTTTTGTACAAAGGTGTTAACATGGCCAACATCACAAATTTGCTTAAATTTAAATAGTGACCTAGAAAGTGGGCAACATCTTGACTATTCAATATTAGTCACCTTATTGATATAATATGGACCAAGTGTGAAAACACCCTTAGAACACCCTTAAACACCCATCATTGATGTGTGAGGCAACAAAGGCTATCCTGTGGACTACTGTGGGCACAAGTCAAAGAAAATTTTTATGATGGTTATGGGAGGGATGTTTCACAATCCTGCTGTGATGGGGCAGCATAGTTAAAGACCTTGCTAACCCATTGAAAGTACTTGTAATAGGCATGTAAACATTGGAATTGGACCTTGGAGCAGTAGAGCAATAGTCGGACTTGTAACCCGAACGTCGTGGGTTCAAGTCTCAGGTCCAGTAGGGCTTGTAGGGATTGTAGGTGGGGGGAGTGAATGACCAGCGCTCTCTTCCACCTTCAATACCACGACTGAGGTGAGACCCTTGAGCAAGGCACCGAACCCCCAACTGCACCCGGGCGCCGCAGCAGAATAGGCTGCTCAATGCACCATCAGAGATCTTGCAGAATCCATGCCTTGGTGGGTTGGTGCTCTTTTGGGGGCAAATAAGAAATATTATAAAACAGTAGTTAGGCCATACAAGCAAGTCATTGAAAACTATTTCTGCCTTCTATATTTTATATAAAACCTAGGCCTAGGCTAAAGCTGGAAGTCAATTTCAGTGTAACAGGGTTTGTGGATAATGCTTGTTAATGATTTGTGAAGTGAAGTGAAAACACACCATTGCTCATTGTAATTAAGTCAATCAAAGGGCTCTATTTTCATGGAGGAGCAAGTGTAACTTAGTGCTACACTGGCCCCAAAAAGTACACACACTTACACTTAAACACACTTACACTGAATTTCACTGTATTAGAAAACATGTCAAACCAAGTGGCATACCACAAGCACACTTTTCAAACAAAACATTTCCCAAAAATAGATTATGTTTAAAAATACAAAAATAAAAGATACACTGTCCAAATATAGACAAAAAAACATTTAACTTAAGTATATAAGACACCCAATAGTGGCTTCATTAAATATTACAGTTACCATGTTGCAGTATTTAAGTGGCCATCTTTTTTTTGCAAAACTTCTTGACTTCTTGAATCAACCATTTTCTGCAACAGTTGTGGTGGAATTTCCCTCCAAGTTTCAGCCAAGAAATTTTTTTAGTTCATCCATGCTAGAGCACAAACAGTGTGCTAATTTCTTCTTCATTGCATCCCATAGATACTCTATAGAGTTTAAGTTGGGCTCCGGGAAGTATTCTTTTGAAAAAGCTGCTGGTGTATTTTGGATATACTGTTGAAAAATCCACTTCTGTTGCTTGAATAATTTCTTTGCTTATTTCTTCAAGCTTGCATCCAAAATGCCTCTGTACGCTTCTGAGTTCATGGTTCCATCAATGAACACAAGTGCACCAGCATCAATGTAGGAAACATAGCCACCTCCGTGCTTTATAGTACCCTTAATGCAGTTTGGTTGAAATTTTTCTCTGGCTTTTCCCACACAAACACGCTACCATCAAATCCATCCAAGTTAAATGAGGATTGATCTGAAAATAAGACAGTTCTCTAAAAGCTGCTGTTTTCTGTGCATTAACTTTCGTACCCTTTCTTTCTTATTGTTGAGGCTGATGAATGGTTTCTGCTGTAATACTCTCCCTCTGTCTCCATGCTTGTTGATCTTATTTTAAATAGTTTGTGCACTAAGTTGTATCTGGTAATTCTCACTGATGTCTGAAGCAATCCTTGCTCCTGTTTCTCATCTTTTTCTTGCTTTTGCTCAGAATTGTGTTTTTACATTGTTTTCATTTACAAGTCGTATAACCCCATTAGCTCTGCCCTGAGTGGTGGCTGTCATCTTTCCTCTGCCTACAAAAGAACAGACTATTTTAAGGAGTACTTTTCTGTTGTTGAACCCATTGAGTATATTATCAGTAGGGGCAGAAACAGTATGTCTCCATTTTAGCTTGTGTGAGGCTGAAGCTGAAAGTACTCTGAATAAGTCTTTTTATGATGGCACGTATTACAAAACTCTCATTCTCTATGTGGATAACTTTGAGATATGCAATCCTCTTGGCACAGCCAGTCAAAAACAAAATCACAGCTGGGTTTAGCTGATCCCTGCTGCTCCGTTCAGACTAAACTCAAACTTCTTTGCAATTCTGTGCAAGGCTGAGAATAAGAAGGGATTTGGTTACAGTGCTGCGTTGGAGCCACTGCTCAAAGATCTTGCGATCTTAGAGGAAGAAGGATGGTATATTTCAACATTGAGCAGAAGAGCGTTTAGCAATGTTGCAGACAATCTACAGGCCCATTCTGTGTGGGGATTTGTTGAGAGCTTTTCTTGTTTATAAGTCTGCAGATTTTGTCTAGGTGAACACTCAGAATTTCAGAGAAGTAAGAACATGGGCATTCCCACCCCGAACTAAAGCACAACACACACTGTGTATTAACACAAGAAATGCCAGTTTGGCTCATGTGTGTGGAGTGAAGAGGCAGTGTGCACTGACAGGCAAACTGAAATATTTTTGTCTGGCTATCCACCTGATGTGCTGCATCAGAGTAAATACAGATGCAATACAGCTTGTCCCTGTGAACTCTGCTGCATGGAAAAGTGTGAGCAGGAATGCCCTTGAAAATTGGACATTTCTGCAACTCTTGCCACTAATGGTTGGATCGAAAATCCCTGAGGGCAACCTAGCAAGGGGAAGTGCTTATTGTGCTTAAAGACATTGTTAAGCTTGTTATAAGTCAATTCTACATAGACTAGTAGACTATTTATTACTGAGATAGCAAGATATCTGAGCACAGACAGAGGTTTCTCCACAGGAAAAACTCATCTGAAAACATAATTTTCTGGAACATTGTCCAGAAATGATCAGGGCTTATGGCCCACTGGCATCAAGGTGGACTATGTGATTTGAGGTGAAACACAGCTTTTTTTAAGTGTGTTGTCAGGAATACTAATACACTCCTGAACAAAATCTTAAGACCGGGGAAAACATTCCAAGTATTCGCATTTCATGCTGGTGGATCATATAACCAGGTTGTAAGAACTGCTTCAAAATGTCAAAAGAAGAAAAAGGAGCAAGAAAAAGGACAAAAAAACAGAGATTGGCAATTTATTGAAAACTGCTTTTAAACTCAAACAGGCTATTCATCAGCTGATCAAACGTTTAAGACCATAGCCCAAAAATACCCACAACAGAGCTAAAAGTGTCAAAAAAAGGACTCAGCAGTGAGTAGCCCCACCGTTCTTGGTGATAACTTCAAACACTCGTTTCGGCATGCTTGATGC
>CM074970.1:4661516-4688763 GCA_037577455.1 Pangasius macronema
AGGAAAGACTTGATGTGGTCCATGACTAGCCGTTCAAAGCACTTCATTAGGATAGGAGTGAGTGCAACCGGACGGTAATCATTGAAGCAGGAGGGGAATGACTTCTTTGGGACTGGAATGATGGTGGTGGCTTTGAGGCATGTAGGAACAACAGCCTGACTAAGTGAAATGTTAAATATGTCTGTGAAGACATCAGTGAGTTCTGCTGCACAGTCTCTCAGTACACGACCCGGTATGTTGTCAGGACCCGGAGCTTTGAGTGCGTTGATCCTGCTGAGGGATCTCCTCTTGCTGTGAGTGGACAAGTTCACAAAAGTATGGCTCACATATTAGGCAAATTAGCTCAGAATCTAAATAGCTGAGCTATTTGGTCCAAATTTCAAACTGGTTTGGAATTAGCCACAGAATCAGATGAAAAAATTGTTGAAGTACCAAGGTTCTTGAGATAGGGCTTACAATCTTGCACTGTAGCACCACCAACAGGCTGATTGGGCCATTCTCGTTTGCCTGAGTAGTATGACTAAATTTCTCTCAAAGACTTGTGGTTTGGTCTATACAATTTTTATGGGAGAAAAATAAGAAAAAATAAAGTAAAAACAATATAGCTCCAGCACATTTGGTACATGGACCCCTAAATAATAACTGTGGGAGTAGGTGGGATTGGTCATACTGTCTGTGGGAGTGGGCTTGAATGTTTGTTACATTCCAAAGAAGCATGGCTTACACTTTTGTCAAGACTGACTGAAATCCATTTTTATTGACATTTGGAAATTACTTTCACCCTCACTGACAAACAAAAAATTTATTTATTTATTTGTAGCAGACTTATTTATGGCATCAGTAAATCTAATTTCAATATCAGGACTTCTTCTCTGCTGCTACTATTATGTTTACACATAATATAATACCATTATGTTTACATTACTTCAGCTGTTTATATCGAACTCTGTATCATTTGCACTATTGTCACTTGGTCACTTTCAAACAGAACTGCATACTGGTCGGCGTTGTAGTCATTGTACTGTCTTGTTCTGTCTTGTGCGTCCACACGTTTGCACTTGTGCAATTTATGTTTAATTTATGTAGTCCCCGTAGTTCTGTGTTGTTCTGTGTTTGTCTTATGTAGCACCTTGGTCCTGGAGAAACGTTGTTTCGTTTCACTATGTACTTGTATATGCCTGAAATGACAATAAACTCCTCTTAGCTACTTGACTTGAAATCTAAAGCATATTCTAACATTGTAGACCAAATAAAATTTACTACTGCAAGATTTTGGTTTCATGTTAAATCTATCAAGCAATTCCACTGCAAGGAGTGCTTAATATTATTTTTTATTTCCACGTTTCAGGCCAGAAAAAATGCTGCTAAGTTAAACTGTCCCAAACGACCTGATGTCTCAATATACCTGAATGAAAATTCAGGTTGTGTGTGAAAAGTCCAGGAAATCAGCAGTTTCTGAAATACTCAAACTATTTTGGTATTTGCCCATTTGGTATCAACAACCATGCCACAGTTAAAGTAACAGAAATCACACTTTTCCCCATTCTGATGTTTGATGTGACCATTAACTGAAGCTCTTGACCTGAATCTGCATGATTTTATGTATTGCGCTGCTGCCAAAGGATTAGCTGGTTAGATAACATATGTGCATAGCATAAAATGTGCGGGTGTTCCTAATAAAGTGCAGGGTGAGTGTACCTATCATAGGTGCTATCCAGGTTCAAATGAAGACACCCCATTAGCAACAGCACAGGCTGCTGTGCAATGAACTGTGTGGAGTAACGTTAGCCTGGGCATTTCTGTAATAGGTATTATCTTACCTTCTAAACTGTGTGCGTTGAATATGCTCTTTGAAGCTTTTCTCCAGCTTGCTAAAAGGAGCTTTGCAAGTATTTTTACAAACATTCATTCATGAACGTCATTGACATTCATCTTCGGGAGCTCCCGTACACTGAGTGTAAACTACTGCAATTACGAGTGTGGTGAATGAATCGGAAACGCAGAAACCGTGAATGCGGAATGCGTGTCCCTTATATTTTATTTTATTATATTTCACATTTTCATTACTTGGTAGTGTATATAAGTAGATATGTATGCTAACTTGGTAGCGTTAGATATGTCTGCCTGTTTAGTGTTTCAAGTATTATAGATTAAATAGAAAAATGTAGATATTTTTTCCTGCAGAACGCGGGATCTGCTTGTGCAGATCAGTGTGGTCACTACACAGTTATTTATACTCAAAAATCGTCTAGAATAGTACATTACTGTGCTATTTGAGACACCGCTTTAGAGTTAAGGTTTGATTTGCTTGTGGAATTTTCTGACAAGTACAAAAAAAAAGTATATGCTACAATATAACTTCCTGCTACCCGGAAGGAAAATCCGATAAGGCGGCAAAACATGACAGAAGCCGGGTTTATTTTGGCTCCTCCCTCGTCAGCTGGTTTCTTTCTGGATCCTACTGCAATGGCGGAGCAGCAGCAATTTTACCTCTTACTGGGGAACCTGATGAACCCTGATAATAATGTCAGGAAGCAATCCGAGGTATGAGCAGCACTTTCTAAACCAATGTGTGTTTTGAATGATAATTTAAACGTTTTGTTACTCCAGCCGATTTGCTACGAGCTTTATTCGTCAGTGCGGGTCAGTCCACGTGTGACGGGGCAAGTTTTCGGCCAGTCCGCTAAGCTAAAACGGATCAATTACTGGTATTTTAGCTAGCTATATATTTAAACCCCCTAACTATGATCGACCTCTTGTTCGAGTGGCAGTTTCATAACTTCACGTCAAATTTGAGTATCCTGTATTAGCTAGCTTAATTGTTGTTTTCACTAAAGTTACATCGCAACATCGTACAGTTTTTACACTGTGAGGCATTCATACACAATTGTTAAACAACAAGCCGCTGCAAATTCAATTTAATGTGCTGCTACTACTAAATTTTAGTAACGACAGGCGGTTGGGCAAGTAGTTACCTAACAGCTTGTAACAATTTAGCCAATAGGCAAATGTTATTTATTGTGTTAGACGACTTGATTTGTTGGCTAGCGTATTAGCTCGTTAGCACACTTAAAAAGTCTGTGCTGGTATGAATGTACAAAATTCTGACTTTGAAACAGCCAACAGGAACACGTAAAGCGAGTTAGTTCAAACTCATCGGAGTCCATCAGTAAGTGTTATTCTGCGTTAACCGTTTGTGAGCAGGCCTTGGTCCTGTGCATTCTGCTGAGAAACAGAGAACAGCTACTGGCTAGCCGCTTCGCCAATAGTGTCAGGCTGATTCAGGCCATGATACAGACATCCAGCTTACATTACATTTACAATTCAGCCTGGGTAAATATCTAATAAACAGACTAAATAGTGTTTCTTTTTATATACCAGCATTTACCTATTGTCTTATAGTTCAGTGCTTATCTGTTGTGGTTGGAAAGTAACTTTTCTCACGTGAGCTAAACTTTGGCTTTTATCATTGGCCATTAGGGGGGACTTTTAGTAAAAGAATCGTCACTTTAGTATAGGAATACATACCTGACGAGTGGATTGTTGTATTTATTAATTAATCTGTTAAATTATTTACTCTTCTTTTCTTGTTGATGTTTCAGGCATTAAGGTACAAATACTGTCCGTGATATTAACAAATTATAACTGTTCTAGGCGATGTGACAGGTTTCTTGAAAGGGTTTCCTGTGGGATCTCAGCTAAAATGCATATTTCTATACATATAAAACGCATCCAGCTCTGTGATGGATTGGTGTCCCATCCTGGGTGGAGTCCTGCCTTGAGCCCAGGGTCATGAGATTGGCTCCAGATAAAGCAGTTACTGAAGATGAATGAATGTTGCTTTCAATTTGATTCTCAACAAAAACATGACAGTGTGGGTTATTCTAAAGTGACAAATTAATTTTTAATTTACAAAAGTTCTAGTATGTGTGTATGTATGTATGTATATATATATATATATATATATATATATATATATATATATATATTTGCAGAATGATAAGAGATGCATCTGCTTTAGAGGAAGGTTTTATCATAAAAAAATGAGGAAAAAGTGAAGGGGTTTGAACGCTTTCTGTAATTCTGGTGATTGGTATGCCGCATGATATGAATGACAGACTGATCAGCTGCTGCCAGATCCCCAGTGCATGTACCTGCAGAAACAGTGTCACTGTGCTGAGAGAGGTAAACCAGCTGGTCAGTGGAAGTCCCTTTCCCTTCATCAATGTGATCAAGGGATACAAACAGCTTTTACAAAGCTGTGCCTATATAAAGCTGTGTGTTTTTTTTTTTTTGTTTGTTTGTTTTTTTTTAAATGGGCATAAAACATGAATGAGGATACTGAATTTAATACAACATGGATAATGAAATTATGAGCCAGATCTGTTTTTTCTGGACCCAATTAGTATGAATGACAGACTGATCAGCTGCTGCCAGATCCATTGGCACGACTGACTATAGTATCGGGAATCACTGCTCTCACTTTCGTGGTGGCTGTCAAGTTGGATGGTTTCAATCTTTGTTGGAAAATGTGGTGTCTACAGCTTTAAGATCCCCTAAAATAAATTGTGTTGTATTTCATTGTGTGTTTCCTTTTGGCCTATTTTTAGTCCTATATGAACCTTAATAATCTGTGTTGTCGGAGCAGAGCAACAAAATATCTTTCTCTGACGCATCTTTACTTTCCTTGTCTGTGTTTCCAAAACGGATAAAGCAGTGAATTTCTTTGCTCACAAAGCGTAAACTTGGATTAATTTAATATTTAATTTAAATTAATAAAATTAATCTATCTTGTTTATAAGGGATACTTTGCTATACAAGAATTAAATAATTATCTCTGATGGTGTTGACTACAGAGCACATGCATGTGTAGTGTATGTATAATTTTAGTTTGACAATTTTATTAAAATTTTAATAATTAGCTTAGTTACAGGTAATAATAAAGTTTATGTACAGTCCCACTTTTCCATGCATTCCTGACCTTTCTAATTGGTAAATAATGTTTTTAAAAACTAACTAAGCTAGTGCTAGCAAATGGCAGCTACAGCCACCTCATAACCTGCATCCAGTATTTTTTTTTTTTACATTTGCATTACATTTATGGCATTTGGCAGATGCCCTTATCCAGAGCGACTTACAATAGTGCTTTGAAGTCTGTCACTGTAATGTGTGAATGATGTGCATTTCATACATCTGGGGGCAGTCGTGGCCTAATGGTTAGAGAGTTGGACTTGTAAACCGAAGGTGAACCTGTGTTCACTGTGTGTGTGTGTGTGTGTGTTTGTTCACTACTGGGTGTGCACTCGGATGGGTTAAATGCAGAGCACAAATTCCGAGTATGGGTCACCACACTTTGCCACAAGTCACTTCACATCTGGCCACTTCTTTTCCTTCCTCAGAGCCACATGCAATACTATCGGCGATAGTTAGGGGGCATGATATGGTGATGGCACAATTTTCACCCCCAAGTGGCATAAAGTCGCTGTCTGCAGAAAAACAAACATTCACCAAATTATTTAACAAGTGAATAAATATGATTTATGTTTTTATACTAAATAAAATATAGGAGTTACAGAGGTGCCAGACACTAGTCTCAGATAGCAGTCAGACCAAATGTGAATTAAATTCTGTCTTTCACCAACATCCATTAGAATAATTTACCTACTACTGTCTTCTACAGTAATATATTAAGTAGTGGGACAAAAGAAAGTCCTCTGGTGATGTCTATGGGTTCTAGACTTTTTCATCCAAGTATTAAAATAGTTTAATTTGTCAGTTGGTTTGTCCATTTACTTTTGGTCCCTTAGAAAGGGGGAGACCGTAAATAAAAAAGTGATATTCCTACACCGGTTACCCAGTTGGAATGTAAATACCCGCAATTAAATATACACAATTTAATTTTAACTACTCTATACTGTGTTAAACGGCTAAAACCTTAGCAATATTTGGCAATGTCCAAATATTCATGGGCCTGACTGTTTATACACACACACATTGTTTCTAACAAAATTGGTCAAAAATTGTGAGACTCAATTCTGAGCCAAAAAATCATGATTTCTATTTCATCAAGAGTTTTGCAGCCCTTGTGTTTGCAGCAGTTTTGTTAGAGTATAGTCAATGTGCTTTATGACCCCATAGCATGAGTAGTTTCACCATGGCATTGGTTATGAATTCCTGAATGTATAATACTATTTTTATTGCAGCCTAAACAAAATAACTGTACCTGTCTTGCCCCTGTACCATCATTCATTCAATATTTGAACTGTATAGTCACTCGTTTACTGCACTATTTCTCTAGGAAGTCCATTTACCTTGTACTTTGCACATATGGACAGTAACCTGGTAGAGCAGCAGCTCATTTATATGCACTGATACAGTGGTCTTTCTTTAAATGCCATACTTGTGTCCCATCAAGAATCTTATTTCCACATGAAGGATCTTGTCTTGTCTCGTCCCAAGATGGATTGTAATTCTGTTAGTTGCACGCAAATTGTACTACTTTTTAGATCTTTAAACATAATCATGTCTAAGTTTCAAATGTAGGATGAGAATAATGCACTTCAACTAGAGAGTGACTGTTTCTTTAAATGGACAGCGAAGGTGGCTTTGAGATTGAATATGCTTGTACATGGTCAGAGGGTGATGAACTGCTTGTGTAACTGGAAAGATGGAATGTGAAAAGGAGAATTTAATTATTTGTAATGGTTAATTTTTTAAATATATATAATTATTTTTAGTAAGGGCAGTTCAGCAGTTAAATTAAGCATATGCACCATTTGTATTATGACTAATTGACACCAATATCATTTAAAAATGCAAGTTTACATCCATATACCTTATTGGAACATTTTTTTAAAAATATTTCCATGTCCGTGAAATAATGTTATCTGGCTTGATCCATCTCAATCGAAATAACACTATACTATCACTGACAAAAACCCATAAATTGTATGGAGTATTCTGACTTTGTATACTTGAAACATCCTGCTAAAACTGAAAGTAGTCCTTTCTCAAAGTAGTCACTAACTAAGGCTTCAGTGCCCCATTGATGGTTTCATTACAGGAAAACAACACAAGCATAGATAAGGAGTTTCAACTGAAAGGTCTGATATCTAGCCTAAAATTACTATACAGCACAGTGTTTCCCATAGGTCCGAAATATACTTGTGGTGGTAGCTGGTGGAAAAGGCTGGCATTACCTGCCAGCACAATATTTTGATTTATTGATTATTTCTATTAAGTTCAGATAATATATTTCACCCTTCTCTCCATCTGTTCTGTCAAAGTGTCATTTTCTGGCAAAGTGTAAAAAAAACAAAACAAAAAACACTCTGTTTGCCAGAGACCTTAAACTTTCTAGATTTTTCAAAGAAGAGCTCCAACACCTATGCATATAGGAACTCCTCTGGTGCTGGTCCATTTATAGATATTTGCAGACATGCAGCCAGCTGCTTCCCTTTCAGTCTGTTTCTCAGGTTTTGACCGGGCACTTGACTTTAAGTTAAATATACAGGAGTTAGATGCAAAATACATTTAGTGCTGAAACAAAGATGAAATCACTTAACCTGGAGGCTTGCGTTGCCTGCACATTTGGCAAAACATTCTTTAAAATAAAAAAGGGTTAATTCTTACATGAATGGCATATGTAAGGCCAGATTTGTAATAAAACATTCATGCCATGCTGGGTGAGGCAGAGCCAATTCTTGAACTGTGGGTTTCATCCTGAGTTGCAATGCTTGGAATCTGAAAATTATGCATTAGTATTACAGCATTTAAATGGTGGAGTTCTCCTTGCTTCGTCAGATGTCTCTCTCTCTGTGAATTGGGTGCTTGGAACTATGCAGCTTGGTCTCCTGCACCTGCCTGTACCACACTGGTACCTGCTGCTGCTTCTACCAATCTGGGACCTGCTGCTTCCTCTCCCTCAGTACTCTCGCTACTTACAGCTTCACTGACCGACTGGAATTGAGAACAAGCTTGAATCTTAGGCTTGGTCTCTGCATTTCGTTTCATTGTTGACTGCAGTTGTAATTTCACGTCAAATGAACTGACACACGTATATTATACAACGGCTACCAACCAAGGAAGGCAAAGGGTAACATGGGCTTCCTTTGGGATGCACAAAGCCAGCCAGACACATCTTTCCTAATGCTGCTCATTCTGCATCACAGGGCATGATTCCTCACTTTGAGAAAAGTGCTGTCCACCCTGCATGCATGTTCTCACAGAGATCCACAACTGGCTGGTGTCACTGTGATTGACAGGAAATAGAATATCATCCCTCCCACCTCCCACCCATTTTTGCTGTCTTGACTCCTGGCCACAGCTAGCTGTGGTGGTGAATGAAGGTATAACTTTACTACAACAGGGAAAACTGTTCTGTTTGGATCACAGGGTTCCATACGGGGTGCATTGTCCAAGGACCTGTTGTTGTGGAACACTGCCAATTTTTTATGTTTATTGCTATAAATTTGTTCTAGGCCTTATTACAATGTGTTTTTGCTGCGTTCTAATGTATTTGTAGCTTCATATCATGGCATTTCTTGCAATCTTCCAATTTAGAATGTCATTCTTCTGCTGCAAGCTTTGTCCTTTTTTTAATGTAGGAAACGTATGATACCATCCCTGGGTCAACAAAGATAAGTTTCTTGCTGCAAGCCATTCGTGATGCATCGGCTGCTGAGGAGGTATGTAAAATTTTCCTATGCTCAGACCAAGTGTTTTGGTTTGTGTATACTTAGTAATTTACAGCACTTAAAAGGTATGAAACATTTTATTACATTCAGGCTCTATTTAGACTTGGTACTGACATCTCTGGTGATCCATTCACAAATAGACAGCCAGGACAGATAACTGTTTACACATTCGCACACCTAGTGTCTTGAATGAAATTTAAGTGACCAATGATCACATTTTTTCAGTAGCAGAGTTCCCAAATATGCCAAAAGCAACGAGCCAAATACCAAATTACTTGTTGTAATTAAATGTTTGAAGCTCAGATCAGTGATGTAAAACTGTACCCACAGTGTCATCTAGCTGTGTGGCATTGTGTGCAGCTTTTGCCCCAGTACTCATGTTTCACAAAGAGTGGCTTTATACTCTAATATAATGTCAAATATATGTGTACCTGTATTGTAGTTAGCCTATACATTTTATGTTTCTAAATCACATCCAGCAGACAGCAGTTTCATGCTCATGTAAGGAGATTTGCATACTTTATGAACATGTGTGACGGCTTTAACATAGCAAAATGGTGCCATCCAAAAAAAAAAAAAAAAACAGAGTTTGTGCAGACGCCCATATCCAAAGTCAGTTATAGAAGTGCTTTGAACTCTTAATAAATAAATAAATACATCCTCAAATTGGTTCACTAGTTCAGGGACTAGGAGTACTATCAGTCTAAAAAGAGGGGAGTAGCATAGTACAAAAAACCTACAATAATTACTTTTTTCCTAATAACAAAGAGAGAGTTTAATTTTATTGTACAGTGTAACTGCATGTTTTACTGTGCATATGACAAGGTCTTTCATTTTTGTTTCTGCTGTTTTACCCAAAAGAACCCACAGGGAGCAGTGCCTCTGCACTGGAAGCACAGATTGGTGGGAAAGAATTGTGCTTGTACAATTACACTACAAATTTGATGTAGCCATATGCATCCCAGACCACCTCCGGATGTGTTTGAGGGCATTTTCAGACCTGTAGATCTGTTCTTTGTTCCGAAATGGGCACTTAAATTGTTAGAATGTAACATTTCACTATCAAAGACTGTGAGAAGTAGAGACTTATTAAGGAGAAAAAAACCTGATCGATAAAACAATAAAGCCCTTTATGTTTGTAAATAAGGCCATGGCATGCTGTAGCAGAATATAAAAAAAAAAAAATGTTAATGTGGCTTAATCTGTTACGTTTATTAAAGGACCACCTAATTCTTTTCTTTCTTTTTTTTGTTTAGGTAAGCAGAAAATATTGTACCACTTCTGCTTTTTTTTTCTTTGATATTTACTTTGCATCAAGGCATAGTTACCCTTGTGTCCTGTAACTAATAAAAAAAATCATATAATTTGCAAAGGTTTGTATTACCATAGGCAGGCTGATTATGAATGATTTGCATAACTTGGTTCTGTTCTCATCTCTCTCTTGTATAGGTTTCAGAATCACTTGTTTATTGAAAATGCCTTTTTAGACAGGCATAATCCCAACTAATTAGTGATTTGTAAGAACCTAGTAGGCAGTTAAGGTTAAATGTCATTCTTTCCTTATGCTTCCGGCAAAGGTTAGGCAAATGGCAGCTGTCCTGCTACGGCGATTGTTGTCCTCATCCTTTGAAGAAGTCTACCCAAGCCTGACAATAGAAATTCAGACTGCTGTTAAAACAGAGCTGCTTGCCAGCATCCAGTTGGATGGATCCTCTAGTATCCGTAAGAAGATTTGTGATGTAGCTGCTGAGCTGGCCCGCAATCTTCTTGGTTAGTTAGAACCACATTCAAAATTATCTCTGAAATTACCGATGCTTTTAGTTTTGTTGACATAGTCAATGGACAGAGCACCCTTATTTTGTCACATGCTGACTTAAGACTGTGTCTGTATCTTTCTTGAAGATGATGATGGAAACAACCAGTGGCCAGAAATTCTCAAGTTTCTGTTTGACTCTGTGAACTCTCAGAATGTTCGTCTACGAGAGGCTGCACTACACATTTTCTGGTGAGCTGTCTGTTTTCACCATTTGGGTAGAAACAAAGCTTTCATTATGGAGCAATTTCAGTTTGACCTATTCAGTTGTTTTTGGTTTTGTTTGTGTTTTTATAGCGTTTTTGATTTATCTCAAATTATACGCAGGAATTTCCCAGGTATATTTGGCAACCAGCAGCAGCATTATATGGAAGTTATAAAACGCATGTTGGTGCAGTGCATGCAAGATCAGGAAAACCCACAGGTGAGTAACACAATTTCACCATGAGGAGTTGTTAAATTTAAAATAAATTCTTGCATATGATATGACTGTTCTGATCAGTTTTTGTTGTATAATACTCTCTCTGAAGCTTTCTCCCTGGTCAAAATTTTTTTCTAGTCACTCATACACCTGAAACAGTTATTGAAAAATTGATAAAAAAAAAAAAAGACAAATATTTTTCAGTACAGTGTTGTTTCATAGTTCATTGTCTGTATAAAAATACCTTTGTTTTTTTTTTTTTTGTTTTTTTTACAGACAATAGGAAAATCTTTTAGTTATTGGTGCCTCTCACCCACTATCTATAGCAGCTGGTTTGTTATGGAAAGGGCTAACGTGAGGCCTGAGTTGATCAGTGTCCATTCGTCTTTACTGTGTGTCTTGTTTTCCACTGTATTTCGGCCTGGTAGCACTGCTGTTAATACTGAAGAGGTTCACTGCCTTGGCTACTTTGTGTCTTAGCGCTGGTTGTTGTCGGGTTTGCATAGCCCGAACAGTTTCATAGATGTATCTTGCCTGTCCCTTGCCTGTGTTTCGCTGTAACTCAAAAATGAGTGTAAAACATCTTAATAGTTTATTTATAGCTTTATTTTTTTCATCACTAGCCAGTGGCTCAAATTGGTAAGTCTCAACTCATCCTGGGTTCACTGTGGGCTGATGTGGGAGAAGATCTACCTCTGATTTTTATTTCTGTTTGAGTTACTCTTCATAATTTTAACCTCTTTCCCACTTCTTCCCCAGTTTGAGCTTTTTTTTTCCTTTTTTTTTCTTCTTCCTCCCCCTCTTTCTTTTTTCCAAGGGCTAGAGTTATCTGAAACTTTACAGTTATGGCCTGTAGTTGTGTGAATAATACATCTGTGCTTTTATGTAACATCTTTTACTCCATCTTTTAGATACGTATGCTTGCAGCACGTGCAACTGCCTCCTTTATTCTCTCCAACGAGAGCAACATGGCAATACTTAAACATTTCTCTGATCTCCTGCCTGGTGTACTACAGGTGAGCAATCACTACATGCCTCAAATTAGTTGAATCTTGTTAATGTTGGTGTCCTTCATGGCCATTTTTTTCTGGGTAAAACTTTTCTGTTCTGTCATAGAACCAGTTTATGGTTTTACAGGTCTAATACCATTTGTTCTTTGAGCATTCCTTGAAAGATGTATAATTTTGACCATGACTAAACACTCTTCAGTTTTTTTATTTTTGTACAATACATTTTACATTTTATTTAAACTTGATTAGAAGCTTTTAGCAGATAGCAAAATACCTTTAATTATTCCCTGCTGTAATCCAGGCAGTCAATGAATCCTGTTACCAAGGTGATGATGCCGTGCTGAAGTCACTAGTAGAAATTGCTGACACCGCCCCTAAATACCTGAGGCCAAACTTGGAGGCCACTTTACAACTCTGTCTCAAGGTATACAAGTTAAATCTTTGATTTGATATGCTGGTTTTTGTTGTCTGTATCCATATGAAGAAATCATTTAGTTGGAATTTTTTTTGTGCCTGGTGGTTCCTTGAGGCTGCTCATCTGTGCTGATCATCAAGGTTGTATTTCACAGGCAAATAGTAACTTCTTCAATTTAATGCTTGGGAGTTGCCTACATCTGTGACTTCCAAAGCCCGGTTGGAGAAATATTCAATGCTCAGTACTGTACAATACTTCTGGCCATTTTTTGTTTTGCATTAAACTTATGTTTAGAAAGCATCCATGTATATCCTATCAGAAAGACCATTAATGGCTGTTGTCCAGTACCTCCATATTTTAATGCATTTTTAATACATATTTTGTTTGTAGGGGCATTAGAACTCTTGGTAGGCTATCTAGCTGTTAAGCCAATATAAAACATGGTTTATGTGCTCAGATCTGTATTAATAGAAACTTTCACATATTTATAGTTAGAAATGGCACAATGATTACAGCTAATTTGCAGTAAAGTTTGATTCTGTCCTGCTTACAGAAATTTAACATGAGCATCAAAGGGATATTGCTAAAAAATGAGACTTTTACATTTATCATATGTTAGGCTTTTCTGGTCAGACCCTTTCCTTTTTTAACTTTCAAAATGGTATATTATATATCTGAATAGCTGTGGTGCTGGAAGGAGGATGAAACCATGAAATGCCCCTCAAAAATGTATGTTGTAAAAATATGTTTTGCTGACATAGCATATTGTTGTTGTCTAATGCTAGCCCGGTCGAACATACTTTTATTAGTATATACAGTCAGGTCCATAAGTATTTGGACAGTGACAATTTTTGTACTTTTGTCTCCGTACACCCACACAGTTGATTTGTAATGAAGCAATCAATATGTGAATGAAGTGTAGAATTTCAGCTTTAATCCAAGAAGTTTAACAAAAATATTGCCTTAACCATTTAGGAATTATAGCCTTTTTAATGACAGATTAAGGAGATAAAAGGTCTGGAGTTGATTCCAAGTGTTGAATTTGCACTTGGAAACTGTTCATGGAAACGCTCAATATGTGGTCCAAAGAGGTGTCTGTGTAAATGAAGTAGGCCATCTTTAGGCTGAAAACAAAACTGACCTATCAGAGAGACAGCAGAGTGGCCAAATGAACAATTTGGTAAAATTTTCAAAAGAAGGAATGCACTGGTGAGCTGCAACACAAAGGCCTGGAAAACCACTGAAGACAACTAAAGTGAATGATCGGAGGCAGTGTTATGGCATGGGCATGTATGACTGCAAATGGAACTGGGTCACTGGTGTTTATTGATGATCTGTCTGCTGATAGAAGTTGCAGGATGAATTCTGAAATGTATAGAGCTATACCTTCTGCTCAGATTTAGTCAAATGCTGCAAAACTGATAGGATGGTGCTTCACAGTACAGATGGATAATGACCCAAAACGTACCATGAAAGCAACCCAAGAGCTTCTTAAGGCAAAGAAACAGAATGTTCTTAAATGGCTGAGTCAGTCATCTGCTCTCAACCCAATTGAGCATGCTTTTCAATTATTGAAGACAAAGCTAAAAACCCAAAAACAGGCAGTAGCAGAAGGCCTGGCAAAGCATCTCAGCGGAGGAGACGCAGCATTTGGTGATGTCCATGGGTTCAAGACTTCAGGCAGTCATTGACTGCAAAGAATTTGCAAAAAAAAAAAAAATCCTAATATTTGTTTGGTAGTTTGTCCAATTACTTTTGTATTATGTGAAAATGGAGAGACTATGGAAAAAAAAATAGTTGTCATTCCCTAATGGTTCATGCAATATTTTTGTTAAACTCCTTGAATTAAAGCTGAAAATTTACACTTCAATCACATTTTGCTTGTCCAAACACCTATGGACCCGGCTGTAGATAACATTTAGATAAAGGCCAAAAGCACAGTATATATTATAATCATTTAATGGTAAAGATGATCAGAAAGTGATTAAAAATGCTGCTTGCTATCTTCAAAAAACACATTCAAGCCCAGCATAGTAAAACGTGGAGTGTGCAAATATACAGAGTTTTACAGTAACCACTAGTCAAGCAGCAAAGTAACCAGTTAATGTAAAACCCTGTATATGCATACACTGTGTTGTGCAAATGATAATTGACGGGACTACATTTTAAATGAACTGTCTTCATTCACCCTTCTTCTGCCCCAATGTGGCTGGCTGCAGTTCAGTTTGGAACCCTGTTCATTCCCATGTAAGTGAGTGGAAAACAAGCTAAACTTACATTTTAAGTTAATCCATATCTGCACAAATTATTTTTGGGAGTAGTTTTCAGTCATTTTTACAATTTCAGGTGACAGTGGTATATCCTGCAATGTTTTTCTTTAATTCTCTTTAATTCTCTGACTTCCCGCTTTCAAGGTAGCTTTCAATGTGATTGCAGCATAACTGATGCCCTGACACACTTTCCCTCTATCTGGCATTAATAATCAGTATGTTAGCATCATTTAGGTGCATTTATTAGGGATGCCACAGAAATGAGACCCTTTCTAGGCTGAAAGAGGAAAAAACAATGGGGGCGGGATCAAACATTAACAAAATGTCATCCTAATCAATCATTATAAAGTGATTTAAAAATGTGTTTCATCTCCTGTGCCAGTCAGTGCATCTGCATTCAGATAGCACTGTGTGCATATATACAGGGTTTAACTACGAGCCCCCACACACCCAAGGTTTTAGACCCCTTTACCAGGAATGCACATTTTTCCTCTTCAGTGTTGGCAGGTCTGGGACTGGTACAATGGGCTCAAACTTGTAGCCATTGTTGCCAGCAGTCTTGTCCTTATATTGTTGTTCAAATGTGATATTCAGTCTTCCAGTCCTCATGTGTAATCGCATTCTCCAGTGGGTTATTCTAACCAGGTAGTAGAGAGAGGGAGGGACAGTGAGAGAAACAGCCAACAAAGCCAAAATACATCCAGGGAAATAAGAGTATTGCATGACATTGGCAATACTTATTTATTTTAGTATTTCTTAGGATTTTTACAGAGCTTTTAAATGTGGAAGCACTTTTTTTTTCCTTTCTGTTTGTCCTCCTAACATCAAGAGGGTATGGTCGTAAAACTCCCTTATTTTCTCTGTCTCATGGATAAGTTTCCCTTCAAATTTTTCCCACACAGCATACGAGGAAAATGTACATTGTACAATATTTATATAAATATAAGCATTAAATATAAAGATATCGACCTGCAGACACCCTGCTTTTGGTTGCCAAGTTAAATGGAAATGCCTGGTTTATGTAATGATTTGAAAAGAAGTGTGTGGTTTTAAAAAAATGTTTCTTTTTAATTAATTAAATTTTTTTTTGTGTGCCTTTAGCTGTGCGCGGATACAAGTTTAACAAACATGCAGAGGCAGCTGGCGCTTGAAGTTATTGTAACACTCTCTGAAACTGCTGCTGCCATGTTGAGGAAACACACTGCCATTGTGGCTCAGAGTGGTAATGGACAAAATACTGTAATATTAATATGAAGTAAAAAAGCAACTTATGACTGTGACATCAGTGCCAGTTTATTAATCTCTGCAGGAATTGGCCTGGCTTTCACAATACACAAATAAAAAAAAAATGGTGCAGATCTAGTGGTTTCATGTGGACAAAGTTTATTTATGTTCAGATTTAGTTTTTTTGTGTTGATGTATTGGTTATGCATGCATATATACCCATGTGTGTATATACACAGAATCAAATTTTTAAGCTAGTGAATGTGTGAGAAATGAGTCCCATATTCATAGTTCCACTGATCAGTACAGCAGAAATAAATGTGAACTAGATTATGTAAGTAATGCATTTCTAATTGGTAAAAGTTTGCAAAAAACTTTTTCCCCCCAGTGCCGCAGATGTTGTCTATGATGGTGGACTTGGAGGAGGATGAGGAGTGGGCAATGGCAGATGAATTGGAAGATGATGATTTTGACAGGTAAAAAGAATTTGCAGTGGCTGTTGTTTTTAGGTTAAACATTTGAAAATTAGAATTCCACTCAAAATAAAGAAGTGTGAAAAGAAACTGAGAATGTCCTTACAGTTGAAAGTAAGTGTGGCAGTCTTTTTCAGGCAGCTCCAGGTTGTGCAACTGGCAAATCCAGTTCTTATCTATGGATAAGATATTGTTTACAAACAGTGCTTGGTAACTGCTCCACCTTTTTTCCAAATTTTCTCCTTTTTTTCTGCTTACAAAGGAAAAATGTGTAAAGCCACACTTATTAAGCTCATCGTCTGCAATAGAGTTTGCAAACTAGCTTAGAAACTGGCAGAGATCTGTGGGTATTTGGGTAGCTGAAGTGGCAGCAGGACTGGGTAGAGTGTCTCGACAGCCTGTGGGTGGAAACATCCTGAATTGCAGGCTTTTATTTATTTATTTATTTTGTACAAACTGCGCAAAAATCAGTAATAATTCAATCAGCATGTTTACAAGATTTAAAAACTAGGAAAATACTGGGCTTATAGGTCAAGGGAATCACTCTTAGTTCTTTTAGCGGTAGTACCAGTACTGAAGTGTGTGTTGGAATCAGCAACACAGGACAGCATTATTTGCAGAAATACATAATTTCTTGTTAGAAGCCAGTAACTGCGTAATAAATACCCAACATGTTGGTTTAAAATATATACAGTACTCTCCAGAATTATTGCCTCCCTTCATAATAATGAACATAATGTTTGGTGTGAAAAATGATTCGGTAAAAGTAAATATTACTGCCTGTTGCCTGTTAATTGCCTGTTAAAAACTACCTTTTTATTTTATTTATTTTTTTAATTCACTTTAATGAAGGGTACTAAAAATTCGGGAGGTTACAAAGTCGCTATTATTTTAGATACAGTATATAGGTTTGAAATTTAAATAATTAATATGAGCTCAAAGTGCAGAGTTTCACCTTTATTTTGAGGGTATTTACATCCAAATCAGCTGAACAGTTTAGGAATTACTCTGCACAGTTACAGCACGTTTTAAGTGGTTTCCCCTTTTTATGATTTAAAAAAAAATGATTAAAATGTTTAATTGAAGCAACTGGAACAGTCCCCCAAACCCCCAAAGGAGATTTTGCGTTAAATATGGCTTAAATCAACTCCCATCTCTGTGATTTATGCAGAGATTGCTGATGTGCACACTGGTGATGACTGCTACACTAGCACTGATATTACTTATCAGACGCCTGTCCGGAAATCTTATCCCACAGAAAGAACAGCAAATGGGGGATTTGATCTTTTTGTTTCCTTTTTTTCTGTTATACATAACCAGGTTGTACAAAAACACTGCTGTACAAAGACTTCGTAATAAATATTTCCTCTAATTTTCACCACAGGCATGTCTGGTGTGTGTGTGTGTGTGTGTGTGTGTGTGTGTGTGTGTGTGTGTGTGTGTGTGGTGTTTTTTTTTTTTTTTTTTTTTTNTCTTTTTTTTCCCCCCCTGTGTGTGTGTGTGTTTTTTTTTTTGTTTGGGGTTTTTTTTGTTTGTGTTGTTGTTTGTGTTTTTTTTTTTTTTTTTTTTTTTTTTTTTTTTTTTTTTTTTTTTTTTTTTTTATAAAGTAGTTAATTGATACAGTGATAACCTATTCTAACAATGTCATACTGTGACTATTTAAAACCCGTAACACCTAATTACTCGTGTAGAGCTCTGAACTAGCCTATAGCCACCGATATTCCTGATTAGCTTTCTATTCCTTGCAGCCGGGATGTCTAGTAGATTAAAGTAGGCCTACAATTGTTTGTAGCTCCTTAAACTGCAGTGTCTGCAGTGAGTAATTTGAACACATTATCAACACATTATATAGCAACCCAAAAGTACAAACACTCCGTACCCATTCTAGTGAACAGTTTGTAATCACTGTTTTTGTTCACAATCTTTTTGTTCCTGCAAATGAAACTAATTAAATACCAATGCCACTACTGTTGGATCAGATTTTTCTGGATGTTACGGAACATAAGGATTTTCCTAATGTAGTTTTATGGACCTAGGGCAAAAGTTTAAGCTCTCTTGTGCAGCATGTTTTTTCAAGGAGTGTTCATATTGCATACTGAAAGCGGTATGTTGTAATTGTCTTTTTTGTACCCTTTATTGGGCTTCACTAAATATTTTCTTCTTCCCAGTAATGCTGTGGCAGGCGAGAGTGCTCTAGACAGAATTGCCTGTGGCCTTGGAGGCAAAATTGTGCTGCCCATGATTAAACAACACATTATGCAGATGCTACAGAACCGTAAGTGCATACAGACTTGCATCAGAATTTTTAGGGGTCCAAGCATTAACTGCTGGAACCCTGCTGGTTATGTTAATTGTTGTTTGACTTCTTTTTAGGGGTTCAAGCTCTTGTTGGAGCATGTGCTGGACCCCTGTTGTTTTAATTTGGATTCTTCTTCAACTCTTAGTCAAGAGGTAGTACTTCCTCTTGCAGCTCAGGCAAGAGAGATGAGTTTAGCCTTTTGGGTCACAAAAGTTAGCAAAGTTGACCTGAAAAATGGCAAACAGGATGTGAGGTCATATTGCTGCATCATTTCTGCCTATTTACACTAAATTTATATTTATGTATAGAGTACATGACTTGGGGTCTACCAGTTTTGGTAATCTGATTAAAACAATAAATCCATTATAATCAGTAGGATTTTGACGTGTTTAATTCTTCACAACCTTTGATTTCTTAGAAGGTGATACCTTGCTGAGTGTTAAGAATTTATGTATCTATGTATTAAACCTTTATTCTTGTATTGTTCATGGCACAGCGGATTGGAGGTACAGACATGCTGGTCTTATGGCACTTTCTGCTATCGGTGAAGGCTGTCATCAGCAGATGGAGTCAATTTTGAATGAAATTGTCAGTTTTGTTCTGCTATTCTGCCAAGATCCTGTGAGTATTGACCAACTTATATTACACTGAACACCTGAGTTATCTTCAATTGCTATCCACAAACATTAGTTTTGTTACTCAAACTTACTTATCTAAGGATGTGCTTAATGTCACATTGCTACACTATCATTTCTACCTTAATGGCCATGGTTCTTGTTTCCCTTTTTTTTTTTTTTTTTTTTAATTTTCAGCATCCCAGAGTTCGATATGCAGCTTGTAATGCCATTGGTCAGATGGCCACAGATTTTGCTCCTACTTTCCAAAAGAAATTCCATGACAAGGTATTGTTTTCAAAGAACACAGGGTTTCATCCTGAGCACATTAAATATTAATTGAGGATTTTAATAGTAATTGAACTTGAGCTCAATATATTTCAGAGGCTGAGGCTGCTATATCCCAAGTGCTGTAACTTTTGATCCCTTTATAGTATCAACACTGAGTTACAGTTTAGATATTTGGTAATACATCACATTAGACAGGAAGAGACCCAGTTACTTTAAGAGAAAATCTTTTTAAGACCCTTTGTTTTAACCCTGTTTTTTAACTGTTAGAATTTTAAAAGGTTTTCTGTCAGTTGCTAATATAAAAAAAATTGACCTTCACTGTGAAAATTTAAGGACAGTAAGCTTTTAGTTTTTGGGGTATCACTGGATTGGAAGTTGCTTCACAATACCTTTAGTATTGAGGCTTTACCAAACAGCATGGTTGTTTTACATATTTATTGTATAATTTGTTAAACATTGGTGATTTTTTTTTTTTTTTTTTTTTTTTTTTTATATTCCTTAATATGAACTGTACTACCAGAGCACTGACTATTCTGAGCATGCTCTCTTTGTTGCTATAGGTCATCTCTGCCCTTCTTCAGACCATGGAGGACCAGTCAAACCCTCGTGTTCAGGCTCATGCTGCGGCAGCTCTAATTAACTTCACTGAGGACTGCCCCAAAGCCCTTCTCATTCCCTACCTGGATAATCTAGTTCAGCACCTCCATGTCATCATGGTGGCCAAGCTCCAAGAGGTCTGTTAAGAAGTTGGCATCTTTTGTAACAAAAAATGCTTTTGCTCTGGTATTTAAAGCATCACTCCATCACTTTCATGAATTATCTTAGCAATCTACGTAATTATCAAACATTCCCTTACTAATTAAGACCAGTGGCAAGTTTGCTGCTAACATTACCCTAATTCAAACTGCAACTCATGTGGAATCACAGCGTGGCGTAACTCACTCCTAGGAAAGGGCTATTTGCCCCTTCCTCATGCATGAGCTCACAGATGCCCACAATTGTCTAGTGTTGCTGTGGTTGATAGGGGGGAAAGTGTATGCCACCGCTCCCACCAAGAGAGCATGGCCAATTTTGCTGTCTTGATCTCCTGGCCCTGGATGTGATTTTGTTGTTTTTAAAACAGCCAGCTTCGGTGACTTTTCAGTCCAAACTTGTACCGATACTCAATATCTGCTCAGCCCATCCTTAGTTAAATCAGTGATGCCCAAGGTATGAGATTCAGTAAAGACTTTTTTTTTTCCTGATTTCTTCAGCTTATTCAGAAAGGTACCAAGCTGGTGCTAGAACAGGTGGTGACCTCCATTGCATCTGTGGCTGACACAGCAGAGGAGAGGTTTGTTCCTTACTATGATCTGTTCATGCCCTCCCTTAAACACATCGTAGAGAATGCTGTACAGAAGGAGCTTCGTCTGCTAAGAGGAAAAACCATCGAGTGCATCAGTTTAATTGGTCTCGCTGTGGGCAAAGAGAAGGTTAGTGTGAGGATGCACCTCTCTTGTACTCTTGTACTGTCTTCTGCTCCCAGTGACTCAAAATCTTACCAAAGGATTAACTGTGTTGTGTGGAATCGCATATTAGTTTAAAGCAAGTGTGTATAAATGATTTTATTTTCTCACTTTAGTTTATGCATGATGCCTCAGCAGTGATGCAGTTGCTTCTCAAGACACAGACTGACTTTAATGACCTGGAGGACGATGACCCACAGGTGAGTGTTAGGAAAATTCTAGTGAGGTGTTTTTTGTTTTTTATTTTTTATTTTTATATTTATAACGTGTATATGGACCACGAAGATGCTTTTCAGCAAGTGCTCATTTTATATATACACACACTATATTATTTGTCACACGTGTTATGGTACAGTGAAATTATTTTCTTCGCAAAACCCAGCTTAGGAAGTTGGTCAGTGTGTGGGTCCGGCTATCCATTGCAGTGCCCCTGGAGCAGATAGGGTTAAGGGCCTAGCTCAGCTTTGACAAAAAGCAGCAATTAGACAAAAACATCATCTGTGTTTGTAAAGATATACTGCAATGGATAGATGAAGCAGAGATTACAAAGACATATGATCACAATGTTAACATTTTATTAACTCAAATTTAGTTCAAATTTAATTCTCTCTGACTGAGGCACTACAATTTTGGGCACTTAACATCTTGTTGGCTTTGTTCATCTCTACTTAAATGCTGTAATTTGTCATTTATACGATTGTCCTTGCTAGCAGTCAGAACAAGGATTTTTGGTGAAAAAATGTTTTTGATGCAGAGTTTGCCACGTGGTCTGTTAAAGGTGCATAGTAGGTACATGTGAGCATGCTTTTGAAGCCCAAAATATAAAATGGAATACCATACGACCTCACAGACATGAGCAAGACAGGAATGACGACTGCAAGGCTATATCTATATCCTAAACTGTGATCTATTTGGAACCGGCTTCAGTGACCCTGTTCTTGTTATTTTGATTTCCTTTAATTTCTTCTTTTTACTTTATTTTTTCCCCTTATAAAATAGAAAAATGATTTTGCAACAGTGCCAGAAATGTACTGCACATTGATTCAAACTGATTGCTCCTGCTTATCAAAAAGCATATTTGTTCATTTGCAGATATCCTACATGATCTCAGCATGGGCCAGGATGTGTAAGATTCTGGGCAAAGAATTCCAGCAGTACCTTCCTGTGGTTATGGGACCACTGATGAAAACTGCTTCCATCAAGCCAGAAGTAGCTCTCTTAGATAGTAAGTCACAATAATTACTCTTGACTTTTTTGCTCTTCACTTTTTTTGCACACTTTTGTTATTTTAAATTAATTAAATGTACACATTTATCATGCATGATAGATGATCTTTAAATGAAATACAACGAAACAGCCCATAATACACTATTGCGTAAGTTTTTCCACATTGTCCAGAAGTCACAGCATAGCGTAGACATAGACAAGGTAGTTACCATAAACCTCTGTATGTATGTGCAGTCTGGTTTCTGTCATGACTGACTTGACCACAGTCTGAAACGCAGGTTAAAATCAATGCCTGTGTGCTGGATCTGACGCAAGTCACTCTCCTTTCTAAATGTGAAGCACTGACAAAGGCTAAAATAACATGTTATTAATAGGGGAAAATTGATATTTCAGTGGTTTGATTTGTTGTCATTACAAAAAAAAAAAGTCTTAAAATTTTGTTTGTGTCAGTACGTCAGTATCGCCTTGAGAAGCCTGTATCAGGATATGTGTAGTATCATGGCTTCACTGTATCATCTCATAGCTAATAATGACAGCAAAAAAAACATGTTTTTATAAATTTTTGCTAATTAAAAAAAAATACCAAAACTCTCATTTAGATATGTATTCAGTCCCTTGGCTAAGGCAGTTGAGATCAGGTGCATCTTGTTTACTTTGATCTTTAGACATCTCTAATTTGTGACACCTGTGGCAAATTCAGTTGATTGGACGTGATTTAGAGAGACACACACCTGTATGTATAAGATCCCACAGTTGAGAGTGCATGTCAGACTAAAAACCATGATGTGAAGTCCAAGGAACTCTCTGTACATCTTTGTGATTGGGACAAATTGTGTTGGGACATAGATCTGGGCAAAAGATTAAAACAGTTGTTAAAGCTTTAAGTGTTCTCAGGAGCACAGTGGGCTCCTATATTGTGAAATGGAAGAAGTTTGAAACTGCCCAGGCTCTTTCTAGATCCAGCTGAGCGCAGTAACTGGGCTAGCCTGGCCTTGGTCAGAGAGATGAAAAACAGAGCAGTCCTCCTGAGAGATGGGAGAACCTGCTGGAAGGACAAGCTCAGAAATACTTGATCCCTTAAGCCTCCATGGTGGAGAAAAGTCATATGGCAGACACTTAATGGAATGTTAGAGTATGAGGGATAATTCTCTGGTCTAATGAGAGAAATATTGAAGACCTGCCCCAGAGTGTGCATGATTTCAGACAGCAATGATGCAAAGCACATAGGCAATGCAGGAGTGGCTTCAGGTCTCCCCAAATCCAGACTTACCCAAGGCTCTAAGCTGTAATTGCTGCTAAAAGTGAATGTGGAAAAATGTATAAAAATTAAATTGCAGTAGATGATTAGGCTAAATAACAACTTTGTCATCACTGATACTGCTGCTGTCTGAAATCAACCTGAAATGCACGAACCTGAAGTGTGTGTGTGTGTGTGTGTGTGTACACACACAACCTAATAAGCAATTATGACCACTCACAGGTGGTCAGTGTTGAGTACCTACTGACAATGGTCTGAGGAAGGACGAACCAGCAACAGGGTGTTGGGCATCCAAGCCTCACCGATGCATGAGGGCAATGAAGGCTATCCTGTCTGGTCTGAACTGAAAGAATGGCTACTGTTGCACAAGTCACAGAAATGAGAGTGAAAAGTGTGCATACATACAAAAACCTAGAAATTGTGTGTGCACAAAAAGAATCATTTATACAACCTTGCCTACACACACCTGCACACAATTTCCACTTTTATAAATTAATCTTTTTTGAATATCTACCACCTGCAAATCTCCATAAATATGTAATGCAATTTACCTCATACATATTTAATTGGGGGTGTCCATTTCTGAGTGAGGTTACACTTGTCAGGTGGGTAGAGGTGTAAATTGGTTAATTGGGTTGTTGGTTAGGAGAGATGTGAAGAGGGAGCCCATTCTGCTATGCAGTTTTGTGCAGCACAGCACATGCCCCCATAATCCAGCAGACTTTTTCTGGTTGGCATAAACAGCCATTGCAATGCAACCTTTAAGCAGGCCACTGGTGCAGTCTGAACCTGCCCGTGTCATTGTAGTGTCTCTCCTCTGTGCTATGTGGGTTTGGAAATAAAAATGACTTGTTCATTTAAAGAATTATCTCATAAGTGCAGTAATTTGCTCAGATTACATGTGGGAAATTGGTGTCATGTTCATGCACCAAAGTACTCTGGTGTCAGTTCAATTATGCCAACCAATACGACTGACATGATGGAGCTTAAGGATGGCTGGGATCTTCCCGGTTAAGCCCTGTAAGTGAACAGGTATTGCATGTTGGCCTCTCTAAACCTGGGACCACTGCAACACGTAATTCCAAGAGAATGGCTCTTGGAAATTTAAACTGGCACATTAGCCAATCATCATGAATAGGAAATCTTTGTGCTGTTTAAAAACACCTTCTCACCTTATTGTTAGGTTGGTGTGGTCTCCTAGCAATATTGAAAACCTCACTGTGCCATAGTCACTGCATCATTCTCTAGCCTATTTGTACCACTATATAGCTTAAGAATAGATCTGTCAATGTGTGAAATTTCACATCTTTTTGCAGCCTGTAATTACCCACATTTAATACCACTAAATAATGATTTACTAGTTCATTTGGAGAGGGGATTAAACAAACTGTATACTGTGTAATTAATTGGCACAAATATCAATACATAAATGCAGACTAATTAGTCTACACAATTAATAAACTCATGTTATGTTTTAATGCTTTTCATGCCCAAGTAGCCTGTTTGCAGTTATTATGGTGCTGCATAATTTGATATGAAATGTAATTAATTTGCTGTTTTTAAAATGTCTACGTATGGGTTAAAGCTTTATTACATTATCTTTTGCTTAATAAAAAAAATAAAAATCTATTATTGAAAGTTTGACTTAGCTGACAGGCAAGTATAAAGTTCACATCAGTTAACTACATTCATTTTGGATGTCAGCTAGAAATGGTAAAAAAGAGGGGGCGGGGGGGGGGTCGGGGTTAAAAATGTTTAACCTAAAAAGATCACACGGGCTGATTGTGGCCATTAGACAACCAATTTGTGAAAGTCTTAAATGTATGTTTTTTGTTTAATGTGCAATAGAATCACTTCTAAATCCATCTTGGTTAGAGTTAACACAGTGCTCTCAGCAAGGGAGGAATTGCATTCATTTTCCCCTGTCATACAGTGACTTGTCCTATGAGAGCTGGCTGGTATATGACAATTATTTTATTATTTTTTTTAATGAAAATGCAAGCAGGGAAAAGGCATTATCATGCAAGCTTAATACTGAATACTGTTTTCACATCGTCATTTCACTTCTCTAAATGCATGTTTCACCCTCTCAGCCCAGGACATGGAGAACATGTCTGAAGATGATGGTTGGGAGTTTGTGAATCTTGGAGACCAACAGAGCTTTGGTATCAAGACTGCTGGATTAGAAGAAAAAGCTACAGCTTGTCAGATGCTGGTATGTTTGAATTATGATTTATGAGAACCCTAGCACACATGCACACCTTGAAAATTTATTTATTTATTTTACAATTATGCAAACTTCCCATCTTCATCAACTATTAAAACATTTCCTGCATTTCCTGAACTTCTAACAAATTAACATACTTGTTTCATATACAATAAGGGCATTTGAAGGAATGTCATTACATACTACTAAACTACAGGACTATAAATTCAGTTTAAACAAGAACACTTTTTATACCTTATGGGATTATCCATTTTAACAGGTACTAATTGAAGGGATGCTTTTCCTGTTGCTTAATTTTGGGTTCTAGATTGCCATAATCGTATTTCCTGTAGTGAGTGTATTTAATGAATAGTATGTACTGGACCCAAAAATTCTCAGAATTGTTTAAAAAAGTTCTATAAAACTTACAGCATTTCTCCTTTAATCCCCTTCAAAATCTTGTGATGCAATACATGTGTCCCAGCCTTTCTTCCAATTTTGGAAACATTTCCTGACTTTTGTCATCATATATACACCCCCCTGCACACCCCCCCCCCCCCCCCCCCCCCGGGATTTCTTCCACTATGGCGAATCATTCCCCTTCAGTCTCATTTTTAATTTCAGGAACCAAAAAAGTACCGCATTTGAATTTGTTATATGGTGTGCGCACCTAGGCAATTTTAAGTTGAAGTACTTAGTGAATATATGTGTGCATTCACACACACAGTTGGGGTCAAGTTTGCATATGCCTTGCAGAATCTGCAATATGTTAATAATAATAAAAAAAAGAAGGATCATAAAAATTGCATTTTGTTTTTTTATTTAGTACTGCCCTAAATAAGCTACACTATATTGCCAAAAGTTTTGGGACACCCCTCCAAATAATTGAATTCAGGTGTTCCAATCACTTCCATGGCCACAGGTGTATAAAATCAAGCACGTAGGCATGCAGACTGCTTCCTCACTACTAAATATTCCACTGTCGACTGTTAGTGGTATTATAACAAAGTGGAAGCAATTGGGAACAACAGCAACTCAGCCACGAAGTGGGAGGCCACTTAAAATCACAGAGCGGGATCAGCACATGCCAACTTTGTGCAGAGTCAATAGCTACAGACTTCCAAACTTCGTGTGGCCTTCAGATTAGCTCAAGAACAGTGCATAGAGAGCTTCATGGAATGGGTATCCATGGCTGAGCAGCTGGATCTAAGCCTTACATCAAGTGCAATGTAAAGCGTCGGATGCAGTGGTGTAAAGAACGCTGCCACTGGACTCTAGAGTGTTCTCTGGAGCGACGAATCACGTTTCTCTGTTCGATGGATGAGTCTGGGTTTGGCAGTTGCCAGGAGAACGGTTCTTGTCTGACTGCATTTTGCCAAGTGTAAAGTTTGGTGGAGGGGGGATTATGGTGTGGGGTTGTTTTTCAGGGGTTGGGCTTGGTCCCTTAATTCCAGTGAAAGGAACTCTTAATGCTTCAGCATACCAAGACATTTTGGACAATTTCATGCTCCCAACTTTGTGGGAA
>CM074970.1:4688863-4704344 GCA_037577455.1 Pangasius macronema
GGGTGCAAGTGTTGAGGATGCAGAAGATAGGGATAGGTGGAGAGTGATGATTCGCTGTGACCCCTGAAGGGAAAAGCCGAAAGAAGAAGAAGATATTTACATATAGTCCACAACACAAAATAACTGAATTGACACAAATGAACCAGATCAGAAGTTTGCATATGCTTGATTCTTAATTTGTGTTGTTACTTGGATGATCAGTGACTGTTTTTATGTTTTGTGATAATTGTTCATGAGTCCCTTATTTGAGTCCTGTGCAGTTAAACTGCCCACTGTTCTTTAAAAAAAAACAAAAAACTCCAGGTCCTGCATATTCTTTGCTTTTCCAGCATCTTCTGCATATTTGACCCCTTTCCAGAAGTGGCTGTATGATGTTGGGATCTATCTTTCAAAAAAAAAAAAAAAAAAAAGGATTAAGAGATTAGAGTTTACCAAAAATATCTGTTCAGTTTCAAATGCTTCAAGACTCATCGGATGGTGCTTCACACTGTAGATGGACAATGATCCGAAGCATACTTCAGAGGTAACCCAAGACTTTAAGTCAAAGAAGTGGAATCCTCTGCAATGGCCAGGTCCGTCACCTGAGCATGCATTTTTCGTGGTGAAGGCAAAATGCCCCAAGCACAAGCAGAAATTAAAGACAGCTGCAGTAAAGGCCTGGCTGAGCATCACCAGGGACAAAACGCACTGTCTGTCTGTTGGCTCCAGACTTCAGGCAGTCATTTACTCCAAAGGCTTTGCTACCAAGTATGGCAATTTAATTTATGATTGTGTTAATTTGTAGAATTTTTGGACAAACTACCAATCATACTTTCTGTCTTTTAAAAAGATGGGGAACCCCATATAAATAGTGCCTGCACTATTCACCTGATTGTAATTTAAACACCATTGAATTAAAGCTGAAAGTCTGTACTTTGAGCTCATATTTATTTATTATTTATCAACTTGAATATATGATGAATAGCTAATATAACTTTGTCAACATCCAAATATTTATGGACCTTACTGTATGTGGGGAAGAGGATGATGAATACCACAAGCAGATAGGCTGCAATCAGTAATTGTATTGTATGGTAATTGATGATGAGTAATGGTATGGTAAGTTTACCAAATATAGCCAATGAGTGTTGCTGCAAGGAAAGTACCTAATCATGTTAGGACGGAGTACATTTTGTAGATGTATTTGTGAGATTTAAATACCGGATTACCAACGTACAGTTGGGTCCCTTAGTATTTGGTCAGTGACATAATTTTCAGAATTTTGCCTTTGTACACTACCGCAGTGGATTCAAAATGAAGCAATCAAATGACCTGAATTGTAGACTTTCAGCTTTACTTCAAGGGGTTTACAAAAGTATTGCATTAACTGTTTAGGAATTGCATTATCAGATCTTGATTGCTTCATTTCAAATCCATAGTGGTGATACATAGGCAAAATTATGAAAACTGTCACTGTCCAAATACTTAAGGACCCAAATGTATAAATTATAATCACAAAATATTTACCTACATACTAAGGCGTTTAGAATCATTCTAACTTTTTGGAGTGGGTTTGAATATTTGTTCCTGTAACAGCATGATGAGTTGAAGATGGTCCAGTGTGCATGAATCCCATATCCACATTTGTCTGTTTTCGTTTAAACCTTATAGTATATTAAACTTAATGTGCTGACACTTTAATCTGTATTACTAAATAGGCATGTTTTTGTGTGTGGTGTTGAATAACCGAGGACAAACTTAGTAAATAAATTGCATGTTATCACAAAGGGACTGATTAAATGGCAATTGTTTTTGCCAAAGCAACCATTTATAGCATTGTTTTCTACAATACATTCTGTAACATGGATTTTTGTCCTAATGAATTCACAGACTTTAATAGGTTAACTCTCCCTTCCCCACTCTTTTAACAAGGGTCCTTTTTAACTTTAATTATCCACTTCTTATCCTTCCTGTTTACAGGTCTGCTATGCAAAGGAGCTAAAGGAAGGTTTTGTGGAGTATACAGAGCAAGTTGTCAAGCTGATGGTTCCTTTGCTTAAATTCTACTTCCATGATGATATCCTTTGTTTGCCTAGATTATTATTATTATTGTTGTTGTTGTTGTTGTTGTTGTTATTATGTGTACTTGTAATGTACACCTATATTGTTTTGGTTGTGCATACCCCCCCCCCCCTCCCCCCCCCAGACATTTCAGCTATTTTAATCCTTAACCTAGTCCCCATGTGTGCGAGTAGCTGCTGCTGAGTCCATGCCTCTGTTGTTGGAATGTGCTCGTGTGAGGGGTCCAGAGTACCTCACTCAGATGTGGCATTTCATGTGTGATGCTCTCATTAAAGCCATTGGCACTGAGCCAGATTCAGATGTGCTGTCAGAGATCATGCACTCTTTTGCTAAGGTACTAAGGTTCACTTTGGTCTTTAAAAAAAAAAAAAAAGTCTTATACTTCCCTGTAATTAATACTTGGTTTCCTTTATAGCAGTAATACATGATTTGAAATGAATTTTTTTTTTAAACCTTTTCTCGTTTTTGATTTATTTTTCTTTATTTAGTTTTATTTATTAATTTATTTATTGAAGTTCATTACTGCAAGGAAGAAGTCAGAGGTGTTTTACACATTTGTCGTGCGATCCAAATGTTCTTTCTTTTCTCTCTTGCACTTAGTGCATTGAGTTAATGGGAGATGGCTGTCTAAACAGTGAGCACTTTGAGGAGATGGGAGGCATTCTGAAAAGCAAACTGGAGGAGCACTTTAAAAACCAAGAGCTCAGACAAGGTGATCTCTAATTAAGAGTGAATTCTGAAGAGTGAAGTTTTCCATCAAGTACAAAGAATTAATTCTCTTTTTCTTTCTGAACAGCCAAACGACAAGATGAGGATTATGATGAGCAAGTTGAAGAAACATTACAAGATGAGGTAAGTGTGCTTTTATACCAGAGTATACATATTATAATATGAATCAGTCAAAGGTGCTAGTTAAATTTCACCTTGATATAATAGCATATTTTCCTCCTCCCTAGGATGAGAATGATGTGTACATACTTACCAAGGTGTCGGACATTTTGCATGCTGTGTTCTGCAGTTACAAAGAGAAGGTGCTTCCTTGGTTTGAACAGCTTTTACAGCTTATAGTCAATCTTATAGTAAGTATAGTCTGATTATTTTTCTATCCCAATCCTATGTGTCTTACGTGGCCAGTTATAATTCATATGATCTTGTGTTCCTCTAGTCCTCTGTATCTAATAGGAAAGATTCTATGTACATTTGAAATACAGTTGTATCCAGCATTTTAAAGAATGCTTTCTGATACATTCTAATAGCTAGTGCTTAAAGAAAAAATTGTATTTCTGTGATGGTTAGGGGCTCTAACGCAACTGGACAGTGTTGAAATTTCAGTTGCTTATTCCTTTGTTAGGTGTTCGACAAGCTGATGGCCCTACCTGTTTGTCATTAAATTTGCATGTATACATGCAGCCCATACAAGGCTAGGATATATGTTAGCTTAATTATAGGTTAGCTTAAATGAGTAGCGGTGGATTTTATAGCAGTAGTGGCAAAGAAATCCGACAAGTGAAATGGCAGCATGGGTTTTTGGGCCCATTTTGAACACTGGTACTGTTTGGCATTGTATCATTAGTTAAATTAGCTTATAGGGGCATAGAAAAAAAATGATTGGAAACAGAAAATCAGTCCAACAGTCTCTAATACAGCTGCACAGTGTTTACAAGCCTAGGTTTGGTTTACATTGATAAAGGAAAACCATTAAAAACCTCTTACTGTCACTGAAAATTGATTTGCAAGGCAAATAAAGACCATGAAGAATTGATTGAAATTGTTTTTCCTTAGTGTCCAACCTAGAACATATCGGTGCAGTTTAACTGAGCCGAATCTTACTAGATTGGACCTGTATCATATGATCATTTTGTATCATGTTAGACTACAGTAATGTTAGATTACACTAGGTATCGTGATGTGTACTGTCTGAAAGAGGGAGATTCCAACTGCTGGCACATACAGTTAAGGCAAGTGGTTTACATATCCTCCTGAAAGTAGTGGAAAGGCAAAGGCAATTCATTTTGTTTTTACTATACACTGAAAACATTTGGGTCTGAAAGCAAAAGACTGATATGAGATGATGGATCAGAATTTCAACTTTTATTTCCTGATATTTACATCTAGACGTATTAAACAACTTGGAACAAGGCACCTTTGGTGGTAGACCACCCAAGATTTGGGTAAGCTAAAGTATAGGAACAGTTAGTCTTAAAGTAAATTAAAATAAATAACACTTAATATTTTGTTGTATGTAGGAATAACTGCATCAAGCCAACAACCTGCAGGCTGTTTTGGCCTGACCATAGAGCTGACTATGGGAGTAAAGCAAGCCATTTTGAAGCTGAGAATAGAGGAAAAAATTCATAGCCATTGCACCAGCATTGGACATTGCCAGTACAGCAAATTGGAATTTCCTGAAAAAGAAAGAAATCACTTGTGTACTCATAACCAGACAAGTTGTTGAACAGGTCAGCCAAGGAAAACAACAGTAGTTAATGACAAACATTGGGAAAAGCTGTGAAGAAAAACCCAAAACAAGTCAGTGACATCACCATCAACCTCCAAAGAACAGGGTGACGGTATCACCATCCACCATTCAAGGGTGATGTAGAGAGCATGCCACAAGATGCAATCTACTCATCAGCAGTAAGGATCAGAAAG
Organism: Pangasius macronema; assembly: GCA_037577455.1. Taxonomy (NCBI): domain Eukaryota; kingdom Metazoa; phylum Chordata; class Actinopteri; order Siluriformes; family Pangasiidae; genus Pangasius; species Pangasius macronema. The sequence goes on from CM074970.1 coordinate 4,693,577, forward strand.
CCAGATTGGAATTGGCAAAGAAATACAGCGATGAGCCACAGTAGTTCTGAAGTATGGAGAAAGAAATTATCCACTCATGATCCAAAACATACAAACTCATCGGTCAAGCACAGTGGAAGTAACGTCATGGCTTGGGCTTCTATGTCTACTCCTGGAACAGGCTCACTAATCTTTATTGATGTAACTCATGAGGGTAGCAGAAGAATGAATTCAGAAGTCTACAGAAACATTCTGTCTGCCAATTTACAGAGAAATGCATTGAATCTAATTGCGAGGAACTTCATCATGCAGCAAGACAATGACCCAAAACATACCTGACAAAGGACTTTATCCAGGGGAAAAAAAGTGGAAGTTTTTAGACTGGCTAAATGAATCAGCAGACCTTAAACCAATGCATTTCATCACTTGAAGGGGAGACTGAAGGGAGACCTTCCCAAAGAATACAACTGAAAAAAGTTGGAGTAAAAGCCTGGAAGAACATCTCAAAAGAAGAATGCAACAGTTTGATGTCAATGGATTGCTGCCTTGGTGCAGTTATTGCAATATGCAACCAAATATTAGGTGTTATTTACTTTAAGACTATCTGTTCCCATACTTTCACTTACCTAAACCTTGGTTAAAACTTAAACTGATTTAGAAACTGATTTATTTAAACTTTAATTCACTATATTCCAGTGGGTCAAAAGTATACATACACTAAGATGACTTTCCCTTTAAACCTTTAAACAGAGTGCCTTTTTGCTCTTGATACCATGGGGAAATCCAAGCCCCTTTATCCCATACTTCAGAAAAAAATGTATGGACCTCAACAAGTGTGGTTCCTCCTTAGGAGTAATTTCCAAAAGGCTGAAGGTACCATGAGCATCTGAACAATAAAATAAAAGAACTGGTGAAGGAGGTGGTGTCAGGTACCAAAATATGTCAATCCACAATTTAAGAGAGTCCTACATTACTTGAAAGATGGTTGTGCAGGGATGGTTTGTGCTCCTACTGCCAAGAAAGGCAGTAAAAAAAGAATTTTTTTGGGGAAAAAAATAATACATTTTGCAGGTGGTCACCAGCTTTTGGAGGAATGTTCTCTGGTCAGATGGAACAAAAATTTAGCTGTTTGGCCATAATGTATAATATATGGTGGAAAAGGGCTTTTTATTCCAAACTTCATTCCAACTGTGAAGCATGGGGTTGGCATCAGTTCCTTGCTGGAAAAGGAACTAGTGCACTTCAGAAAATAGATGGCATCATGAGGAATATAGATGGCACTTCAAAATCTCAGTTGGAAAGGTAAAACTTGGTTACAGCTGGGTCTTCCAGCAGGACATAAGCATACCTCCCAAAGTTGTACCAAAATGGCTTCAAGACAACTAAATGAAAGTATCAGAGTGGCTATCACAAAGCTCTGACCTTAGAAAATCTGTGGACTGAACTGAATGAGCAGAAACTCCAGTAAAGTATTGTGAGAAGCTTGTGGAAGGCAACCCCAAGCAGAAAGTTAAAGTTCAAGCAATTAAAAGACAATTCCACCAAATATTGACAAAGTGCATGTAAGCTTTTGACCCACTGAAAATCTGATATAGTAAATAAAAAGTGAAATAAAACTGTCACTTCAGCTAATATTTTGAAATTAACTCCTATGGAATTAAAAGAGGTTTAATTTGTCTGTGTAAAAACAAGAAATATATGGCAACATGAAATGTCTGGTTGTGAAAAAAATGACTGTGTTTAGCCTAGGTGCATGTAAACGTCTGGCCTCAACTGTATACAAAATTTTGCTGAGACATTACTCTACAGTCAACACAGTAAATGGCCATTGCACAAATGACCACAATCCATTGCTCTCTTGTAGTGTCCACATAGGCCCTGGGCTGACAGACAGTGGGGTCTGTGCATTTTTGATGATGTGATTGAGCACTGCAGTCCTTCTTCGTTCAAGTATGCAGAGTACTTCTTGCGACCCATGATACAAGCCCTCTGTGACACCAGCCCAGAGGTACGGCAGGCAGCTGCTTATGGGATTGGAGTTATGGCCCAATTTGGAGGAGAGAACTACAGGCCCTTCTGCACAGGTGACTTCATGTTAGAAGACCATGATATGCCATTTAGAAAACAAATCTGAGACCTTGAGATCTCGAAGACATCAGACATTGGCTCTGCTCATCTTTTAAAAGGTCCTATGTTTGGAAGTTTGATGTCCAGTTTTGTAAATCATGAATATAGTGTTATAATAAGGCACTGATTAAACCAAGTGTCAGATTTTAATGGCAAAATATTATATATGTTTCAGGTATATAGTAAAAACCAATTCTTTTAAGTGATGGGCATTTCAAGTAAATTTGTAGCATAGTACAAGAGCAAAATAAAACCACTAAAAAGCAAGTACTATAAATTTAACAGCACCAATTTACTAACAAACATAATATTTTTAGGCTAGGTGACACATTAGGCAGCCAATTGAATGAATTAAATACCCAAGCAAACATGCTTCAAGCATCATAATTTAAAATGCACAATTTGGTATATACAATTTGGTTTTCTTGTATTTTGAAAAAGCAGGAAGCAGCCAGCACCAGTATTTAAACCCTTCAGAGTATTAGAAGTTTTAGTTCTGGAATACACCATATTGCCAAAAGTACCTGACAATCATAACTATATGGTACCCACAAGCCTGCTCCAGGCTGCTTGGCCATGGAAACCCATTTCATGAAGCTCCTGACTCTCAGTTCTTGTGCTGCTGTTCTTCCTGAGGCAGTTTGGATTGCATGGCTATGTGCTTGATTTTATGTACCCGTGTGGCTGAAATACCTGAACTCAATAATTAGGACGGGTGTCCACATAATTTTGGACATATAATGTACAACCACGTCAGCGTTAGTGCAGTCAGACTCTATTCCTGTTAGCATTTAAAATGTATACAAATTTTAATGTCACTTAATTTTGCATTTTGAAAGACTGATAGCATTTAGCATTATTTTATAAATCTTCAGGTGAATTTTTCTTTTTCTCTTCAACTGGGAGCAATCAACGCTTTAGAAATGGTTTTATACTCTTTATACCCCTTTCATAAATTTGCAAAAATGTCTAAACATGTTTGCTTTGTCATTATGACTTAATGGGTATAGATTAATGGCCAAAAAAAAGTAATCAATTTTTTTAAATATTTTTATAAAGATATTGCATTTTTAAATGCAATAAAATGTGCAAAAACTGGAGGAGCCCTCAATATTTAAAGTCTGAATACTTCTGAACCTGCTGCATTATGTTATTGTTATGCTTATAAGATATAGGCGAAAAATGTTTTCTTTGAATAGTAATTTAATAAACTATTAGATACTTGCATAAATACTTAATTAGGGAACTGCTTGTGGTCATCACTAATTCTTTTTTTCACATTTAATGACAATTTACTTTCTCCCCCAAACACCCTCAGAAGCTATTCCTCTCCTGATTGGAGTGATCCAGGCTACAGATTCCAGAGCAAAGGAAAATGTTAATGCAACAGAAAACTGCATCTCTGCCGTTGGCAAGGTCATGAGGTATCGGCCAGAATGCATCAGTGTCGACGAGATCCTTCCTCACTGGATTTCATGGCTGCCGCTCAATGAAGACAAAGAAGAGGCTGTACACACATTTAATTATCTGTGTGATCTTATTGAAAGGTGAGGCCAACATTGTGGTCATGAATATTGGGTGGTATTCAAATTTTGACCAATCCTAACCAATTCTCCATTGTCCCTTTATTTGTCCTTTTATTAAAGCAACAATCCTACTGTTCTTGGACCTGACAATGCAAACCTTCCCAAGATATTCCTCATAATTGCTGAAGGGTTTGCTAATGAATCTATTAAAGCTGAAGATATTTGCAGCAAGAGACTGGCAAATGTCATTCGTCAAGTACAAGTGAGTGATTTAGTTAATCTTTTTCTCCAATCATGTAGCCAACATAATGAAGTTGACTGAACGTAACTGCTGACTGAGGCAACAGTATTAGTGTCTGAAAGTTGTTCTCATGTCCAATCTTCAGGTCTCTGGAGGTCTTTGGACACAGTGTGTATCAACGCTTAATGAAACTCACCAGAAGGCCATTCAGGATCTCCTCAACACAGCATAAATTAAGGCATTATGGTTCACCAAAGAGAGAGGTCTCTTTTTCAAACCCCAAATCTCCCACACACCCACTGAGTAATAAACTGTAGTATTACTTGATTGTAGGGCTAAGATCCAGTGTGCCCTCCCCCTCCCTAATGGGTGTAGTATTCAATTCTCCCACAGAAAAGGCTTCCTTCTTTATAGAAAAGTCCTTGTGCGCATCTCAGTGAAAGTGTGGAGGTTACATTAAATGTTAAAATATGTCCAATGTAGGAACTGTTCCACTTACATTTTGAGTTATCACAATCATGTCATCCCATTATAATGTCTTACACTAAGGAGATTGCCTCATCTACATTTTTTGCAGCTTTAGTTTAAACATGGAGCCTCACTGACTGTAGTGACTTTACCGGTAGCAGGGAAGGCCAGTTGTTTTTGCACCCATGCAGATGTGATGTAATGGCTAACAGCATATCTTCTGTCCATCCTCACTCCATAATATAAAATAAAAGCAAAAGGTATGAGTCTCTGTGATTTTTTTTTTTTTTTTTTTTTTTTTTTTCCAGGTAAACTGATCTTCTAAGCATGTGATGACATTAATCAAGAAATACAGAAAGACAGCTTTTTAATAATAAATTTGAACAATCCCTTTGTTCCCTATTTTGTCAAATACAAATTCATTGCAATTTAGTCAATAACATTTAGAGATTATGCATGTTCACTAGTCATAAATGTTGACACAATCTATAAAGCTCATTAATGTTTGTTAAAACTAAGTGTTAGTACTAATGAAGTTGTGAAGGCTTAAAGAAAGTGGAATGTTAGGAAGGAGGGCAAAATATTTATAATGGCAGGACATTCAGCTGACTACAACTTTACTGTTCTGCTTTTTCAGCTAAAGCAGTGGTCAGACTAAACACTAATAAAATTCTTGTGGTGTAAAATGCCAATTTGCTGATGGGGAAACAATGCTGTGTGTCAAAGATGGATTTGTTTCTGCTAGCAGTTACTTTTGCTTTGAGCCAACTGTAAACAGGAGAAATTTGACCTGTGAATTCCCAAACTTTGCTTTTGTGAGCCAATAGAAAAGAAGAAGGCGGTACTGGTCTCTTTGGTTAGTAAAGAAATGGTGGTGCTTAAGTAGAGCCACAGACACACATTCACTACATTCTGTTATAAAAATCTGCTATAACCTGCTCAAACTACAACGAAAATACTATTATGTGGCAATGTGAGATCACATGATCAAAGACGTCTGGGTGGATCTGAGTGCGAGAAATTAAAATGGGTTTATTGGATGTAAAAAGATGGATTTTTTTTTTTTCTATTTTGGGCAGACAAGCTGTACAGATCTACAAATGAATACAAACAAGTCAGCTGATGCAGTGATTTTTTTTTTTCTACTACAGTTGTTGACAGTTTGTGGTGTGCAGCATAATTTGGACAGGAACCAGACTGGACATGCACGCACTTTATATAGCTCTCGCATATAAATCCAAACTTTTATGCACATTGAAGTTCATAATCAGTTTAACCAATACATGCTTTATCATTTATGCTTTTAGCATGGAGGCAACCTGTTTGCTAATATAATCTTGTTAGTACATTTGCTTAACTGTAGAACTCTAGGGTTAGATAAGTAATGTGGGTTTACTCTGACAAATTGTCTAGTTAATGGCATACTCAACCAAGGGAGAAGTATTTTTGCAGTACATGCAGACATTTTACCATTTCACCATTTTAACACCTGTTGCTCTTTATAACCTGAAAAGAAAAAACCTATTTCATTATTCAGTGTAGTGAGTTACATTAATGTAATGAATATATTTATTGTTATAGTCCTTAAAAACATATACAGGAAAAGCCTATTTTTCACTTTATAGTTCCTTTGAGATAAAAGGTCAGAGACAACTTGTCTGTTCAACCCCATCATAAATAACAAAAGCTGTTGTGGTGGTCACTGAACATTTCAGAGTTTCTTTATTGCCCCAAAAGTTTGTTAAATAGAGCCACGACAATGCCTGTTCCACTATTTTTTTTTATCATTCCCTTTGCAGGATGCTTCTGCATATCTGCTTAGTACGTCTGACTCGCTTCAGTTGTCTAGCTCATTGCCACATGACCATGGCATCTTCATTTACAAAAAAAAAAAAACATGAAAATGGAACTTTTCCGATGCACATTGGTTGTATTGAGCTTCTGCAATAAACTTCTTATAACCCTAACCTTGATGACTCATCCTTGACCTAAGAAAGGATTATCCAGGGCAAAACTTAACTCTGTCATTAATATCATTTGAAGTATCAATATCAAAGTGTATGTTAATGAAGAAAAGAGCAATTATTTAAGGTCAGTGACTAAACTCAACTGTAAAATTCACTTTTATAATGGGTTTGGTGGAACCTGTGGTAATCAAATTTCAATTACAGGATAAAGCCCAAAAAAACAAAAAAAAAAAACCCAGAAAAGCGAAAAGCTCACATACAGAGGGGAGGGTATATGTTTTGTTGCTGTTAAAATATGATCCAGGGAAGGCACTGGATAAAGAGAATGAGGCTTTCCATTGTCTAAACCATTGTAAACAGCACAGCTAATTATTCGTAGTTCTGACCAGAATTACACTCCTGAACATGCCCCATAATTGCTATAGTGAATGTAGTCTTTGACTTCCTTATTTTCATCCTCCTTGATTGGCCTTTGCATTTATCCAAAACAACTTACTAAGCTGCTTTTGATCATTTGTATCAAAATTTTGAATCTGTTGTTCTCACATTCGATACACTCCTTTACAGTGGAAAAAGTATTTAACAAAGCAGTATTAAAACATTTACTTTATCTAAATAGTTATTTCAACAGGCATAAAATAGTCATGTTATGCATATTGTGATAATTTATATTTACTGTAGTTTTATTACTAATGCTCAACCTGTACATTAAGTACATTTTAATCATTCCTATTCATTTGTGTTTTGAGGACAATGCACCACCACCAAAAACAAGAGTCACTGACTCTGGTTATTCTGGTTATAAAATATATAACATCAGCTAAAGAAACTTACATAAGTTAATCTTCTATACGCTTAGAAGCATTTAAGGCATCCACAAAAGACCTTCATTACCTAAGTCTGCAGCTTTTTTTGTCAGGGTTCCCCAGTTCAAGTTGCGCACTCTCATGTCCTTCTCCGTGTTTCTTTCGGGTGGCCAAGCTTGGAGTCCATTGAAGAGCTGTCTTTGGAGGTGCGTCAGATGTCCCAGCCATCTATTTCCAAGTCTTCTGAGACAATTGTTTTGGAATGTCTCCAACATATGTGCAATTGCTGCTTTCACCTTTCAACAATTAGCTTCATAGAGTAGAACACTCAAAATGTAACATACCGAAGGCTGGGTTGGCTTTGCTGATCCTTATGTTAATGTTTCTCTCAGAGTCTCCATCTTTGGTTATCTTACTTCCAAGGTAAGTAAATTCTTTTTACATCTTCAGGGTAATTGATGGTTATTGGCCTGTCTACTTTGCTATTTATACTGATTTTCTTGGTTTTATCAGCATTAATGTTACAGTTTGGTCCATACGTTTTTGGACATTGACAATTTTCATACTGTTACCTCTGTACACCACCACAGTGGATTTGAAATGAAGCAATCAAGATGTGATTGAAGTGTAGACCTTCAGCTTTAATTCAAGGGGTTTAACAAAAAATATTGTGTTAACTTTTTAGGATTTACAGCCATTTTGCATAGTACCTCCATTTTCACAGGCTCAAAAGTAATTGGACATACTAACAATCATAAATATTAGGATTATTTTAATAATCCTGCCTGAAGTCTGGAACCCATGGACATCACCCAGTGCTGAGTTTCCTCAGATGCTTTGGCAGGCCTTTACTGCAGCTGCGTTCAGTTGCTGCTTATTTATGGGTCTTTCTGCCTTCAGTTTTGTTTTCAGTAAATGAAAAGCATGCTCAATTGGGTTGAGATCAGGTGACATTAAAGACATATTTCTGCACAGATTTTAACTTTTAAAGGCTATGGTCTTAAACTTTTGATCAGCTGATGACCAGCCTGTTTGAGTTTAAATGCAGTTTTCAATAAATTGCCTACTCTCTATTTTTTGTCTCTTGCTCTTGTTTCTTCTTTTGCCCTTTTGAAGAAGTTCTTACAACCTGGTTACAATCCAGCAGTGCGAAGTGTGAATACTTGTAATATTTTCCTTGGTCTTAAGATTTTGTTTAGGAGTGTACATGTTTTAATCCATTTATTTCTGTAAAGCTGTTTTGCGACAATGTCCATTGTTAAAAGTGCTACACAGATAAAATTCAATAAAATTGAATTGAATTGAATATTATTATGATTTATTAAAATTGGCATGTCCAGTTCACAAAGACAAGGTCTGGTGAATTCATTTTCAAGAAAGAAATAGCATAATCAGTGCAGGCTATTTTTGACAGAGTGGTCACAAATTAGGATCTAAATGTAATTTAAAAAAAAAAACATTTTATATGCATTTATTTTTTATGCATTTTAAATGCTATAATAATTTTATTTATTTATTTATTTTTCACTCAGGCGCAAAGTAAGGGGCATATTCTTTCAATACGTCCAACCAACGATATGCTCCTTCACAGCCCACACTCTAAATGGGTGGGACTTAAGTGAACAAAAAATATGAGTCAGTACACTAAAGTGAACAGGATCGATTCGTTCACTTAAAAGATTTGTTCAAAAACACTGATTTGTTCACAAATAAAACACCACTATTTTGCGACCTAGACAACCATCTATGTTGCCTATGCCACAAGCCAGCCCTGTTCAGTGGGATGTCTCGGTTGGGTTTCTGTTCCCCTTTAATCTTCCTGGTTGCCTAGTATACTGCTTTCATGTCTGTCTTTCTGGCTGCTTCTTCTGCCTCTAATGCAAGCCGTTCAATGTAGTTTCTCTTGCTTTTCTAACCCTTTTCATAACCTCCTTATCCTTTTGCATTTTTTTTCAACTTTTTTTTAGCATCTCCTAGGCACTTCAGATGACATTTCTTTCCTTTTATGTTACTCCATGTTTCTCAGGAATTCCATTCCTCTTTCATTAACTTAATATATCCTAGCACTATAGCCTCTCTCATGTAGTGTTGAAGCTGTCTATGGTCATCTGTGTCTCATCCTGGATATATGTTAACCTGTTCTTTAGTGTGATACAGAAACTTTCCTAGTTTCCTAGTTTGGATACATCAAAGCATTGTTTTCTTGTTTTCCCATACTGGGCTTTCTGCCTGCCTCTTATCTCTCACTTCTTGAAGGGATCATCTCCATTTACCATTGATTATGATGTAGTCAATATGACTCTCTGTTTTCCCATCTGGTGATTTCCAAGTAAACTTGTTATTGTGCATGAATAGTATACCTCCAGGTTGTTCTTCTCACAGAAGCCACACAGATGTTGTCATTTAGTGTGCCCATGTCCAAGCCTTCTGATTATCCTTTCCTATTAGGTGTTATCACTACCTATTCTAGCACTGAAGTCTCCCATCCAAATAGCACATATTGGGGATCAGGTACTTGTTCAACCAGTGCTTGAAGGTTACTGCAGAAAGTTGGGAGTTTAGGCATGTATACATGAGACATTGGTTTTCTGGTTTCCACTCAAGTAGTGTGTTAGACTCCTCCCTGGCTATAATGAGTGCAACTCCTTCACTGTGTTGGTTGTCTCGCCTTCCTGACCACAGTATGGTGTCTCCACTTGCTAGCTTTCTTTTCACTGCACCAGCCAATCTTTCTTCTGTGATCCCCAACAGGCTCAGACTGTAGTTTCTCATTTATTTCATTGTGCTAGTTGGTCCACCATTTGGTTGGAAATGTCCATATGTCCAGTTGGGTAGCCTGAGGTTTGGGACCAAGACGAGAGGTTAGATTTGACCTGGTAGCCTCAGACCACATGAGGCTGGACATGACAGCACTGGGTTGTGTGCAAGCTGTCCAGGCATGTCAAGCCAACTTCTGTTACTGCTGAGCAGAAGTGCTTGCCTCAAAAGCAGCACAGGACAGCAGCTAAGGAAGGTAAGAGGGAAATTGAAGTATTTGGAATATCAGAACCAGTGGTGGCTAGTCCATAGGGGTAGGTAAGGCAAAGCCACATCATATTATACACAACGCCTGTACACCTGTACATTCAATTCAATTCAGTTTTATTCATATAGAGCTTTTAACAATGGACATTGTCACAAAAAAAAGCTTTAAAAATATATAAACTCAGGATATCAATTTTAAATTTATCCCTAATCAGTAAGCCAAAGGCAACAGTGGCAAGGAAACACTCCCCAAGACTATATTAGGAAGAAACCTGGAGAGGAACCAGACTCAAAAGGGATCCCATCCTCATCTGGGTGACAAAGGATAGTGTGATTATAAATAATTCCCTTCTATAACTGTGTACTATATGGTCAAAAGTTCATTATAGGTTACACATGAAGTCTATTTTGTTGAAGTTATCAACTGTTCACTGATGGAGACTTGAGTGCAAAACTATTCATGGGAATTGTAGTCCTAAGCCATCGGAACATTGTGTGTGTGTGTGTGTGTGTGTGTGTGTGTGTGTGTGTGTGTGTGTGTGTGGGGGGGGGGGGGGGGGGTGTTTGGTTTGGTAATTGTAATGTAATGTTTAAAAAAAATTTAAAATTTTTTAATAGTATTGTGTGCAG
>CM074970.1:4710197-4731206 GCA_037577455.1 Pangasius macronema
GGGGATAAAGTTGATGAGCCATACAATGAAGCTATGGGAAAGAGTAGTGGAAGCTAGGTTAAGGAAGGTAGTGGAGAAGTTGAAAAGTATTAGATGGTAGATGCTTTTAGATGGTCTTTAATGAAACCTCTGTCCTTAACACTGTCTGAATCATGCTTCTCTCCTACTCATTCTCTCTAACTCTACTCACTAGCACTGTGGGAATTTGTGTGTTCTTGCTGATTGTCTCGAGTTTTGCTGTCCATTCTCTGAGTCAGCAGAAGCCGAAATTGCAACTAGTTTCAGCATCAGGAAAACTCTTTGCTTGTGCCAGGAGTAAAGGGTGCTAACTCTTACCATCCTTTAATATGTTGCTTGGGCTGACTTGATCTCCACTGGATCTTGAGAAAGAATTTCAGGCACCCTTTGGCGCAGACACTCACACTCTGTCCCCCGGTTTGAAGTGAGGAGTGCGTCCACCTCTTGTGGCATCACTATAGTGCTTCATGTGTGATTGCTTATGTGCATCTAGAGCATAACTGGGAGAAGGAGGAGGAGGTATGATGCTGAGCTTAGTCATAATTTTTTTTTTTACCATAGAGCAACTCAAAGGGTGAAACATCTGTGGTTGTGTGTGGAGTGGAGCGGTAGACTTGGCAACCCTGTTGAGGACTCTGCTGAATCCTTCGATGACCCCAAAGGTTGCAGGATGGTACACTGAAGTATGGATGTGACCAATATCTCTGTCTTTCAGAAGAGACATGAGGGGCTTCAGATGTAAAGTGAAGGCCATTGTCTGTGACTAGTCCCATGGGTTATCCTCACAACTGAAGATGCTATTGAGGAAGTCTATCACAGTCTCAGCTGTCACAGATGATGTGAATGCAATTGCAGGCCATTTAAAAGGGTAGCCTATGAAAGTAATTGTGTTCTTGCAATCCCATGTTGCAGTGTCAAATGGGCCTACAATATCCATTCCAAGTTTGCATAACTCACATGCACAACTTGACCATGCCAGAGAACCAGTACGGCTCTCATAAGCCTTGTTTGGTTTGCACAGTTCCCTGATGACAATATATAAAGTCATATGTGAAGCACAGGAGGCAAGCTGACAATTGAGTGATGCTCATTCCTGCCTGATCAGCTCCTTTAGTTGACAGCAAAGTGGTAAGTGCTTCTTGGCCTGTAGGTCACATGATATAGATCTTGGGTTATTCCTTTATATCTCTGAGCATTAAACAGACTGACCTTGGACTGAATTTGCTGGGACGCCCACTCCTGGGAAGATTGGCAACTGTCTTGAAGGCTCTCCATTTGTAAACAGTCTCTCTGATTGTAGAAAGGTGAATTTCAAATAGTTTGGAGGTGACCTTATAACCCTTCCCGGATTGATGAGCAGCAAAAATTGCTTAAGTGTGGTCATGGCTGGTGTCCTTTCTTCTTGGCATGCTGTTAACACACCAAACTGTTTTGCTTTTATAGGGGTAGTCACACTTCTTGATGATTAACAAATCTTGAACATTTCATTTGTAACACCTGACTGATTATTATGCTCATTAAGATAGTGGAAAAGGAAGGGTGTGCTTATTTTTCCCCACCTGACTTCTGAATGTTGGTTTACTTTTTGGGAAAAAAATGAATACATATTGAAATCTGTTGTGTTTTTTGTTATAATCTGAGGTTATGATTTTGTTTATAGAAGTTGGTGAGGCCCACACGGTTGATATGTAGGCCCTGACAAATTAAGGATGGTGTACTTACTGTTTCCCATGACTGTATGTATACCACTTATATCACACTCCATAAAGTATAATTTTTAGCTAATTTATGACACAGTCTGTATTGTCTTTATGGTGACTAGAATGAATGCAGTGTATGAATTTCACAGTTTTACTGTGCATATGACACACTAATCAGGCATAACATTAAATCCACTTGCCTAATATTGTGTAGGTGCCCCTTGTGCTGCCAAAACAGCTATGACCTGTTGAGGAATGGACTCCACAAGACCTCTGGAAGGTGTACTGTGATATCTGGCACCAAGATGTTAGCAGCAGATCCTGTAGTTGCGAGGTGGGGGCCTCCATGGATCGGAATTTGTTATGTTCCTCAAACCATTCCTGAACAATTTTTGCAGTGTGACAGGGTGTGTTTTCTTGCTGAATGAGGTCACTGCAATTAAGGAATACTGTTGCCATGAAGGGGTGTACTTGGTTCGCAACAATGTTTAGGTGGGTAACATCCACATGAAAGCCAGGATCCAAGGTTTCCCAGCAGAACATTGCCCAGAGCATGACACTTGCCTTCTTCCCACAGTGCATGATGCTCGCATGCTCATTGTAGGCACTTTCAGCGGACAGAGCTCAGCATGGGCACTCTGACCAGTCTGTGGTTATGCAGCCCCATACATTAATTAAAATTTTCAGCAATTTGTGCTACAGTAGCTCTTCTGTGGGATCAGACTAGACAGGCTAGCCTTTGCTCCCCACGTGTATCAATGAGCCCGAGGCCCTTGTTGCCGGTTCACCAGTTGTCCTTCCTTGGCCCACCGTCGATAGGTACTAACCACTGCATACCAGGAACACCCCACAAGACCTGCCGTTTTGGAGATGCTCTGACCTCATCATCTAGCCATCACAATATGGCCCTTGTCAGAGTTGCACAGATCCTTACACTTGCCCATCTTTCATACATCAACTTCAAGAACTGACTGTTTACTTGCTGCCTAACATATACCAACCCCTTGACAGGTGCCATTGTAATGAGATAATCAATGTTATTCATTTCAACTGTCAATGGTTTTAGTGTTACAGCTGATCGGTTTATTTTGAATATTGAATCTTGAATTTTGCCCTCTAGAGGAAACACATAGACTAACAACTTTTTTTTTTTTTTCAAAATCTTACAACTCATTTACAAAACAATATTAATTTGTTGATTCTAAAGTAATGCGGTGGACTGGATGGGCTTTTATCAGGCAGATTCTGGCCTGTGGGTGATATGTTTTACAATTCTGCCCTGAAGAACACATTTCCCAAAAGAATTTATGCCCAAGTCTCACTCTTTCTTCAGCAAATAATCTCACCAGGGTGCTATAAACTTGTACCCAAGAACTGCTGCTTGTGATGGTAGACTCTGATGATCATACTGAACATCATTTTAAGCCAGTAACTTTATGTTTATATCTCATGTATATCTTTATATAATCTTTAGAGTACACAATTGGGAAAGATGATTTATAATCCCACAATCCCAGGATGGGTTTTCTTTTGAGTCTGGTCTCTCTCAAGGTTTCTTCATGTCGTCGTGAGTTTTGTCTTGTTGCATCTGGTTTTCTCATTAGGAATCCAATTCCACTTCTCGACAGCTTTGTAACTGTCTATTGCTAAAAGTACTGTACAAACAAATTGATTTGACCTGTACATTGCCTACACAAACGGGGAAAATTACATAAAAATTGGTCAGGAGACACTGTAACCTTTTGTCTTTTTATTGGATTCATTTAACAGTCTTCATTCACATAGGGAATGCATTTATAGTAATGACTTACATATCAGGGAGGTCATAAACAGAAGATGATTGGCAAGCTCATATTTCCTGCATTTTATTAAGGTTTCAAAAAGTGGTAGAGCCTAAATTAGGCAGAAAGGATGACTGCACACACGTTACCTGGTCCCAGAGCATTTCCTCTGCCTCATGATAAACTCACTTCACACTGGACCCAGTTGCTGTTTTGTTTGTATAATTCTTAATTCTCTAAAATTCATGCAAAATCATGCACACTAAATACATGGTTTAAAATACAAAATTACTTTTTTTCTGGCTTAATGTCATATCAGGCAAAAGCATATACTCCTACATAAAAAGTAAATTGGGTTCATGCGTATTCTTACTGTGCCAAACAATAAAATGTGATGCAATGAATTTTTCAGCTTACTGATCTTTTAAAATGCTTTTGGGGAAAAAAAGAAAACGTTTGATGTGCCACTGTTTCATTTGGTTTATCAAATATTTGTAAATCAATTAAGCACAGCACAGTTTAAAGAGTGTAGCTCACACTGTATCCTAGACAATTATACAGTTGTTAATGGTCTTACCAGTGTTGATCTCAGTTTTATAGTAGCTTAGAAAATATCTGGTTAAGTGGAACAGATCAAGGAAATATAATAATAGCTAATTTGCTAATTTAATTCACATACACAGAGGAAACAAATCTTAAGCAAAAATGACCTCTGTGACCAAATGTCATTAAATGAAATTAGACAGCACCAGAGCCCATTTGCTTAAGATTTCCTTTGTATATGTGAATTCCAAATATTCATGTCATGATCACATAATGTGAATTTAACAGAATTAGCTTCAAAACATGAACAGCTTTTGCTTATATGCTGGGGAGCCACGGTCACTTAGGCTTAAACTTGCTTCCCTCCAAAGTTTATAACGAGCAGACTTTAAAACCCACCCGAGTTGGAAGCACAGAAAGACAGACCTCAATGGCTCCAATTTGGTCTGTAAAGCTCACAGATCATTTTGCACCATGAAATCCTTAAAGCTATAAATCACGTCTATAAACTTAGTTTATCCCACTTACAGAAATGGATGGCAGAGCTAATAGGGGTGTACTGAGTAAAACTACTCCATGTTTTTCTTTTCTTTTTTTAAATTTTAGATTAGTCAATTCACACCAAGAGTGAAAAGTAAGAAAAACAAACAAACAAAAAATATCTAGTCAGTGGGCACTTTAAGGCCCTTGAGCAAGACCCCTTCAAACTGCTCAGCTCTATGCTTGTATCCTGTATACATTTTTAGGTCTATTTGGATAAAGTATCTGCCAAATGAATAAATGTAAAGCATCCAAATGTGGGAAACGACTGGGAGTTTATTTATATCACAATTTTAAAAACGTAGAAAATTGGTCCGGCTTCAGAAACAAGGCACGCAATGTCTTGGTTCATGATCTCCATGTTCGTGTCAAGCATTCCCTATAGATGTACAGATTTTTGTGTATATAAAAAAAAAACTGAATTACTGAGGTTAAATTCCAAGCAGCAAGACAGCCATGCAAATAAACTTGTGCAATGTGGACAGGATGCTTTAGTAATAGGTCTCTCTCTCCACCCAACCTATAACAAAATAAACATTCCTTTAGTCATCAAAACTCTAGTATAGAGTGCATGATTCAAAGTAAAATATAACTGCTGAAAATTCATGACCATATGGTCATGAAATAGAACCATTACTATTTTTTACTATTTAATGTTGCCCCTGATTTGTATATAAATATAAAAATTGTTAAATCACTTGTTCTTTACATGACCAGTTGGGATACATTACATTAATTAAAACTATATCCGGATTTCTGTAAAGCTGCTTTGTGACAATGTCCATTGTTAAAATTAAATTGAATATATAAATTAAATTGAATGACACACATGTAAGTTTTTTGTTTTTCCACACTCACCTCCTGGACTGCGTCGGATGATAAGCTTTCGGATTTCATCATAAATAAAGATAAGAAGGGAGTAGGGGAAGGCACAGAACCACCAGTTTGGTCTGGAGAGGCAAGATCAAAGAAGATTTAATGGTAATAAAACACATCTATTTGTAACTCTTTACATGTTGGTCTCAATAAAAAAAGATAAAAGCTGAAAAGATGAAATTTATAGTTCCTCATACTACCAATCAGTACATGTAAGCATACATAAGAAAGGTGACCATAAGGATCTTACTTTAGGGGATACATTCTAAGGGCAACATCCATTCCCGGGCAATAGGAGAGGAAAGCTGCCAAAGCAGTCTCCTCAAACAGCCCAAAGATGAGAATTTTGTTCCTGCATTAACAAGAAATTGTGAACACAGATCCAGATAAATTAATAGTTGAAAATTCTGAACACTATTCTAGGATGTATTATGGTCTCTACTTACTTCATTCCTTGCTGGAAGACAGAGTTCCTCCTGGTCTTACAGATGATCAAATCTGCCCATTGCACAATTACAATACTGATAAAGAATGCAGTGTGGCATGTGAACTCCACGATCTTCCTCTGCTCATATGTCTGGAAAGGAATTTGAACACATTAAAACATGAAACTTTGAAATGAAAATCTGAAAAAGTATTTCACACTCACCCATTGCTGTCCATAACTGTCTTCCAGGTCATTGATATATTTGTCATCCCAATACACACGTATACCCAACAATGTAGAAGGCAGGAATCCATTCTCAGCCAGAATTACAAAGTAAGTAAAGAAGCCAGCAAGTGCCTGAATCATACCTGTGAGTGAAAACCAGGGAGATAAGTGATCAGCATATACAATAAGCATTGCTTTGGATGGGGGGAAATCACTTATGACTATTTTTGAAGAATTTGTTTAAATGGAGTTTGTGCTCAATTATATTACATGCATGTGAAATGCATGTAAATAATGGAAAAAATTTTGTTAAAAATCAGTGAATTGGCAGAGGTTCTTACCAATCTGTCCATAAGCCATGCTAATAAGCCTTTCATTAACCAGCTTGTCCGTCTTGGGGTTTCTGGGTTGCCTCTTCATGATGTCACTCTCAGCAGCCTCATAGGCCAAGGAAATTGCAGGGACCTGGGAGTGGGGACAGTGTTGATAAAGCCCAATTTGAATGTAAAACAATTCTGTTAGAAACAAGCTCTTGCTTACCATGTCTGTACCAAGGTCTATGCAAAGAATGGTGACTGTGCCCAGAGGAAGAGGGATGTTTGCAATTATAAACAGAAGAAAAGGTGTGATCTCAGGAATATTACTCGTCAGGGTGTAAGCAATTGATTTCTTCAAGTTGTCAAAGATCAGACGGCCTGGTAAAAGAAAAGTTGATGTTAGGCTATAATATTTTGCAGCTGAAATATCAATTACTGCTATGATTTGCTTAGTGTCCTATACCTTCTTCTACTCCAGTAACAATAGAAGCAAAGTTGTCATCCAGGAGAATCATATCAGCAGCCTGTTTGGAGACATCAGATCCAGCAATACCCATTGCTACACCAATGTCAGCCTTCTTCAGGGCAGGAGAATCATTAACACCATCACCAGTCACAGCCACAATGGCACCCTGTTGCAATAAAATATTGTACACCATTGTCGTTCCATTATTTCATTAATTATTCTCTCTGCAAAATTCAACTTTGAGGTCATCAGTGGTTACCTGTCGCTGGCAACCTTCCACAATAATCAGTTTTTGTTGAGGAGAAGTTCTGGCGAACACAATCTCAGTGTGGTGTTTCAAGACATCATCTAATTGCTCAGGGGTCAGGTCCTTAAGATCACCACCATGAACCACACATGCCTTGGCATCTCTGAAAGTAAAGTCAGTGAAGAACAGTTGACATGCACACCATATCATCACAGACCCTATAAGAATATCCAAACACAAGAACTGACCACTACCTTGGGTTGACCTCGTTTATTGGGATGTTCAGACGAGCAGCGATGTCTTCCACAGTTTCATTGCCTTCAGAGATGATACCCACACCCTTAGCAATAGCTTTAGCTGTGATTGGATGGTCTCCTGTGACCATGATAACCTAGGACAAGGTATAAGTTGTAAAATTCAAACCATTCTCTACAAACGATTCCACTTCCAGTATGCAAATCTTTATACCTTGATTCCAGCACTCCTGCACTTGCCAACAGCGTCAGGTACTGCAGCACGAGGAGGATCAATCATGGACATGAGTCCAACAAAGCACAGGTTCTCAGTGGGGAAGTTCACCTCATCTGTATCAAACTGGAAGTCCTCAGGGAACTGATCATCAGGAAGATTGTAATGGCAGAAACCTAAACAGATGATTTGTTAGCAACAAACATCATACTTTTTTGTAATAACTCAACCAGACAAATTGTTGACAGAGTTGCATTTATAGTAACAACAAAATGTTACCCAGAACTCGCTCTCCGAGGCCCCCCAATTCTAAGTAGGCATTCTGGAAAGCATCTTTCAACTCATCATCCAGTGGTTGCTCTTTGCCTTGAAGCATAATAGTTGAACATCGGTCCAAAATCCTCTCAGGAGCTCCCTTCATTACTAGCAGGTGTTTGGTCTCTCCATCACTGGGGTTCTTGTGGATTGACAGCTAATGCATAAAAGCCCATTGTAAAAAAGACACATACTTATAGAAAGCAAGCAAATTGCCTAAGTACGTAGATCATATTACCTGGTATTTATTGGTGGAGTTGAAAGGGATCTCTGCGATCTTTGCGTATTTATCCCTCATCTCTTTCACTGAACCACAGCAAAGCTCAATACACTTCAACAGGGCAGACTCCGATGCATCACCAGCTGTATCTCTCTGTGGAACAGAGTTATGCATTTAATTTCAGAGTATTAAAGGACATCTGCAAAGAAATGCAATATGCAATATTACTAATTCAGTTTAACTGTACAATAAACACTAAATTACCCTAATGACAAAAGGTGAATTGCAAACTACCCTGTATAAGAAAACATGTTTGCTACAGTCAGCCCTTGGAAAATGATTCACAAGAAATAAGCAATAGAAAGCAGAAAGTGTTTAACAGGGAAACTAGGGGCTACTTAAAAGGTTCTTGGGAGCTAGGGCCACCAAGCACCCTGGAGGCAAAGAGTGATATTACACTTGAGCACTAGTAGAAAAACAAGGTTGATGAGTAAACATCTTGGAGAAATGGGTAAAATAATGAATATCTGACATTAACATTTTATGGTACAACTCACCAAAAAGTAGTGTAATGTGTTTTACAAACTGTGTGCTTATAAACAATATGAATACCTTAAGGATTGGAACATTATCTTGATCTGCAAGGAAGACTGCACGATTGCAGAGGCCAGCAATTCGAGCCAGGCCAGCCCAAGTGGCAGAGCTTCTGTCAAAAGAGGTTCCACTTTGGTTCTCTGTGGTATCTGCTTCATGAATTTGATTGTCAAACCACATATGTGCCACAGTCATACGATTTTGGGTCAGCGTTCCTGTCTTGTCTGAGCAAATAGTGGAGGTGGAGCCAAGTGTCTCCACTGCTTCAAGATTCTTTACCAGACAGTTCTTCTTTGCCATACGTTTGGCAGTTAAAGTCAAACACACCTGTGCACAGGGACAAAAAGGGACTGATTAGAACTTGGTTAATAACCTGGTTTATGGAAGATTGCATCTTTCACATGCAAATTTTGTCACATGCAAAATAGCATGTTCAATGCTACTATTTGCCAATAATGAATGTTCACCCACTAGTGAGTCTGTCACATGACCGCTGATGATGTATTATGGAGGTGCCACTGAAACAGCCTAAGAGATATTTATCCCAAATCGAGCTCAAGTGTACGAAGTGTGACACACTGTGCACCTGACAATGACTGTCACTGACAGGCTGCATGAATCTACAGTGCTGGGTTCATTACACCTGACCCACAATAACACTTAAATAATTTTCCAAAACATTTGTTTACTAATAAGACAATAGAGATGCCAGAATTGATTTTTTAAATCTTTGAAATATTTATTAATACCTGGATCTACAATATTTGTTCCTACATTTTAAATGGAAATGTCTTTTCTAATTTAAATAGTCTCAATTACAGCAAACTAGTAACAGGACTTACTTTTCTGGGCCATGTCAGTTTACATGCATTTTCCAAATAAAACTGCAAAAAGTATTAAATCTTTGGCTATCTTCCAAAATATAGGTAATAGGGCTCATCATTACCAGTGGTTATGCACAATAAAATTATAAATAAGGTTTTAAACATTTTTCAGAAATTTTATTAAAGTTTGTTGCAGCAAGTTAAAATGCATCAATATGGGACAATGACCGAGATAGTGCATGCTCACCTGATACCAAGAACATTTAAAGAGAGCTAAAGAAAAGGTTTACTTTTCATATATCTTTTCATTTTCAATTTCATATCAAATTGCATGCACACCATATCAGAATCCAGATTCAAATTAGCCCTCTTCATTTGTGATCTTAGTAGTAAATCAAAGTCAAAGAAATACTACAGTATTTCAATACTGATGTTTAAACTGGTACTCACAGTTACGGTAGCCAACAGACCCTCTGGCACATTTGCGACAATGATACCAATGAGGAAAATGACGGCCTCTAGCCAGCTGTATCCAAGAATCAGTGACAGAATAAAGAAGGACACACCAAGGAAGACAGCCACACCAGTGATAATGTGGATGAAGTGCTCAATCTCGATAGAAATGGGGGTTCGGCCAACTTCCAGACCAGAGGCAAGAGTAGCGATACGGCCCATCACAGTGCGATCACCAGTGTTGATGACAATACCTCTAGCTGTACCTAAAGGGAAAATAAATATTTTTTATATAATACAAAATATATTATAATAATGAAAAATTACATGAACATGTTCATGCTATTTTTGGTGAATATGGTGAGCAGTTTATATTGACTCACCTTACACACACACACACACACACACACACACACACACACACACACACACACACACACACGACTATGGAACAGAACTGTACCTTCTACACAATTGGTCGAAAAAAAAGCAATGTTCCTTGTTTCCAAAGGATTTTCATTAGAGAAGTCTGGAGTACGAGTCTGGGGCTCAGATTCACCAGTGAGTGAGGAATTGTCCACCTAAAAATGAAGTCCTCAAATGAGTCACAATAAACAGTCAGGTAGATATGAGGCTGTCATTTTCCTCTGACTACAGTTAAGTCATGCTCACCTTGCATCCATGGGCAGAAATTATACGCAGATCAGCAGGAATTCTGTCTCCACCTTTAACCTCCACAAGGTCTCCAACAACCACATCCTCTGCATTGATGCTCATTTTCTCACCATCACGGATGACCAAGGCTTGCTAAACAACAAATCATTAACATAATAAGGAACAGATGGGTTTTACAATTTGAAATGGGAAAGAAACTATCATTTTCAGTACCTGAGGAACAAGATTCTTGAAGGAGTCCATGATCTTTGAGCTCTTAGCCTCTTGATAGTATGAGAAGCAACCAGTGATCATAACCACTGCAGATAACACAATACCCAGGTACAACTGTAAGGCAGTGAGACAGAGGTTGAACAAAACAAGGATCAGTCACCTTTGCATATAACATGCCTCCAATACTTTTATAATGAATATCATTACATTATCATTTGCTGGTTCATCTTCTGAAGCTGCCTGAATTCCATATGCCAGGAAACAAAGAAGAGCTCCAATCCACAGAAGAGTGGAGAATCCACCAAAAAGTTGTTTGCAGAATTTGACCCATTCTGGGGTTGTGGGAGGGGGCGTCAGAGCATTGGGTCCATCACGTGCAAGAATCTCTTTTGCACGAGCAGCAGTCAATCCCTAAGGAAAATATATAGTTAAACCCAAAAGATACCAAAACACAATAAAGAATAAGTTAATACAGAACCTTAAGGTGATGTTCTACATATCTACGACACAATTACAGACAAAAGTGTCTAAACAAAAGCAGGCTTACCCTGGTAAGATCGGTGCTATACTTCCTGTTAAGCTCTTCCAGACTCAGCTTATGATCATCCTATAAAATATTTATGTTTGCAAAAAATAATTTTAGATTGTTACACTTAAAGTTTTGACCGAAAGGTCACAGATCATGTGCAAGAAGCAGACTCACCAAATCCACTTCCTTTTTAAGTTCATCCATATCCTTATCCTTGTCCTTCTTGCCCTTGGGCTTGGATTTCTTGCCCCCCTGTTCTGAGGTGGCTGCCAGCTCA
Organism: Pangasius macronema; assembly: GCA_037577455.1. Taxonomy (NCBI): domain Eukaryota; kingdom Metazoa; phylum Chordata; class Actinopteri; order Siluriformes; family Pangasiidae; genus Pangasius; species Pangasius macronema. The sequence goes on from CM074970.1 coordinate 4,721,906, forward strand.
TATTGTTCCCGACCTTCCTGTGACAGACCAAACAGACGTGCTTAAAATTTTGTCCACTACAAAAACCTTATAATACAACATAAAATTATTAAAAAAAACAAACAAACAAACAAACAAAAAAAAAAACACACACACACGTAGGTGCGCACACACACACTAAAGGCTTAACCCTACACGCACAGATGTTACACAGAAATGTTATGCAACCAAAAGCTCAACTAGTGACAATCAAGGTAATTTCAGCCTAACATCACTCACTGTAGATCTTAAAACTAGATGTGTGTGGGCCTGTTTTAAAATCCTAATTCAGACCATTCATATTATTTTCACTTGTACCCACCCAAAATTTTTTCTAATGAACTTAGCCCAATTTATTAAAAATATGTCATTTATACCAGTGATCCTGACCAGAATAGAATAAATGAATAAATGATTGAATGAGTTAAGCCCAATTTACCCAAGACGCAGTGGCCTTTGTTCACGAGCTTCATATCTGTCACCTGCTACCACCAAAATGAGAATAAAAACCAACCACTAAGGTAAAACAAATGAATGTGACACCATCACTACATGATAAATTGTGTTCTTTAGTTTTGTGTTATTTAAACACAAAACAGTTGTGCAAAGAAACAGCTGTAGGTTGAACAGTTTGGATCCTTTTCTGAACAAGGAAACTGGTAATCATGATTTTATTAGGGAAAATAGTCCAGAGGAAAAACATAATTTATATATAACCAGCAGGCAGTGGTGGCTGAATGGATAAGGCTCTGGGTTACTGATTGGAAGGTCAGGGGTTCAAGCCCTAGCACTGTCACGCGGCTGCTGCTGGGCACTTGAGCAAGGCCCTTAACCACATCTGCTCCAGGGACACTATCGTGATGCATCATTGCAGCTGACTCTGTGCTGAGCCCAGCCTCTTAGCAAGCTGGGATATGTGAAAAACTGCATTTCACTTGCTCTATACTTGTACTGTGCACAACGACATTAAAGTGGAATCTTATACTCAAGATTTATTGCAATTCTTTCCTGAATCATAGCCTCTGAATCTTACTGGAGTCATTTGTTAAGCTGGATACGCTCTTAGCGTGGACCAAACTAAAATAATTGTCCAAACACTTGAGTTACTCTATACAAAAAAATATCTTACAGTTCAACATAAAGCACCCATTGTGTCTGCAGATATATATTTAGGAAGTCCTGTAAAGAATCTGAGAAATTAGGAACTTAAATCAGATGCTGAATAAGCAAATATTTTAGCACATGATAGTATTTTAAGTTGGTGTCATTTTGGATTTCTCTGAAGACTGAAAAACAACCTGAAATTAAAACTGTTAATATAATTTATAATTCTATAATTTCATCTTTAATCTACATCACATATTTAACCTTGACATAATGATAAAAGCCCTAATAAATATACTGATAAAAAAAACTTTTATTATTTACATTATTGAATTGCATACATTGTTTCCATGAGAATGAACTGTGTTACGTTAACACAATTTGTTTTTGCACATCCAACAATATTTGATCGTGTATTTTCAAAACCTAAATAACTTGCTCACCCCAGCACAGGGCCAAACCTGGATTGCTGGGGTAGTGAGGCAGCAACATCCATCACGACACTATTCTACCACACATGCTTTAATCACATTGGTTTAATGCTATAGTTATTTCTTGTAGTCATCCTTGCAATGTAACTGGATCATGTTAATACTACATGAATTGATCACACTCACTCATAATTAACTCACTCATATATATTTCAAACTAGTAATCAGAAGCTTGTTTAAATTAAATTTAGTATGAGCAATGACCGACTACATATTCCCCTTTTCGTACTGTAGCTCCTTGCATATGACCGTACAGCAATGGGTCTCAGTCAGTCAGTGAGCAAAAATGCCTCTTCTAGGCCAGCCTGCCAGGCAGTCCAGCAAAAAAGAAAATGATTCCATTTCTCACTGCCTTAAAATCCTACTAGATCCAAATGTAGGCCTTTTAGAGTTAGAAGACACCTTTAAAAACAAATTGGCTACCTTGACACATGTGAAGATTCTGAGAAGCAAGTGCCCATAATTTTTGCATAATAATCAATTTTTGCATTGATTTTGCATTTTCCTTTAACTCCTCGTTTTAACTCCTCGTTTTAACTCCTCGTTTACAAATAAGGCATCAGTATGAATGTGAGCACACTTTGTAATTAGACGTGGTAACACAGATCAAGCAGACCTGAAGTAGATACGGTATAGATCAGGTGTATTAAACTAAAATTTAGAAAGATCCAGTTACATAAAATACAAAAATAAAAAAAATCCTTGCTTACAAAGGTCCTGAAAAGCAACTAACATGACTGAATGGTTACCACAGTTACCTTTCAATGCTTAATAATTAATGATTAGTTTATGGCTATAAATAAGAATTTGTACTGATTAGGATGTTTTGTTTGGTGGGGTCACTTAAGGTTACCACTTTTGACTAGCGTGGACTCTGAACACAGGAGAATGTCATGTGGGGAGAATATCTTCTGTTTTTGTCATCAACCTTATTTTAATGACAAGCCATATTGTTAGTTAGTTAATTGGTTAAACAAGATGAAAGGTCTATTAAAATGATAATAATAAAAAAGTTATTTTTTTTCCACCACAAAAAAACAAAACAAAAAAAGAGTATATATATATATATATATATATATATATATATATATATATATATATATATAGTTCTGTTCAGTAACAATTACTGGGAAAGAGTGCAGAAGCAATGCTAATATCTTCAGTACATTCAGAAAAGCATATTGCAACAAATTACTGTAACATACATCATATTCATATTGCTCAGCCCTAATCTAAAGACCAATAGATTTGCAGTCACAACACTGTGCATCAACAACTCTAAATAATTCTAGGTTGTTTTTGGTCTTATCTGCCTGCCAGCATGCACAATCACTTTGCCCCAGCATGAAAGGAAATAATTTACTATACTAGGTGCTAATAGTCTGGGTTTGTAAGCAATACACCAAAACATTCAACAGTATCAAGCCTTATAATAACAAGAAGTAATTTATCATACTACTTGTCTTACTATTTTGTGTGCTGTGTGTAAAATGGCCAAACAAACTAAATGGCATGATCACACCACTCTGAAACTGTTTAAATAGGCTGCTCAATCACTTTAACCAGACAGAAATGAACTAGATACGTTCTTTGTGCCCTTTTGAAAATGTCATTTGTTTGCATTGCCCATTTTGCTGATCAGCCAATCAGAGAACACATTCCCTAACCAGCCACAGACCACCAGCCACAGACCACAGACCAGCAGGCTCAATCAGCACTGACAAGGGCTAACTAGTAACAAAAACTGAGTAGTCGTCAGTTACTCACACACCACCATCTGGCAGCAAACAGTTCTTCAACATAAGCTTACCAGGGCCAGCTAACTTGGGTTTAAACATTGAAAACAAACAACAATACATAAATGCATAACCATTATATTAGTGCAAGAACATCAGGACTATAATAAGACATCCCACAAAAATGCTTCATAGAACAGTATGACAGCTGTCTGAATTCCATCTACTTCTTTTCCTCTTTTTAAATCCATTTTAATTAAAGCTCTTTTCAGTAGATACATTTAATAAATTATTAATTGGTTATATCTGCATTTGTATTAAATACAGAATGTGAAAGATCACATTATGAAACAATTCATCTTTATGTGATATCTGTACAATATGCTGAGCATGTGCACCATTACACCATCCCCCCCAGGGGCACACGAGCCACACCTCTTAGTCATTTCAAAAGGAGAAATCACGTGTTAAACATAACGTCCTTCATTTACTGGGGGGGAGGATACTCTATGATGGCAGAACATTTCACAAGGTTCACAATATTCCGCAACAGCAGCAGAGCAGAATCGAATATGCAGGGAGACACATGTTACGACACATTGCATCTGCTCCTTTAGGCCAAGCACCAAAAAACCAAAAAAGGAAAGGGCTAAGCCAGCCTCCACAGAGGTGGGGCAGCCATTCCTCTCACTTGCAGACACGAGAATGCCAGTAACAAAGGGTCTCACAAGTAGCGACTGCTGAATGGAAAGAATGTAAAACTCTTTGGAGAGACGTGATGGCCTTTAACTTTGCGTAAACACTCAAGGGGAAAAAAAGGGGGGGGGGGCACAAGCTGTGCCCAAACACCTGTTCCTAACGCTAAGCTGCTGCCAGTTATGAAGTTGGGGAGGGAAAAGGGGGGGAGAGAGAGCGAGAGAGAGAGAGAGAGAGAGAGAGAGAGAGAGAGAGAGAGCGCCCTGGGGAAGGAACACATACATGGAGAAATTAACATGCCTGTGGCAATATTTAATCGTTTTTGTTTGACTTTAAATGGAATTGTTAGTTTAACCTTCACTGTGCCATTTCCCTGCTCTTTCAGCCATGACTGGGAAAGAAAATTCATAATCACTGCTACTGAGCATATGGAAAAGCGAAAAATATATTTGTTTCATCTTAACACACACCCCGAGGAAGGCATCAGCTGTGGGGGGTGTAGCGGAGAGAGGAGGAAGGGGGGCGTTGTTCAATGCACCAAACCGCATCTCAGAGATGGCCCTGGCTGTGAACGTGTGACTGAAGCGTGTTGCTGCTTGCGTACAGATCAAACCCGCTTGAAATCACGCAAAACTCAGTAACCGGTTACATTAAAAACGCAGTCAACAGAAGAGAATAACGTTTTCTTCTTTTTTTTAGCGAGAGTAGCGTAACACATTTTCCGCTTGTATAATAATCGTATAGTGTAATTTGTAATCGATAGTATAATTTAAGTAATGAGAAATCCTATAAAATGAACGAGTTTTGTGTAGTTTTCTTGCGGGAGCTCCTCGGGTCTGGCTACTGGCAGGATTTTGCATGATGGGTGGGTGAGGGGCGGTAAAAAGGAGGAGACATGATGGCTCCGTGTCTCCTACAGCACCGCTCACACACGGAGGTAGACAGAAACGCGCTTTTCCAGCGTCAGCTTAAAATTGCAGGTTACATTATGAAACAGAAGATAGTAGGCAGTCCACACTGTTGCATCAGTCTGGTCAGGGGCGGCAGCTGCTTACGGTCTGCGTTGAGAAAATGAAATTGTGCCATTACTGAAGGCTCAATGAAGCCCATAAGCGTTTCTGGTAAATTTCCATTCCCTACCTTTCAAACGTGTCGCAGGGGAGTCAGAATCAACGTGGCAACGTGGGAATCAACTATATTACGGGAAACCTGATCCATATTTCCAAACCCCAGTATAATGATGTGTCACACTTTGCCGACTGTAAGATTTCGGTGAGGTGAACGGGTCATTACTGTGATCACAAGACGACATTTCCTTCAACGCGCATTCAAATAGGCCAAAGCAACCTCGCCGCCATCTCTGAACAACTTTCACCGCTACACTAATAATCTTTACTGAGTCTGGACATTTTTACCTGACCGCAGTGCATTCAAGTACACTTTCTTACACGAGAACCTGTAGCTCTTTACATCCAAATGCTGAGTTATATTGAACATCTGGCAAGCTCTACATTAGTCTAAGCCTAAATCTAACGACTGAAAGAACTGCGGAAGTCCTGTCTGAAGAAGGCATCTGTACTATCGATGATCTGTTTATTAATAACAAATCAGTAGCCTACTACTATTGTAGACTACTGCTTAACCAAAAGCATTTTCTCGTCATTAAAATATATGTATTGAATAAAAAAATGCTAATCACACACTTACTCCGCGTCCCATTTTACGCCTTTGGGGTTTAAATAGAGAAGAGAAATATTGTCTGTTCAATCCAGATAGTTAAAAAATAAATAAATAAAGTCACTAAATAAAACTTCCGTTGGCTTGACACAGGCACCCCTGAATGCGTCCCAGCCACACGTGTCACTCCACCCGGACACGCACCGACCTCCGGCGGCGGCGCGCGACTCCACACTTATATACCGCGACTCCTTTTTCTCGTGACGTCTGGTTCTTTTGCCATGGTAACATGGAGTAGGTGGAGTCTGCGACAGTGAGAGGGTCTGCTTCTGCTGTAATGCACTTTACAAAGTGAATTCTTTTACGGCGCTTTCAGGCAAATTAAGCAATGACCGTAGAATGTATACCAAGACAGAGTAACAAAATATATTTTTCCTTGTTGAGTTGAGTTTACATCTTCAGAGTTTATTAACTGACCAATCAAGTGTAACTTACATATAGGCTTATAGAAAGTGAAAACTAAAAATATCAAATATTTACACACTGCAGGCTTTAACCTGTAAATGTGTTGCCGTGGAAACAATCATGTTCCACCCCCATTAGAACAGAACAATGTTCCCTATGGGGGAATGTTAAACTGCTGCAGTAATAAAGAGACCTTAAAGGCCTGCTTCAGTTCCAGGATATTTTGTATGATTATCATATTATGATCATAGCTCCACAAAGGCATATATCGAGAACCTTAAAAAATGATATATGAGATGCTTTAACTACTGCAGTTGCAGAAAGTAACACACTCTTGGATACCCAGAACAGAAGCCTTCTCTAATAGCCACTATAATCAGATGTTATCAGTTACAGGCTGTTTCTTCTTATCTAATTGGTTTGCAGAAGTGTAGCTGAAATTGTATTTTATGACAATAATCAATACACTAGGTAGATAAGTTTGTAAGTCAAAGATATATTCAATCAGGGCTTTCTTGGCATGCCTTTTGTATTCCTGAGCTAACATATGTTATTGCTGTGTCATCAATTTAATCTTCTATTCACTACTCTCTCAATCAGTTTTAGCACAGTCATAGTGACTCATTCTCTTTGGAGTACATGATTTGTTCTGATACAATACGTTGCATCCAAATAAGAGATGCTTATAGTGCACAATTATGAGTTTGTTATGACACATTTTGCACTGTGCTGTATTATTATGCTTGTCTTTTGGAAACAAGTATGCAGTGTTTGTTTCTGCTGTTGTGGTTGCATGAAATGTCTCTTCTTTTTTTTTGTATTACTTCATGTGGCTAAAGATAGACAGTCAGTCTAGCAGTCTAGCTGTGAGGCCTACATATATAGGCACAGGCATGATTTTATTTGTGGATAACAATGTTTTATCATGTAAGAATGAAATACAATAAACACATCATACACATTGTGTTTTTTCTGAGTTGAAGTCTGATATTTATTGTATAAATAAAAATGCTTTATTTTCAGCATTGCACAATGATTGACTGTGTGTTTGTTCATAGCAGAGGGGTCATTGTGGTTTAATAGTATGTCTCTTTCTCTAGCCAACCTAAAAAAGGGGAAACAGAAATTAGGGAATGCCCCTTTATCATGGAATCATAAATTTTCATGAAATCAATGTCACAAAAATAGTATGTGTGTGATTTCTTTTTCTATATTTATTTACTATTGAATCTGCATTTATTGTTATATATTGATAAAGCAGATAAGATGCAGATGATGCCTGTTCTTACCTCCTGGGTTCCGCCGAAGGTAGTATTTTCTGACCTCGTCATAGATGAAGATGAGGAGTGAATAAGGTACAGGACATAACCACCACCATGGTCTAAAAGAGATGGACAGGGTACATTACAGCTGTAATGATCAAGTATGGTGGGTGGGCTCAAGTTAGGTTTTGGATTTAGATTGTTATGTAGACACAAACTTAGGACATAATGCAATAGAAATGTGTGACTACATCATTACAAACATCATATTACAGCAAAACCAAAATAAAGGAAACAATCAAATTTCTTCTGTATCTTCTAATCATTTACCTGGAGAAAACTTTATAATTATTTGCAAATAAAACTGTACTTACTTAAGTGGATACATTCTAACAGCAATATCCGTGCCTGGACAGTACGACAGAAATGCAGCCAAAGCTGTTTCTTCCAAAAGGCCAAAGTTAAGGACTTTATTTCTAAAGAAAGTTTAATTAAAGATGAATGAAATCCCTCACAGTCTATACTGCACTGATGAAATAATAATTACAATAAAATGCTTCATTTTCTCTGATAGCTTGATATCATTTACATGTTATACATACTTCATTCCCTGGTGTATCAGTGAGTTTGTCCTGGTCTTACAGATGATTAGGTCAGTCCATTGTACAATCACAATACTGACAAAAAAAGCAGTGTGACATGTGTACTCCACAATTTTTCTGCGCTCATAAGTCTGAAAAAAAAGAAAAAACAAACACTTAGAGAAGTTCACCAAATGAGACCTTCCTAGTCTTTAAATCTTGATTGCACTGATATATATATATATATATATATATATATATATTACATACCCACTGCTGGCCATAGCTGTCCTCCAGGTCATTGTTATATGGATCATCCCAATTTACACGCAGTCCAATCAGAAACAAGGGCAGGAATCCGTTCTCAGCAAGGATTACAAAGTAAGTGAAGAACCCTCCAACTGCTTGCATCATCCCTGTAATAGAAGAGCAAATCAAACTCAAAATGAACTTTATATTGATTCATTCTACCTCAATAAGTTCTTTATCCTGGTCAAGGTCTTTCCCAGGAACACTGGATGTGAGAGGGGAATACAACTTGGGCACAGGGCCCCGTGCACACAAAAATTCACATATTGGAGCAATTTTAGAATGGCCAATACGCAAACTCACATGTTTTTGGGTGGTTGGAGGAAACTGGAAGAAACCAAATTTGGACATGGGAAGAGCATACAAAACTCCACACAGACAGTAACCCAAACTCTAGATTGAATCGTGACCCTGGAGCTGTGAGCCCGCAATGCTATCCACCACACCACCATGTGGCCCACAAACATAATAATTTTGGTTAAATTGTGGAAATGATTATATGCTAAACAAATCTCAGTAATTTGATGCTAACTTTAGTAAATGCATTTTACTTTGGTACAGATGAATATGTACCATGTCAGGTGAATATATATCTTTAATTTTCTCATAATTCTTCTAATGGACAATTGCCACTCTTATGCAATAGTAATTATAACTAAGAAATCACCTGTGAGATAAATCATGCTTAGACTTCTGAAAAAAAATGTGTTAGGCAAAAAGTTAGTTTACCAATTTGTCCATAAGCCATACTGATGAGCCTTTCATTGACTAATTTGTCTGTCTTGGCATTTCTGGGCTGCCGCTTCATGATATCACTCTCAGGACCTTCATAGGCCAAAGAAATAGCTGGCACCTGTATGATTAATATAAAGACACACACACACACACACACACACACAGATCGGAAGAGCGACGTGGAGAGAAAGAGTGTATGAGTCCGTGTAGATCTCGGGGGTCGAAGG
>CM074970.1:4731306-4741330 GCA_037577455.1 Pangasius macronema
CTCAGGGATTTTACTTGTCAACGTGTATGCAATGGATTTCTTCAAGTTGTCAAAGATCAGTCGGCCTGGTAAGATAAGTACATTCAAAATAATTCCAATGTGAGGATTTTGTTATACTTATAAAATGCAATTACACTTTCAGATTCTCTACCTTCTTCGACTCCAGTAACAATAGAAGCAAAGTTGTCATCCAGGAGAATCATATCAGCGGCCTGTTTGGAGACATCAGATCCAGCAATGCCCATTGCTACTCCAATGTCAGCCTTCTTCAGAGCAGGAGAATCATTAACACCATCACCAGTCACAGCCACAATGGCACCCTATTGGAAGGAAAGATAAAAGATACATAAAAGTAAATAATTAATCAGTTTTTATATTTTAAGTTTTATAACAGCTAAACTACAAAATTATTGCCCAAAAATTGTTTGTTATGGTACCTGCCGCTGACAACCTTCCACAATAATGAGTTTTTGCTGAGGAGAAGTTCTGGCAAACACAATTTCAGTGTGGTGTTTCAAGACATCATCCAACTGCTCTGGGCTCATAGTCTTTAGATCTCCACCATGGACCACACAGGCCTTTGCGTCTCTGCAAAGCAAATTTTCTTTAGTATTTCATAAAAGTGAACAAATACACAGAAAATTTGCAGCTTTGTGCTTACCTGGGGTTGACTTCTTCCACAGGGATGTTCAGACGAGCAGCAATGTCTTCTACAGTCTCGCTGCTTTCAGAGATGATACCTACACCCCTAGCAATGGCTTTAGCTGTGATTGGATGATCACCAGTAACCATGATAACCTAAAAATACAGACAATTCATGGATTACAGTAGCATGGTTATGATATTATGACTCCTGCATCCAACATATGAAACATGTAAATGAGATTAATAAATAAGGGAATACCTTGATTCCAGCACTCCTGCACTTAGCTACAGCATCAGGCACAGCAGCACGAGGAGGATCAATCATAGACATGAGGCCAAGAAAGCACAGATTCTCAGTTGGAAAATTCACTGTCTCAGAGTCAAATGCAAATCCTTCAGGAAACTGATCATCAGGGAGGCTGTATTGGGAGAATCCTGCAAGAAAAATTATTTGTCCATTTGTCTTTGTATAGTCTACATTGCACCTGGAGAAGGAATTGTCAAAATTATACATTAATGTGCCTTCTTACCCAGCACTCTTTCTCCAAGACCACCCAGTTTCAAATATACGCCATGGAAAGCGTCCTTCATCTCATCATCCAGGGGCTGTTCTTTTCCTTGAATCATAATGGTTGAACATCGGTCCAGGATCCTCTCAGGAGCTCCCTTCATCACTAGCAAATGCTTGGTCTCTGAAGAATTGGGGTTCTTGTGGATTGATAGCTATTGTACACCAGATCAGTTAATGTTAGCGCACCAGTACCTTTCAATAGTCAATATTCAAAAATTGAATGAAAGCATAGTACCTGGTATTTGTTTGTGGAATTGAAAGGGATCTCAGCAAGTTTTGCATACTTCTCTCTCATGTCCTTCACTGAGCCACAGCAGAGTTCAATACACTTTAATAGAGCAGACTCTGATGCATCTCCTGTGGTGTCTCTCTGCAAAAGGTGCGCAGTTTGAAATGACACAAAATATTTGCTTACAAATACTTTCACCCCTCAACTCGTAGAAATAAGACTGGGAGTCTTAAAACATAACTTAAAACCTAAAACTTAAAACTATATAATATAACTCTGCTCAGTTTGCTAATCAAACAGATCTGATAACTGTCCAGATATTTTTTTTAATGATTAAAAGATATCTAATTAAAATAAACCTCTAGGCCTATACACACCTGGTCCCTACTCGTTTGCTTTTGCTCACTAGTTTGCTGAGACTTGTCTGATAAATACGATGTGGATGGTGCATAAAAACATTAGCCTTGTGATTGTTGAGGGTAAAGCTTAATTAGAAATCCTGTTGAAATAAATGTAGACATTGGAAAGTCTTCAATTATTAATATTTTGTAAAATCACATTGAGTGCCCCAGAACCAGCATTAACCTAATTTTAAAAGAAATCCCTGGATTTAAGATTCCTGGGTTTGCGGCTTTAATTCCAATGTTGTTTGGATGATACCTATATTTATACAAATATTACATTAACATTATACTAAGCTTCAGTGATGACTTTTACACAGACATACCTTAAGGATAGGAGCATTGGCTTGATCACCAAGGAAGACTGCACGGTTGCAGAGGCCAGCTACACGAGCAAGGGCAGACCAAGTGGTAGAGCTTCTGTCAAAAGAGGTTCCACTTTGGTTCTCTGTGGTATCTGCTTCATGAATCTGGTTGTCAAACCACATATGTGCCACAGTCATACGGTTCTGGGTCAGAGTTCCTGTCTTGTCTGAGCAAATAGTAGAGGTGGAGCCAAGGGTTTCTACAGCTTCAAGATTTTTGACCAGGCAGTTCTTCTTGGCCATACGTTTTGCAGTTAAAGTCAGACATACCTACAATCATCAAGTGAAAACTGAGTATTGTTCTTGTTGTGTACACTGAGAAAAACCTGAAGTTAATTGCTTTTTATGAATTTCATGTAGGTGATTGGCAACATATAGGCCCAGACAACATATCTGATGTTTCAAGAATAAACAACGTTAATATCACCATAACATGCACATCATATTTAGCATAGTGAAAGATATTTGTATGGTACCATGTTGTCAAGTACTCTATATCTACTTATTGTGTCTTAAAATGCAGAAATAGCCATATATCATTTGGCCAATTTTAGTTATATAATCTATCCATTTTCTGTACCACTTATCCTACACAGGGGAGCCTAGAGCCTATCCCAAGGAGCTCAGGGCAGGAGACACCCTAGACAGGGGATCAGCCCACCACAGGGCACAATTGCATACACACAGAGACATTTTAGAGATGCCAATCAGCCTACAGCACATGTCTTGGGACTGGGGAACCCCCACCCCACAGGATGGACATGCAAACTCCACACACACACACACACACACACACACACACACACACACAGGAATTGAACCCCCAACCCTTGAGGTGCAAGGCAAGCGTGCTAGCCACTAAGCCACAAATCTAGTTGAGTATGTATTAGAAGCACACAATTAGCATTGCATAACATATTTCAAATAATATTAAATGATTTCACTTACCGTTACTGTGGCAAGTAAACCTTCAGGCACGTTAGCAACAATGAGCCCTATGAGGAAGATGACAGCCTCCAACCAGCCATATCCAAGAATCAGGGACAAGATGCAGAATGTGCCACCCAGGAAAAATGCTACACCAGTGATGATATGGATGAAGTGTTCAATCTCTATAGCGATTGGTGTCTGTCCAACTTCAAGGCTTGAAGCCAGGATAGCAATTCTACCCATCACAGTGCGATCACCTGTGTTGATCACAATGCCTGTGGCAGAGCCTGAAGAAGAATTGCATAATGCATCACACATTTAAATTTTATTTACCTATTTATCCAAAATAAATGACATTTCCATGCTTTCTTGTACCTTCAACACAATTTGTAGAGAGGAATGCAATATTCTTTGTCTCTAAAGGATTTTCGTTAGAAAACTGAGGGGTACGGGTTTGAGGCTCAGATTCACCAGTAAGGGAGGAATTGTCTACCTGAAAGTAAGGAGAAATTTTAATTAAGTCAAGCTTAAACATGGCTTTCTTATAGGACAATCAGTGATTACTTCCTCTCTTACCTTGCATCCCTGTGCAGAAATAATTCGGAGATCAGCAGGAATTCGATCACCACCCTTTATTTCCACAAGGTCACCAACAACCACATCCTCTGCATTAATGCTCCTCTTCTCACCATCACGAATAACCAGAGCTTGCTATAACACAGTGTTTTCAGCTCCAAAAACTTGTGTAGGTGCAGCAAGTGAAATTTGTATTCGCAATAAATTTAAGTTATATGTTCATATACCTGTGGAACAAGTTTCTTGAAGGACTCCATAATCTTTGAGCTCTTAGCCTCTTGATAATATGAGAAACAGCCTGTGACCATCACCACTGCTGCAAGTACAATACCCAGGTACAACTAAAAGGAGGATATACATACACACATTTATTAGTGCTTTATTATTGAGCCATATCCTGTTAATCATTTGTTCCAAGTTTTACAATGAAAGTCAAGTCAAGATTTTATACTCTACATAAAATGTGTTTCTTACATTATCATTTACAGGCTCACTCTCTGTGGAAATCTGTATCATATAAGCCAAAAAGCAGAGGAAAGCTCCAATCCACAGCAGTGTACAAAAGCCACCAAATAGCTGTTTGCAGAACTTGACCCATTCTGGGGTTGTAGGAGGAGGTGTCAGAGCATTTGGTCCATCACGTTCAAAGATCTCCTTTGCACGGTAACTGGACAAACCCTTAATGTAATGAAGAAAGAAGTATATGAGTGTTAATGTAAGCAAATGTTGTCATAGATCTATTTTATTGTTCCTAAGTTTAAAATGTTCAAGTTCTTGTAAGTTCCCTCAATGTTCTGCATAAATAAAATAGATTAACAAATATATATCACATAATTTTACCACTCACTCGATTGAGATCAGTGCCATATTTACGCTGAAGTTCCTCCAAGGTCAACTTATGATCATCCTGCATGGTAGAACAGTTATTTCAAAAACATTTTAAATGTACTTTTCAGACAAGTGCACATATTTAACTATCTTAATGTTTGTTAAGTTGATAAGAACAGTTTTCCTGTTGGACATTATTGGAATTTGTTATTTTGAAGCAATTCCTCACCAAGTCCACTTCTTTCTTCAGTTCTTCCAGGTCTTTTTGATCTCTCTTTCCTCCTTTCTTTCTTTTCCCCCCATCGTCAGATGTTGATGCCAGCCTGTACCTATCATTCCCTGCCTGTATAAATGTTTAAAGAAATGGCAAACATACAAAAAAATTAACATTTCAATTATAAAGTCAAAATACTTTTAAAAATAAAATCAAGACAGATCCAAAAGTGATTAGAAGAGCTGTACAATTACAACAACAATCCATGGTACATTTGTACAATCCACTTACTCCTAACCCCATTCTTTTCCAAAAACTGTCAATATCCCCCCTTGTACTTCTCCCCTTACTTTCTTCAGAGAGACATTAGAGACTCTGTGTCTCAAAATCAGGTTTGTCAGCCTTTATACTCCAACATCTCACCTGGATGAAGAGGCGGAGATTCAAATACAGTTGGGACATACAGGCAGGTCATTTGAACATCTCAATGACAACCAATCAAAGACCTTCCTAAACATCTAGGAAGTGGGTAAGTTTTTTGTGGACACATTTAAAAGTATTTTAGATACACAAGATGTTTATACAGGTAGGTCGTATGAAGTCGTCAATGACAATTAATTGCTACCTTTGCTATATCTAAAAATAAGCATATTTAAAAATGAGATAGATTAATTAAAAATAATATTATTAATACAATTAATGGGATTTATTACATATATAGGAAGGAGAAGTTCCAATGATATGAACTATATCATTTTTAGTTTCGCTGAACTATAACAACTGAACAATTGATTAATTTAATAAATAGTCCTGGGTTAGTTTGGTAGACAAAGAATGAATCGATAGGAACTATCAGCCTGTGTCAACATTCAGTTTGTTTATCTGACATATCACATTTTTGAACAGTATTAGAACTGGTCAGTTTATTTTAATCAGCTGTTTCATAATATGAGGCATGAGGGGATATGACCTTTTGACACACTTACAAACATGGAAATCTCCTCATAATTTAGCTGTCATTAAAGAAGATACATTAAAGCCTAAAATTCATTATTGCAGAAGGTTTACTGTAAACTGTTCTTTTCACTATAGTAAGAGCAACTGTATACAAAATGGTGTCATCTTCATATGGACAGAGTAGATTTTTGAACAGTTGTGTTTATACATGAACATTTAGGATGTGGACGTGTGTGTTTGTGGACAAATTTGTAAGTACTTTGGTTCTTGTCATTGAGAACTTTAAATGACCTATCTGCATGGATGAAGGTAGAAAAAGGTATAATTCAATTTTCCACCTGTACTCCAAAATCCTCCTCTTCAGGTGAGCTGGTAGGAGTGCTAGACAAGAGGTCTCAAAGGTACATACAAAACTGATTGTTGGTCTTGGTAAGTTCACAATAATTACAGCGTAGAACACAGTTAGTAATTGCTATGTCTCAGGAATATATAATGTGGTGTTATATTTTCCCCTATGTCTGCTTTTAGATTATATAGTATTACAAGGAAAATGCAAATATTATTAGTGGAAAAAGAAAGGGAACTGACAGAAAATCAGTTAATAAAATGGGAACAGCAAAATGTGAAAAAAAGAAGGATAAAATGAAAGAGCTGTCAGGGCTACACTATGATATTATAAACATGATGTTACATGCAAAGGTGACCACTGTTTGAATGGTGTTGTCAAGGAGAGAAAATGTGGTCAAGTTGTAAGTAACAGTGGTGACAAAAATAGCAGGGCTGAGAGCTCATTATGCTAATGTGAGGTACAAACAAGAACAACAATGCTTAAACCTTAAAAATAAGGTACATTCTTATTTAACAAATATTTAAAACTACACTTTATCTTCAAGATTGTTAAAGTGTCTCAATTTTCCTTTTAACAGAATCAAACAGTGCTGAATGGTAGAATTACACAAACTCCTTTAGGAGAACATGTAAAATGTAAAATTTTATGAAATATTTAAAAATATTCATTAAAGCCACTGAGTAATTCATAACAGGTACTGAACAATATGCTTTAAGATGAATAATTGAATAATAAGACATGACAGACACATGGGCTGGGATTGTACTAATAATAAAGGCATAAGTTCACTAAATAACAATGTAACTGCTATGTCTGTTTTTAAAGGATACACTGCTAAAAAAGGGAACATTTAATCATTACTGTATAACACCAAGTTAATTAATCTTCCCATATATCAGTCTGTCCAGTTAGGAAGCATAAGTGATTGTGAATCAGGTTCACCTGCTTTGGTGCAAATGAAAGTGACAACAGGTACACTGGAGAGGCAACAGCAAGACAACCCCCCAAAAGGAAATGGTTTTGCTAGTGGTGGCCACAGACAATTGCTTATCCTTATCCTTCCTGATTGATTTGTCTCTAGTTTTGTGTTTTGCTAGGGTCCTTGTTACTACTTGTAGCATGAGGCAGTATCTGCAACACAATCAGGTTGCACAGGTAGTCCAGCTCCTCCAGGATGTCATATATGTGCCATCGCAAGGAGGTTTGGTGTGTCTTTCAAGAGTATGGAGGAGATACTGGGAAACAGACCATTACACAGAGAGCTGGACAGGGCCATAGAAGGGCAGCAACCCAGCAGCAGGACTAGTAGCTGCTCCTTTGTGCAAGGAGGAACAGGAGGAGCACTGCCAGAGCCCTACAAAGCAGGCCTCTGCTCTGACCTCTAGCAGGCTACTGGTGTGCATGTTTCTGACCAAACTGTCAGTAACAGACTCCATGAGGGTGACGTGAGGGCCTCCAGTGGGACCTGTGCTCACAGACCAACACCATGCAGCTTGATTGGTATTTTCCAGAGAACACCAGAATTGGCAGGTCTGCCATTGGCCGTTGTATTCACAGATGAGAGCAGGTTCACACTGAGCATATGTGACAGATGTGAAAGAGTCTGGAAATGCCATGGGGAACATTATGCTGCCTGCAATATCATCCAGTATGACCGGTTTGGCGGTGGGTCAGTGATGGTCTGGGGAGAAAAATCCTTGGAGGGTCACACAGACCTCCATGTGCTAGCCAACGGTACCCTTACTGCTGTTAGGTACTGGGATGAAGTCTTCTGAGCCATTGTCAGACCTTATGCTGGTGCAGTGGGCCCTGGGTTCCTGCTGGTGCATGACAATACCCGGCCTCATGTGGCCAGAGTGTGTAGGTAGTTTCTGGATGATGAATGCATTGATGCTATTGACTGGCCCTCATGTTCCCCAGACCTGAATCCAATTGAGATCCTCTGGGACTTTATGTATCAGAGCATCCAAAGCTGCCAAGTAGCACCACAGACTGTCTAGGGGCTCACTGATGCCCTGAATCAGGTCTGGGACGAAATCCCCCAGGACACCATCCACTGTCTCATCAGGAGCATGGCTAGATGTTGTCAGGTTTCCATACAGGCACTTGGGTGCCATACACACTACTGACTTACATTATGAGTTGCCATGATGAAGGTGGATCAGCCTGTAATTTAAATTTTTACTTTGATTTTCGGTGTGATTTTGAATCCAGCCCTCAATGTTGTTGATGACTTTGGTTTCCATTGACAATGTGACATCATTTTGTTCTCAACAAATTACACAATGTATATAAGAAAAGTAAATTTTCAACTTGAATATTTCATTCATCGAGATCCAATGTGTCATTTAACTGTTCACTTAATTTTTTTGAGCAGTGGATATAAGATTTCTCTATAGTAACAACGCCCAGGGTCAGGGCTGGTAATAGTCAGATGTGAGGGTGTTCCTTTAAGATTTCTGCCACAGGAAAGTCAAAGGAGGTAGACCATTGGGCTTTGTGGTTTCTCTGTAACATGACAACCTATTTTTTTCTTATTGTTTATTGTTATTCTCTTGGCAAATTGCTGTTCTATAAGAGTAATACTTCAGAACATACTGGGTGGCATCATACCAATCATGTCTTATCATGTTTTATTCCTTACTTGTTGTAGGGCTTTGGCCTGATCATTTTTAAGTTGCATGTACAATACATTTATAAATGTTATGTAATAGGAACTCAAATAAAGGACCTTAAGCCTGGCTAATACTTGCTTTGTTGGGAGATAAACAGAGCACTTCCCGGAGTGTCTCTATACTGAAAGAAAAGCACAAAACCTCTTTTTGCACCATATATAATGTAATATTTACCAACATGTGAATTTAAACAGGATATATATTTACCTGGGGATATTTCCATAGGTCCTTTTATAGTAGGCATAATCTATTCATATATGGGAATGCACAATCTGTAAAAATTAAATCTGCAATGACTGACATTACAGATTTGGACAAAAATCCTGACTGAGGGTACAAAAAAGTTGCAAAAGGTGCAAAAAGTCAACATGTGTAAATGTTATTTCTGTGAATCATGAAAATCATGTACAATAATTTTCAATGATTTAAAAAAAACACAGCATGCTTTAATGAAGGAAATAAAAGAATTCTATTAAGTGGTACTTCTGTTCAGGAAAGTGACACAGAGATTGTGCTAGTTATTTTATGACATATAAAATGCATAGTCCTTCACATAACTGAGGCTCGTCGCAAAATAAAGGAAATATATAAATCCTATTTTGTGCACTAAATGAGAACAATGATTTAATAGATCATTTTCTTGCATACAACCAATAATACACAATAATGATTATGTGTATGAAAATAATTATGTGTATGATTTGGACAGCTGCTGAATTTTCCCAGCTGAGTGGACTGTATAGCATATGCCACCATAACTCATCAGACTATATAATTAAGACTGACTTCAACACGTTAACACTAAAAGCATAGCAATTTGTTTACAAAGTAAAATATTTTCTCCCAGTGTGCTGCCAGCAAAAGAGCTGCTCTGATAGCTGGATACTGTCCTAATATTTACCACACCAATCTGTCTTTATTCTGTTCCATGGAGACATGAATTCCAACATGCATGAAAATGGTTTATTTATATATGGATAAGAAAAATTATTTAAAAAAGTTTTTGCAAACCTGAGACCTCCCCACGTAATGGAAAATGTGTCTGGTTTGACCAGCCATGGAGTCTCTTTGATTAAACTGCTGATGAAAAATGTTTGTCCAAAATGTTCTGTTTCTCTGTTAAATTTGACTATACTACAATTTGTACTACACTGTAAAAAAAAGCACTTTTACAGAATTTGTACTGTTAATTTTTACAGATTTTTCTTGTATTTTTGAAATACACAGAATATTATTAATTTTACAAAAATATACTGTGAATTTACATGTCTAAGGTAAAATACC
>CM074970.1:4777822-4792813 GCA_037577455.1 Pangasius macronema
TCACAATGTCATCCGCAAACATCATTGTGTAAGGAGACTCTTGTCTGACCTCCTCCGACAACTGGTCCATCACCATACTATTTATAATATTTAAAGAAATTTATAATTTAAGTTTGAGTAAACAGGTCATTGTCTCCATCAGTCTTGTCACAAGAAAGTCTTGTGAATAAATAATATGCAGAGACATCTGACAAGGTTTTGTCAATCCGAGCTGTATTTAAAAGAATTATTTATTCAAATTATTTTCAGAAAATAATTATTCAGATTATTTTGTCAAATATCTTCATTGCACACCTATAATAAATGTAGATTGGCATACCTTGTTCTGGACCTTTTCCAGAGGTTTTATGACAGGCTAAGTAATTTTCTCATGCAAAAACCATGACCAAAATACAAAGCTGAAACAATATCAACATAAGCTTTTAGTTTCTGAAGTGAATACACTGATTTATTCCCATTTTATATTAGATTACATTTCTCAACAGTGTTCTAAATGTCAGGCAACAAACTAGTAATAGAATATTACACTGAGGATTTTTTTCTGCATTATTAAATCTTTAAGAATCTTTTCATTTTTTTTTTCAAAATTTTAGATCTTTAGAATAACCATGCAGATGTTTAAGTGTAGACCTAATTGTCTTATATAAGTACATTCTTTCTCAATTTCTTTCGTTTCCCATCAGTCCTCTGAGATTGTCATCAGCTTGTATCTATGCAAAATAAAAGAAACATTATAACAGGTATGCACATAAAAATACATAAAATGCAATAAAACCAAAGCATATGCGGCAAAATATTTGAAACAATGATTTTAATAAGGTGGTCAAGAATAAAAATAATTTATTTAAGAAATACTCACCGATAATTCAGTTTGCCTTTCTCCAGTTAGGGGGGTTGCCCTTTATTGGTGTTTCTAAGAAACATGCTAATGTATGTCACAGAGCCACCATCTTACCTGTCTGAAGGGGAGGCGATTTGAATAAAGGTGAATCACAACAAAAGACTTCCCTAAACATGTAAAAGGTGGGGGAACTGTTTGTGTACAAACATTTAAGTATTTTAGACACACCAGGTGTCCATGCAGGTAGGTCATTTTAAGTGGTCAATGACAACCATCCAAAACCTATTAATATATGGGTTTCCTCTACACAATTTAGTCAAGAGATGTTAATGCAATAATAGGCATTCAAACTTATCATACTGTTACAAAATGTACCATTCACTTCCTTCCAAAAGGAACTAATATGTTCTCTGGGTCATCAGAAATGGCAATTTCTGTAGAAAACCTAACATCATGATCATTTATCTGATTGATTTTTTAATGAGAAGTGAAATGAGGTCAGTGTAACTGAGTAAAACAATTTTGAAGGTCAGTTTTCTATGATAAAACACTTCCATTCTAAATCACAATCATAATATTGTATACATTTGTTAAAGGCTTTGTCACTGATGAACTTCACTGTGGCTGTGGGCGGGGACAACACATACCACAAAGAATACTATAAACATCACAGAGGGGGTGAGCTGTTTGTGGACATTTTTAGGGACACAAAGCAAGACAAAACAGATCCTCACCAGCTAAGATCACACTGATTATGAATATACTTCTTTAGCAGAGAGCACATGATAGTGAGAGGAAGGGTTTCTGTGGACAAATGCTGTTATTGGTGAGTGATTTTTTTTAAAAGTGCTAGATAGTAAACTCATCCAATTTATATTTAAAGGTTTGGTATAACATTAAGTGTTGAACCTGGTTTGGGCAGAGTTTGAAGTATTTCTCAAGATCTCTTGATCTCTATCAGGAGGACAAAAAAAAGAAACAAAAGTGAACTTAAAGTGAAAACTTAAAGGTTTCAGCTTTTGAAATTTCTCAAGGAAGCCAACGAATTGAAAGAATTTATTGGATGTTCAAATTTAAAAGTGTCTCATAAACTATGCTTGTATAGACAGTATTATAATCAGTATTGAACATTTTAAAAACCATCTTAAGACATAATAATCATAACCTAAATATGTATTAGACAAATCAAATTGTTTCAGTTTTTTCCCTCAGTATTATGCAATGTTTTCAAATCTCCATGAGATAACAATAGCCCAGAGGTGAATTTAATTCCTAAAGGGTTCTCTTTGATATCTTAGGAAATATAATGGGGATTCTCACTTGTGTTTCATTTAGGTATCAACTTTGTTATAAATGTTTCTCCTATAATTCATTAGGACAAAGAATGAGACAAAAAGAGACATGAGAAATTCAAAACAGAGAGAAAGATTCTATTGACAACAAGGCAAATGCTTTTCCTTAACAGTAAATTTGACTGTAATTTACTGGTGACAGGGTTACCAATAAAGTACTGTAAACACCTGCAAACATATTTACAGTACAGTAAATAATAGCAAAGTAGCTGTAATATCTTACGTAGAATAAAATAACATATAATCCATTACATTGCTCATTTGGCTGATGCTTGTAAAAAATCAACTTACAGTTGAGATTGTTCAGTGGGTTTTGTTCAAGAACATAACCATGGCAGTTTGTCAGTGCTGAGATTTGAACACACAGCCTTCTAATCTACAACTATTTTAACCTCTGTGTCACCACAACTTTTGAAAGTAACTTGCATTGATTCAATGTAATTTTAAAATAAACTTAATTTGAATTAATTCAGTGGTAGAAGTCATTTAATCAATGTAAGCTAGTTGAGCTGGTTGTGATGGTTCTGTGGTTAAGGCTTTGAATTACAGATTAGAAGGTCTGGGAGCAAGACGCTTAACCTTTAGCTCAGTTGTCTCCTGCATCAATTGTAAGTTGTTTTAAAAAAGCATCAGCCAAATGAGCAAATGTATTGGATTAAAAAAAAATTACAAGTATAGTAATTTTTTCTCTTTTTTTAATTCAGTACATTTGCTCATTTGGCTGATGCTTTTTTAAAGCAACTTACAATTGATGCAGGAGACAACTGAGCTAAAGGTTAAGTGCTGAAGAGCTGCGTAGTTAAATCAATTTAAAATAATATTTAAGTAAAATAAAACTTAAATTTCTCTCTGAGTACAATATTAAAAGTTTGATAAAACATGTATTTAAATATATTAGTATAACATTACTATATTGAAGCTTGCTCCCATAAAAGCATAATTAATTTAATGTAGACAATAATTAAGTAGACATGATGTTTATGATGCTTAAACCTGTATAACAACATCTATAACTAAAATAATAATAAAGTATTTGGCACACAGAGTATATCTACCATATCAAAATACACTAGTATTCTTCTTTTCAAATATACTAGGACAGCATATCAAAAGTAATCTCTCCAAATATACTTTAGTATGCTTGCAGTAAACTTGGTAATATATTTACTTCAACATGATGCATCGTTTACTTGGTAGATGTGAGAAGAGTGTGTGACTTTTTTTGCAATCTCTACTGAAACTTAAGACAAGACATATGTGATATTACCGGGGTCTTTTCTCTCAGGAGACAGGAGACAGAGCGACATGAGATATAAGCAGATACCTCTCTTTTATTTCCATTTGATCTCATTCCTGTCTATAGAGATAATAAGGAGATCTCTTTTTAGCAAGTAATACAATTTATGTAATACAATGAAAATGCATTTATAATGATCTTGGATGTTTGGGTATCTTTGACAGAAAGGTTGTAAATCCTACAGCTAGATTAATTCTGCCCTTTCAAGGAAGTACAACATTTAACATATTAATATTACATATTAGTACTAGACATTATCTTATATTACAGTGGTGAGGATTTGATTTGGACATAGACTGGCTCACTAATCAACTTAAACTCTACCTAATATGATCTAAATTTCACAGTTGCTGACAACTCACAAACCTAAACCCCTAACACAGACCAACGTCCATCTTCTATTTTAACTGCTTGAAGGACATTAAACACTGGCTGACACCGACCTTTAACTTTAAAGTGTGACAAGCCCAAGCTCAGGATCCTAGGCTACTCTTGTCAAGGTTAATGATCTCTGCCTTATTAGAGATGCCATCAAAAAAATTCCACTGCTCGAAATCTTGGGGTCACCCTTGACTAACCTCTTTCTTTTCAGCCACACGTGAACACTGTAACCAAATCAGTTTTCTTCCACCTTTGTAATATTGCCTGTCTCCACCCCTCTCACAGCTTTCAAGATGCTGAAAAAATGATCCATGCATTCATTATATCCTGTCTTGATTATTCTCAGGTCTCCCACTCAAATCCCTAAACAGACTTCAATATAATCAAATCTTTGCCACTAGATTACTCAAGAAATCTGCATGTCACTCCTGTTCTTCAGCAACTATTTTGGCTACTGGTTACAGCCCAGTTACAGCCCACATTCAATTTAAAATTCTTTTATCACATTTAAAGCTCTTCATGTACTCATCCCTTCTTACCTCTCTGAACTTCTCCTACTTTATCACTCAGATGCTCCGGTACTGGTCTTCTTACCATCTCTTTCACTAAAGTCTCTACAGCTTGGAGCTAGATCCTTAAGTTCCACAATGACCTTCACAAGTCTTTGCTTATCTAAATCAAAACTCAAGGCACATGTTCACAAACTGTTTCCTTCTCACACATAACTAACTAAAATTCTCCTTCTCTGCTGCTTCTTTGGTTTATGCTAACCACATCTTATTGAACTGCTCTGTTCTCCCTACACTGTCTGATTCATACATTTTATCTTTACTATTGTTCTTATTATATGTTTTAATATCTCTATTACTTTGATTGATCTATAAAGCAACCTTGTGTTTGTGAAGTAAACTATATAAAAAACTATTTTTATTATTATAAAGCAAGAGACAAAATATAGAGAGTAGGCAATTTACTGAAAATTGCATTTAAACAGGCTGGTCATCAGCTGATCAAAAGTTTAAGACCAAAGCCTTTAAAAATTAAAATCTGTGCAAAAAATATGGCTTTAATGTCATTGTCCTTCAGACAGTCACACTGTCATGATCTCCTGATGGCAAAAGCAAAAAGGCTNGTGGCAGGATTGTTGAGCTGCACAAGCAAGGGCTCTCGCAACGCGCCATTGCTTCTGAGATTGGATGCAGTAAGACAGTCATTTTAAATTTCTTAAGAGATCCTGAGAATTATGGGACAAAAATGTCAAGTGGTAGGCCCAAAAGAATTTCGCCTGGGTACTCTGACTGCAGCTACATAGCCCCAATGCGATGCACTGTGTGTTCTGACACTTTTCTGTCATACCCAGCATTAACTTTTTTAGCAATTAGTGCTACAGTAGCACTTCTGTTGGATCAGACCAGACTGGCTTGCACAATTGCAGCACTTTATAATGTATGAGATTTATCAACATCCATGTGACAAATGGCAATTTTCTTGTGCATTCTGGCTGTTCCTATGAATAAATCAAGAACTTCTACACTCGCTTTGATAAACGAGACCCCTGATTTCAACTGAGAGTTGACGTGATGTGTGTATGTGTTCCTGTATCCTGTTTGCAAATAAAGATGGGAATAATCTGATTGTATGGTATTCCTGTCTTTTAACAATGTTGGCATCCATCTTCAAACATCTTGGGGAAAAGTAAATTTCTCTCAATTGAGTTTTTTTTATTAGATAAATATAATATGTGCTATAATTCTGATCATTAATGGTGGAGGCAACAAACAGTTATCTTTCAATTTGCTGAATTTGGATGGTATTTAGACAATTATTAAGGCTGTAACCATGTAAAATACGTAAAATGTAACCATGGTTTACCTGGGTAGATTTACTGGTCTATTTGTAATTTCAAAGCAGCTCCTGGGTAAAATGTGATGTTAGTTTTTGCTAGCTAGAGTTAGGGTTAGGTTTTGGGATGCAGCTGATTAAGTCCCACCTGAACATGCTCTCCTGAATTAATGCTAGGTTTTTTGGCCAATGTACTGCATTACTCAGCTGCTCTTTCACGCATGCAGGATATCTGAAGAAACATGAAGCTGTCACAGCTACAGCATGATGTACCAGAGTTTAAAGGAAGGCCATGTCAACAGGAACGCACAGAGCAGAAAGTTTTCAAAAATGACATCCCCTGAATCAGCGGTAAGTCTCATATCATGTTTCATAAGGTGGAGGTTAGATTACAAAGTCATTAGGGTGGGGTACTGATTTGTTACAAACCAATTCAATAAGGCAGATTATACAACATTGAATTTTGGTCCACTAATTTGATTGGAATGAATGGAATGAAGTGGTGTTCCAATAGTGTTGATATTTAGTCTAAAAGCAAAGGTACATTTCACTGCTTGTATCACTCTGTTTGTGTACAGCATTTTTGACAATAACTTTAACAAATAGAATTAGGCATATTCTATCATTTAAAACAGCTTTAGACATACTGCCATATGAAGTAATAGGGTATTTCAATGAGGGGACCAAGCACTAAAACATTAATGCATTTTTGTCAGTGAACCTTTGGTTAATTTTGAGTTGAGAATGGGAAGTAATGGGAAGTAATTTCCAATAAATATCCATCCATCCATTTTCTGTATCGCTTATCCCACGAAGAGTCACGGGGGAGCCAATCCCAGGGGACTCAGGGCACAAGGCGGGAGACACCCTGGACAGGGTGCCAACCCATCACAGGGTACAATCGCACACTAGGGACAATTTGGAAATGCCAATCAGCCTACAACACATCCTTGGACTGGGGAGGAAACTCCCGAAGCACGGGGAGAACATGCAAACTCTGCACATACAGGGCAGAGGCTGGATTCAAACCCCCAACCCTGGAGGTGCGAGGCAACAGTGCTAACTACTAAGCCACCATGCCCCCTCAATAAACATATTATAATGCAAAACATTATAAATTATAATGTTTTTTTAATGTACCTGGAGGACATTATAATTTATAATGACCTCAAAGTACATTATAAATTATAAAGTTTTGTGGTATTATTGTTTCATTTCATTACTTATCAGGAAAGTTTAAATAAATATAAGCTAACAAAAATGTATAGCATGTTCACAAGTAAGAAGAAATGTAACTTGAAGAACCCTTTTGAAATGCATTAAAATTTTTTGAAAAGAAAGAATTAAAGAAATATAGACATAAAACTAAAAAGGCATCACAGGTCTCATGAAAATGCACATTATCATTGTTGTGTTTTCTGATTTCCTCTTCCTCACTCAGGGTCAGGTCTGTGCATTTGATATGCGTTCATCACGCTGCATGTGCATGCATCACACTGCACCTGAGTGATATAAATTTCAGTTGGATTCTTGTTTTCAAGAAAACAGTAGAGTTCTGTCTTTGTTCTATTATTTAACAGTATAGATATACTGTGTGAGTATTTCTCATCTACACTTTTTCTTTACATTCTCAACTCAAAATGAACCTAAAGTTAACCAATAAAAATTCATGTTTCAGTGCTTGGTCCTCTTACAGATATACCCTAAATGCCATACTTCCTATGGCATATGAATGTGAAGTAGTTGCTACATAAAAATTCCAATTTTTGCAAAATTTTGTTACATTGAAACCAGTACTACACTTACTACAGGCTGTTCATTGCATGGAAACATGCAGTGCTCTATACAGCTGTGGCTTCTTTGGGAAAAAATAAAGCAAAAATAAACAAAATATTTTCACATATTTCATGTGTCTGAAATGTGAGTTACTTGATATTAATTTCTTGTTCATATAACTGTTTTACCTATGGCTAAATCACAGCCATGCTGATATTCAGCATAACGGAATCTTGCTCCTGTGATATTGCTCAAGTTGCACTCAAACACAAATGTGGTACCCAAATGGTTAGCTACAACAAATAGAAGATATTGATGGATGCTTGGAGATTGGGAGGTTAACTGGAGATGTTTTTACTTCCTTTTGAAAAATGTTGTTAGCCTATATAGGCTACCTTTAAACACAAGGCAGACAATATATTAGCTGAGCATTCCAATATAAAACTTGAGAAATTTCCAGCCCAAATTACCTCCTGTTTTTCTAGTGAATTGAGTTGTGCTCTGATAAAGTCATACCACCTAGAAAAGTCTGTGACTTTGTATATGGGTATCACTTTTTTTGCTTAAAAAAGTTTTTTTGACTGCTGCTATTCATCATATTTAGTCATTTTGTCTGTCAATGATAGGTGATATGGGGTCTCTAAAGAACTGTCGTTGCTGTTGGTCATATCACTTTGTCTACATGCTAAAATTCACAACTGTAATCACACCTATGGGATGGTGTTGATGGTGGGCTACAGGATGAGGTCTAATTTGCAACACCATCCCATTGGCTAACACTAAACCAGGAACATGATTCCCTGTGCTTAGTGCTTAGTGCTTTTTGAAGCACCACAGGCTAAAGATAACATTGGAACTCTATAAATAGATAATACAAATTTTTTAGAGCATAATTATTGTAGGTTTCACAAAACTGCGTCAGCAGGATTATTTTCTCAGCAGTACCATCACAGTAGTATCAGCTGCAAATCACCAGATAATGCACTCATTCTAATACACTATATGGCCAAAGGTATGTGGACACCTGACCATCACACCCATGTATTGTTCTTCCCCAAACTGTTGCCACAAAGGTGGAAGCACAGAATTTTCTAAAATGTATTTGAATACTGTAGCATTATGATTACCCTTCACTGGAACTAAGGCCCCCAAACCTGTCCAGCATGACAATGCCCCTGCACAAAAAGTGAGGTCCATAAAGGCATGGTTTGCCAAAGGCTGGTGTGGAAGAACTTGAGTGATCTACACAGAGCCCTGACCTCAACCCCACTGAACACCTTTGAGATGAATTAGGATGTTGACTGCAGACCAGGCCTTCTTGTCCAACAGGAATGTCCAAAAACTACTGGAGAGTGTTCCCAAAACAGTGAGGGGGCACCAGCTCCATTTTAGTGGACATGGTTTTAGAAAGGGATGCTCAACAAGTATATCTGGTTTTGAGGGTCAGGTCCACATACTTTTGGCATACAGTGTATGCGTAGTAACAACTATGTGAGAAATTGTTGATATGATGACATTTTCTGTGAGGAGATATTTAATATTTATTTCTAGAACAAGTCTGCAATTGAAATTGTGTTGCAATTGTTTTAATTGTTTTGGCTTCAGTGACAACTAGGCTTTTACAAAATACTTGAAAAAATGTCCATGTATAATTATTCTTGTTATTGTATAATTGTGCATTGCGAACACAGTCATTTCTCAACATTACTGTCTTCGTTCACCTTTATTAAAATAATAGCATATATATTGTATATATTGTGTGCCCATTTATTTCTAGGGCAGTGTGCATTTATCTTGAATTTCATAGTTCAGAAGGGGGTTTTCTTAGTAGTATGTCTCCTTTTCCACCCATCCTGAAAACAGAGAACATACACATCAGAAAAATGTCATAAATAAATTAGTTAGTTTGAAAAAAATGCACATAATTTCCACACCCATATAAGTTATTTGTTCTTACCTCCTGGGTTCCGTCTAAGGAGGTACCTTCTTGCCTCATCATAAAGGAAGATGAGCAGTGAATATGGGAAGGCACAGAACCACCAGCTTGGTCTAAATAGGATGAATAATAGTTATATAATGGGCTACACTGTCAATTTATGAGGAAGAAGTCATTTCCATATACATTCTAATAGTTATGGTATTATAAACATATATGTAAACAAACTTACTTCAGTGGATACATTCTAAGAGCTACGTCCATGCCTGGGCAGTAGGATAAGAAAGCTGCCAAAGCGGTCTCCTCAAACAATCCAAATATTAATATTTTGTTTCTAAATAGCAATAAAGAAAGAAGTTACAAGGGATTAGAATGCAAAAGAGCAATCTACATAAAAATGTGGTAATAAAGTACTCCACTGACTCATCAAAACTTTATGATTGCTTAATCTACTTTCTATAACTGTTTACGTACTTCATTCCCTGTTGCAGGATGGAGTTCCTCCTGGTCTTACAGATGATCAGATCAGCCCACTGCACAATTACTATGCTGGCAAAGAATGCAGTATGGCATGTGTACTCCACAATTTTTCTTCGTTCATAAGTCTATGGTAGCAATGAGGAAAGGACAACATGCAGTGTACTTGAATGTTTAGTATTTATGAAAAGTAAATTCTGTATTTTAGCTCTTTACAATCATGTAATTATTACATACCCATTGTTGGCCATAGCTGTCTTCTAGATCATTATAAAATTTATCATCCCAATTAACACGCACTCCTATTAGGTCTGAAGGAAGGAATCCATTCTCAGCAAGAATCACAAAATAAGTGAAGAATCCTGCAGTAGCTTGCATCATTCCTATAAAGACATAAAAAGTCATGAAACTACCATTCATATTTTTACCCTGATTTCTCCCAGTTCGGTCATTTGTCAATTCCCAACCACTAGCTAGATCTGTCCTGTTGCACGAGAGCCACCAACTGGGGATAGTGAGGGCTAGAATGTGCTTCCTCCAAGACACATCTTTTCAACTGCTGCTCATGCTACACAGGGCAGCTGAACATATTCACAGGAAAAGCGTCCTCTTCTGCAGATATGAACTCATACCTCAAGGATGCCCACAACTGTTGTGCTGATTTGATTGACAGGGGAGAATGTAATTCCACCCCAACCAAGAGATCATTGCCAATTTTGCTCTCTTGAACTTGTGTCCACAGAATATTACAGCATATTGATCATATTGACTTACTGATTGTAATTCATCTGTGGCTATGCACAATTTGTAACCCCCCTTAATGGAAAGAGAACATTTTAGGACCAATGCTGTCCATATATTATGTAGGTGTTGCTAGGCTTTTAAACACCGCAGGTTACCTCAGGGTCACTCACTAACCAAAAAAAAAAATCCAGCTAACAGCAGTGCTGACAGTGATGAAGTATTGAAGACAATTCCACACTGTACTTGAAAAAAAAGAGCCACAGATCATAACTGTACACTTATAATGTGCAACAACAAATGTCTCTAAAAGTGTCCAGGCTTAAAAGACTTCAGCGACACTGCTGTGCCAGATACAATGCCACATCTATGTCAATTCTGTGTTGTGCTCTACTATCGATCTACTCATAGACAGGTAGAGGGGGTTTACAAAGTATGCATAGCAATAAATGGGCTACAGTATCACAATGTCTCTACCCAATTGAAGTCTTAAGGGAGATTTTGGCCCAATATTTTAGACAGCGCTCTCGACCACAATCATCAAAACACTAACTGAGGAAATGTCTTTTGGAAGAGTAATCTTCATCCCTTCAAGGTGCACTGAAGCAGTTCTGGTGGCTTTTGGTGCCCCTTTTAAAGATTTATTGGTGTTTTTTCCCCCATTAATTTGTTGCTTATCTGTATATGTATGTAAATATATGACTGTAAGTCTGGGTTGAATATATAGATAAAAGTTTTTTATTGCATGGTAAGTGCTCTCTTACCAATTTGACCATAGGCCATACTAATAAGCCTTTCATTCACCAGCTTGTCTGTTTTAGCATTTCTGGGCTGTCGCTTCATGATGTCGCTTTCAGCAGCTTCGTATGCCAAAGAAATAGCAGGAACCTGAAATATGAGTAAAAGTCACAATTATCCCATCATCTTTCATAGTCTTATATTGAGTGGATCCATATCTATTTCTACTCTGATTGGAATCTTACCATGTCAGTTCCCAGGTCAATACATAAAATGGTAACAGTGCCCAAAGGAAGAGGAATGTTTGCAATAATGAAGAGCAGAAAGGGGGAAATCTCAGGAATGTTGCTGGTCAGAGTGTATGCAATAGATTTCTTCAAGTTGTCAAATATCAGACGGCCTAAGGACAGAACAATAGTTTAGCAAAATACAGATTAGCATTGTTAACCTGATAGTTATGTAGATATTCCTACCTTCTTCAACTCCAGTAACAATAGAAGCAAAGTTATCATCCAGGAGAATCATATCAGCAGCCTGTTTGGAAACATCAGATCCAGCAATACCCATTGCTACTCCAATGTCAGCCTTCTTTAGAGCAGGAGAATCATTAACACCATCACCAGTCACAGCCACTATAGCACCCTGAAATAAAAAATATATATATTTACAAATTAAATAAGTAAAACTGCAATTTTCAAAATTTTGAAAGAAAGCTAACTGTACTGTATTAATTGTACCTGTCGTTGGCAGCCTTCAACAATTATCAATTTCTGCTGTGGAGAGGTTCTGGCAAACACAATCTCAGTGTGGTGGCTTAGGATGTCATCCAGTTGTTCTGAGGTCATGTCCTTCAAATCTCCACCATGGACCACACAAGCCTTTGCATCTCTGTAAATAAGCATTGATTCAGCTACAATCTAAACAACTTTGGAACACTTCAGAAAAGCTTTTAGATGCACTATTCCAAAGTATTGCAGTTACCTGGGGTCAACATCTCCAACAGGAATGTTTAGACGAGCAGCAATGTCTTCCACAGTCTCATTGCCTTCAGAGATGATACCCACACCCTTAGCGATGGCTTTAGCCGTAATTGGGTGATCACCAGTAACCATGATGACCTGGAAATGCAAAAATATTTGAGATCTTCTGGGGAAAATCAATAAACTAATTATGTCATAAAATACACACTGACAATATGAGGAGCTAAAACACTGCACCTTGATTCCTGCACTCCTGCACTTGCCAACAGCATCAGGTACTGCAGCACGAGGAGGATCAATCATGGCCATGAGTCCAACAAAGCACAGGTTCTCAGTGGGGAAGTTCACCTCATCAGTATCAAATGCAAAGCCTTCAGGAAACTGATCATCAGGGAGACTGTAATGACAGAAACCTGCAAAAGAATACAGTTAATTCATTCATTCATTTCTTTAGCACTCATTAATGAATATATTCATCATCAGGAACTGCTTTTTCCTGGTCAGGGTCATATTGGATCCAGCACACACATTTTTACACATATTCATACCTAGGGACAATTTAGAGTAGTCAGTCTATTAACTGCATGTTTTTTCACAGGTTGGAGGAACTGGAGTAAACCTACATGGACACGGGAGAACAAACAAAACTCCACACAGGATTGAGCTCAGGATCACATCAGGGACCCTGGAGCTGTGAGACGTCAATACTACTCACTTTGGTACTGTGCTGACATGTTAAGGTATAGTGTAGTTAGTCTTTTCTACCAGGAGAAGGCCAATTCTTACATGGGTGAATTCACCACACTGCCATACTATCCACACAGTGTGACCTACCTAATACTCTTTCTCCGAGGCCTCCCAGTTCCACATAAGCATTCTGAAAAGCATCCTTCAGTTCATCATCTAGTGGCTGCTCTTTTCCTTGAAGCATAATAGTTGAACATCGGTCTAGGATTCTCTCAGGAGCTCCCTTCATAACGAGCAAGTGTTTTGTCTCTGAAGAGTTGGGGTTCTTGTGGATTGAGAGCTGGGGACAATCAGATGTTTTTAGGACGACTGCCTTAAAATGGCTTTTTTTCCTTCAAATGACAGAATACTTAAAATACGTACCTGGTATTTATTGGTGGAGTTGAAAGGGATTTCAGCAATTTTGGGGTATTTGTCCCTCATATCCTTCACTGTACCACAGCAGAGCTCAATACATTTCAGCAAAGCAGATTCTGATGCATCACCAGCAGTTTCTCTCTGTAAGAGCATAAGGCATTAGCTTTATAATAGAATATTTGCCCTTAAACAATACTTCTTTGACCTCATTATAGTATAATAATATGGTGGATACCTGATAAGTTAGTTGGAAAAAAAAGATAAAAAAAAATAGATTCATGAAGAGGAAAAAGAATGATAGAAGATTTGATAGTATGGCGCACCTTAAGAATAGGAACATTGGCTTGGTCTGCTAGGAAGACTGCACGGTTGCAGAGGCCAGCTACACGAGCAAGGGCAGACCAAGTGGGAGAGCTTCTGTCAAAAGAGGTTCCACTTTGGTTCTCTGTGGTATCTGCTTCATGAATCTGGTTGTCAAACCACATATGTGCCACAGTCATACGGTTCTGGGTCAGAGTTCCTGTTTTGTCTGAGCAGATGGTGGAGGTAGAGCCAAGTGTCTCCACTGCTTCAAGATTTTTCACCAAACAGTTCTTCTTCGCCATACGTTTGGCAGTTAAAGTCAGACACACCTATTTGATGTAGAAAACTGTTGATGCTTTTTGGCTTTTGATTAGTTTAGCAAGTTCAATGAGGTTACATCTGAGTGCTGAGAGCTTCTCAAAATATGAAAAACATTAATAGAGCATATTAGACAAGGTAAGGTTAGCTATGCATTTCCCAATGCCCAAATTATGTCCATTCTGCACAAAAACATTCACTTAGAAGACTTCCAAGTGAAATGGATACCACATGAAAGCATACAAATTTTTTACATAGTATATATATTTGTGTACATATTCTAGCAAATTAGGCTTATGTTAAGCTTATTTTACACATGCTTAAGTATGACTGAAGTGAATAATAATTCTACTTTTACTCACAGTTACTGTTGCAAGCAGACCCTCAGGCACATTGGCAACAATGATTCCAATAAGGAAGATGACAGCTTCAAGCCATCCATATCCAAGAATAAGGGACAAGATGAAGAAGGACACACCCAGGAAAACAGCCACACCAGTAATAATGTGTATGAAGTGTTCAATCTCTTTAGCAATTGGTGTCTGTCCAACCTCAAGACTTGAGGCCAGGGTGGCAATTCGACCCATCACAGTGCGATCACCTGTGTTGATGACAATACCTCTGGCAGAACCTGAGAACAAGATATAATATAATATTTATATCTGTATATATAAAAATACACTCCTGAACAAAATCTTAAGACCAGGGAAAATATTACAAGTATACACACTTCGCACACTTCGCACTTGTGGATCATAACCAGGTTGTAAGAACTTCTTCAAAAGAAGAAGAAACAAGAGCAAAAGACAAAAAAATAAAGAGTAGGCAATTTATTGAAAACTGCATTTAAGCTCAAACAGGCTGGTCATCAGCTGATCAAAAGTTTAAGACCATAGCCTTTAAAA
>CM074970.1:4810218-4834102 GCA_037577455.1 Pangasius macronema
AAAAAGGGACACAACATAGACAGAAATAGCAGATGAATTACAGCTTCCAGGTGTGTAGCTAGCTAATTAGCATGCAACCGGCTTTACCCTGCAGATTAGCATAGCTGGTTTTACTTTGAATTTATATAGTTGCAAGTGTTGAAGCTGCATGAATCTATTCATTGCACACTAGAAATATTTGAATTTTGTCTCGGTTGGAAAGTGCCAATTCCCACCCACTTTCTAGTAATCCCACTCTTAGTAGAGCGTAAGCTAACATGCTTCTTCTAAGACAAATGCAGCCAGCTATCTTATTTTCCAAACTTCATTTCATGCAGTGTCAAATCAGACATGGGTCTCTATACTGCAAAAATGGGTGTGTTATTATATGTTGTGAATCTGGACTTTCATCCAGGGTGTTTCAGAGTACCTCTGATTCATATCTTTGGCTATACCACAGTGCGGTTGAATGCTCCAGTCTGAAAAGTGTGCCTTGTTTTCGTATAACAGTACAGGTAGTTCCAGCTGTAACATGATCTTTAATTTGTGCGTGTTCTAATATGTTATTGTTTCTATAGTAGCAGTTCATACACAGGGACTTGTACAGTGCATGCTTCATATAATCTAAGACTACTAATAAATAGATTTAAAAAGGGGTTGTTTAACAAAGTAATTCTTATAATCGTTGCTGTGGTGAAGTTTTTGGAAAAAGTCTAGGTTATAAGCACTCTTGGTCTCAGTACCACTTTCAGTTTCCTCCATTTTCTCTGTAAATGGACAGGCTGCTGTGTGTGTGTGCGTGTGTGTGTGTGAGGTGAGAGAGAGAGAGAGAGAGAGAGAGAGAGAGGCTGGTGAGGGAATGACTGTTTACCGCAGCTATAACGTAGATGAGAACAGGCACTAACTTGTCTTGGATGTTCCACAACATTAAATGTAACTGTAAACTGTTAAAATGTGTGACGTGTTGTTCTTTAATAAATGAAACATTGCAATTTTTGTCAAATCACTGTGGTGTAAGTGGAAAA
Organism: Pangasius macronema; assembly: GCA_037577455.1. NCBI lineage: Eukaryota > Metazoa > Chordata > Actinopteri > Siluriformes > Pangasiidae > Pangasius > Pangasius macronema. Next base: position 4,811,223 of record CM074970.1, read on the forward strand.
ATGCACTCTAGAGCATGCTGGTATACAAAAATAATGCAACCCCCCACACATGCATTATTTTTGTATGACAGCACAGTCTGTCATGTATTGTTCCTTACTTGGTAGCCATTTCATAACTCTGCCACTTTTTTCCACCTCCTTACCTTGGTTTCATATTTCCATTGTTCCAGTTTCCTCACAGACACAAGATTTTTCACAGTTTTAATCTTTTCTTACATGCTTTATGTCTTGTTATGTCTCATCTTTCTGAACTTTATATAATCATTAACATAAAAAAAATTCATTTTTACTGTTGTCATGTTGCACTCACAATTATGAAGTGTGAGTGTGATGAATTCCTGTAAATTGTTTTTTCTTTTTGGAAGCAAATGTAAAAGACCTCATGTTCTATTGCCAGCTGGTGGTGCTATGACCATGTGCCAGTAAGGGTATTATTACGCTGAATTATGGAACATACATGTGAACTTCACACAGGAGAATTACACAGCGTCTCCTGTTCGGACGGCATCATTGGTTGTTTGAACGCATTACCATGTCAGCACTGTTCAAAATAGCTTTTTTTTTTTAAATTTAACATCATGTTTATCATCATGAATGTGTTGACATCAAGCTGCCCAAATGTGATGTGAATCTGATGTATAAGGAGTGTTGAAAAGATTGGTCTATAAGTCCCACTTCCTCTTGCCAGCTGGTGGCATTATGACAATGAATCACTGATCTCATGTGTATGTGCTCCCTACAGGAAAAAAATCTGATGAATCATTTAGGAGAAGTATTGAACATTTTTGGTTTAAAGCCTCATTTCCTGTGTCCAGTGGCGCTATTACACATTGCATGAGTGATTCATTGTATGTGACTATTCCCCATTATTAACATACATGTGAATTTTCAACCATATCACACAGTATACTGTGGAATTATGCCACACTTTCTGTTTGTGTTGAGTGACACATTAATTGATCACTTTTCCATGGTAACACTGTTCAAGCTATCAAATATTCCTTTGAAATTTAGCATGAACAGTCTTAAAATTATGCTGACCACATTTTAGTATGAATCTGGTCAGCCGTCTAGGAGGAGCATTTAAAGGACTGGTTATAAGCACCACTTCCTGTTTCCAGTTGGTAGAGCTATGAGAATGGATCACTGCATATACATGTGATTATGCCTCATCATTGAACATACATGGGAATTATGTCTCACTTCCTGTTTGCGTGGCATTGACATATTGATTGATTGCTTCGCCATAGCAACACCATTTAAGATATCAAATTGCTTCACAATTTAATATCATGGATATTCTGATATCATCCTGACCTAATTTGGTATGAATTGGACAAAAATATTAAACATTTAAATAAAAATAAAATTTTGGTACCTGTCAAAATGTACCAAATCCTTCTGTTTGGGCAGAATTGGTTACAAAAAGACCTGCAATAACACAGTACTTCTCCTACAGAGAAGAAAGGACTGGCTTAGAAACAATTCATAATAGAAATGGAATTCACAAACAAGTACTGGATATAATACATGTATACTGAGAAATCTTTCTGGGACTTTCTTAGAGGTAGTATACTAAATTGTTTTGTATTGTGTTGTATTACATTCCCTTATCATGCACATCAAGACAACTAAGTACAATCCTTTCTGTTCTAGTGGCTACACTTGTGGACAGTGATGTGTTCAGCCACAGCAGTTCAGACAAGGCTGTTTAGTGATGAAATTTCCTAGGTTATTTTGCAACCAACAGAGTAGACAGTATGATCATGCTTTCTGAAAATCAGGGGAGGGAATCTACAGGAAGACTTTTGTCTTGACCAAGTTACAGGACCTTCTTTGTTGTCTTTTTCTTTTCTTTTTTCATATTCAGGACCAGTTTGAGACGCTGTTTCATCAGTTTGATGCAGGAGTATATTTCCAGTTCTTCAAAAGCTTTCACCGTGTACGCATTAATTTCACCAACGCAGTGGCTGCTGCTCAGGCGAGAGTGAAACTTCACAAGAGTGATTTCAATGGCAAAGAGATGCGCCTCTATTTTGCCCAGGTACCAGAAATCTGATTGGAGTACAGTAACCATACAATCAGGAATATACGGTTAAAGCCTATTTTTAGGATATACCCACTGACTGTTGAAGACATTAACAAAATTTGTTAACTTATATGAGATAAAATAGAGTAAATCATAATTTCTTAATCCAGCAATTAAGAGTTACATAAAGTTGAGTCAGTTTAAGAACTGGACTGTAGTAAACAGTGCAGAAGATAAAAAGAAATATGGACTGTTTTTATACATATATTCAGTGGTTCTTTGAATTTAATTTAGTCTCTCTTTGTTTCATGTCTGTCTCCTTCTCTACACCCTCTCCCTGCACTATTCTTCCTTCAGTCTGTACATATAGGCAGTCCTCGACTAGAGCCCCCAAAGCCAGAAAAGCAGTTCCTCATTTCTCCTCCAGCCTCTCCTCCAGTTGGTTGGGAGCAGTCTCAAGATGCTACGCCCATCATTAATTATGACCTACTGTGTGCTGTCTCCAAACTTGGTCCAGGTAAAAATACAGTATCAACAGTATCAGAACAGAATCCAACATCTGATACTAAATTAGTTCTTACACTTCAGTGGTGATACTTTCTTAGCCTTACTGTGAGCTATTTGCTAAATTGGTCTTGCATTCTAAAAACATGAAAAGAAACAGGTTAGACAATTAGCCAGTTTGGTTACTGTTTTTTTTTTTAATACATTAACGTGATACAGTGGATATAAAAAGTCACCTGTTAAAATTGCAGGTTTTTGTGATATAAAAAAATGAAACCAAGAAAAATCATGTCAGATCTTTTTCCACCTTTCATGTGATATAGCAAGCAACAAAATTCAAGTGAAAAACAAATACAAATAAGAATTTTAGCAAAAAAAAAAAAAAAAGAAAGAAAAAAACTTGCAATAACCTTGCTGCATGTGTACACACCTTTTTATAATGGAGCACGTGTCTGTGCTTAGCCAATCACATTCAAAAGTAATTATCATAGGCCTATAATCAGTGCAGGTCAGCTGTTTCTGATTTCCTTTACAGCTTCTTGGTCTGCAAAGAACTTGCAAAATTGACAAATGGACAAGACAATCTCTCGTATTCTGTACATGTCTGGGCTATGGGGTAAGATGTCCCTTTCTCATAAAAAAAAAACAAAAAAAAAAACATCCTAGCCAGCCTAAATTTTGCCATGTCATAGATTTGTATGATGAGGCCAAGGTGGAACTTTTTGTGTATAATTCTAACAGATATGATAGCTTATCACTCAAAGAAGCATTGGGCTATCAGGCTGCCATCATTTTGGCGCAAAACCTGCTGCCTCTGTGTGAAGAAAATTTCACCTTTCAGTACCTATTCAGAATTTTAACAAAACTTTGTGGAATGACTTGGAGAGGCGTTGCACAGTAGATCCACTCATTATTTGATAGTTCTGGAAAGTATTTGCAAGGAATAGTGGAATAAAATTGCCAAATCAAAAAATGTTAACAACTGAGTTGTCATGTGGGGCTCAGGAGGGCCAAGGAGAGTCCAGGGATGCAGAAATACTTTAATGAAAGAAAACAACTGAGAAACAAACAAGGACTGGGAAAGAACCAAAAAACAATAAGGGATAGGCATGGAAACTAGAAAACAAATGCTATACACGGTGCAAACAGTAACCGTAAACTACCATGCAAGCAAACACAGACACAGACATCAACATAATGCTCCAACAACCAAAGAGGGAAAACAGAATTTAAATAGTGTGACTAATAGGGAAATACAAAACCGGTATACAAAATCAAGAAAGGAAATAGAGCAGAAAACAAAAGAGATTCTAAAAGTGAGTGAGGGGGCGCTATGGACACGGTGGCTTAGTAGTTAGCCCTGTTGCCTTACACCTCTGGGGTTGAGGGTTTGAATCCTGCCTCCACCCTGCACTTGCATGTTCTCCCTGTGTGGGTACTCTAGTTTCCTCCCCCAGTCCAAAGAGATGCGTTGTAGGCTGACTGGCATTTCCAAATTGTCGGTAGTGTGTGAATAGGTGGCGATTGGTTGGCACCCTGTCCTGGGTGTCCCCTTTCTTGTGCCCCAAGTCCCCTGGGATAGGCTCCCCGTGTAGGATAAGTGGTACAGAGAATGGATGGATGGANATGGATGGATGGAGGGTGGTCTGGGGAGGAACTGGCTGTGACATGAGTATTGTATTACAAGTGCTTGACAAAGTATTAGTTAAGGGGTGCACACACTTATGTAACCAGGTTATTCTAAGCTTTTTCAATTTGTTTTTCACTTGAATTTTGTTTGTTGCTATATCACATTACAAGTAGTAAAAGATCTGCCATGATTTATCTTGGTTTCATTTTTACATCATAAAAACCTGCAGTTTTATCTGGGATGTGTGGACTTTTTATATCCACTGTACATACTGTTTTTAATTATATCTGTTATACAATATTTTAGGTAGTCTAACATTAGCTAGCTTTCTTGAAAATTTAGATACTGTAGTTCGCTTAATATGTTTGTAAATACACACACTAAGCACTTTATTAGGAACACCTAATCAGCCAATTGTGTGGCAGCAGTTTAGTGCATAAAATCATGCAGATATGGACCAGCATCTTCAGGTAATGTTCACATCGACCATCAAAATGGGGTGGGGGAAGGGGGGATTGTGAGCCCTGTGATTTTAACCGTGGCATGATTGTATTTGTATTTACCCTATTAGTCACATGGGCTGGTTTGAGTATTTCTGCAACTGCTGATATCCTAGGATTTTCATGCACAACAGTCTCTACAGTTAGAAACACCTTGCTGATGAGAGGTCAACAGAGAATGGCCAAACTGCTTCGAGCTGACAGTAAGGCTACAGTAACTCAGATAACCACTATGTACAATTGTTGTGAGCAGAAAAGCATCTCAGAATGCACAACACATCAAACTTTGAGGGGATAGGATACAGCAGCAGAAGACCATGTCGGTTTCCACTTCTGTCAGCCAAGAACAGAAAGTTGAGGCTGCAGTGGGCACAGGATGACCAAAACTGGTGTGACACTGCTGGACCATGGAGGGCTAAACACACACACAAGGAGGCAGTAAATATGGGGGAACGTGCTCTTTATTGTCCTTAAGTGAGTAGTGAGAGGGATGGTGAGGTGGGAGAGTGAGTCGATGAAGCTGGGTGCAGGCAGTGAGGTCTCGGGCTTGGTGGGCAAACGTGCAGTGGCAGCACGGTGACAAGACGGCAGTGATGCAGCCGGGCAGTCTCACGCAGCGGGGTGATCGCTGAGCAGCAGCAGCTCATCCTCCTCGCTTATGTTTTGGAGGGAGGGAGGGAGAGAGAGAACCATTAGTAAAGTAGTTTTGTGCCTGGCGAGTGGCCGCAGGCTTGTTTTAAAGCTCTTCATCTTCTCCCTGAGGGTGAATTGGAGCCGCGCAACTCCCTGGCCGCCAGCCGTGCGGCGTTTAGTTGCTCCGTCCCACAGCCGGCTGTCCAAAACAAGTGTGGTGCTGGAATGGTGCTGTCTTTTCAGCACCGCTCCGTCAGTCGTGCAAGGAGCGTTAGATGTTTTTCATGTGTGGGCTGTTGGCCCGCTGTCACACTGGACAGTTGAAGACTGGAAAAACGTAGCCTGGTCTGATGAATCTCGATTTCTTTTCTTAATCTTATAATTTTCTCTTTTAGGTGAGCAGTACGAGTTGCACACTGGAACCACCACTACTCCTAGTGTGATAGTGCATGTGTGTGAAGACGACAGCTCAGGTGGTGAAGAAGAAACAGAAGGAGGAACCCGGGCCCGCCCCAAAATCATTCAGACTCGGCGCCCAGATTATTCTCGCTCTGTCAAGAAGTGAATTTACTTGACCATCCTGGCAAGCTAGTAATCAAACTGGTAACCCAGTTTCACCCTCCACATCACCAAGGAAGCAGCATATATAAGCACCTCTTTCTGATATGGAATATCCCATCTTTATCATCACATATGCTTCTGATTCAAATTTGGTTAATTATAGTAGAACAAGACATTTAGAAGTGAATTTTGTGATTTTATTTAATTTAACAAAGGGCCCTTCTGTTTGGCATTACATTCATATACCGAGAAAGTGGCATTTGGAGGGTGCTAGCTTGTTTTGTTTGTTCTTGAATTTTTTAAAATACATTTTCTTCATGTGTGAAAGTTAACTCTACATTGTCATAATTGTCATTATGTTGTAGCCTGTTGTCTGTCTATGTTGGTTCTAGTATTGTGCAAAAATGTAATTATTGTTGCTACAGTTTTAAAAATGTTCTCTGATTATTATGCACTTGGGGCCATATTCAGAGTTGAGTTAATCACCTATAGTGAGGAGTTAATACTGACATTGCATGGATTCAGACCTCAGAGGCTATAGACTTGATCCATGGTCACACCAACCTTTTGCCCTACAAATGTATTAATTGGGGTGGAACAAAATCAGGTGGGGATAGACATGTCTGGAGGTAAAATACTACTTCAGTGAACACCTAGTTTCTTGTTTGTCTTGTTGACTAATCTTTGCATATATCGTAATATAGCATAATCTTGCTAATAGCCACTATAATGTTAACTTGTTAAATAGTCTATTACCAGCAGGGTTGATTTTGCTATTTTTAATAGCTAAACAATAACTAAAAAAATGTATTTGTTTTTATAATGTTGACACAGGGTGTTCTGAAACAGTAATAGTAACATTTCCTCCTGAGCTACAGATTAGAAGTGGCAGCTCCATGGTGCTTGGCTCATGAGCCAAGGTGCTATTGTCTGACTGCAGCTAATAATGATCCATGGTAATGGATAGTTCCATCTACCATAGTGTCCTCCTGAAAACATATCGAAAGAAAAATTATTTATAGGAGTATCATGCTTCTCTGTAATGCAGAGGTGTCCAATCTTTTTTTCAACGGGGGCCAGATTAGACCACATCAAAATACCTGAGGACTGGTCACCAAAATATTACTTATGCAAAATACTAAATATTTACAATATGATAATATGTATACATGCAAATCATAATGCTATGGCAAATGGAAAAAGTATGCTTGCTTCCAGCTCTTTTGAAATCTCCCCTTCTTACTGTTAACTTTTTTCTGTAGCCGTGACTAAATAGCATTAATATACAGGTGTAGTCAGAGGGGGGGAATGGTCTTGCAATTTAGCAATTTCTGCAATATATTAGTCTGTTATTAGATTGTTAAATTAGTCCATTTGAATCTTTGTCTTCTTTTCATTTACTGTATTTTATTGTCTCTTGCTTTTATGGTATTTTTTTATTGCAACTGACAGCAAAAAGGAAAAAAATGTAATATGCTTTGAGAGTCAACACTTTCTATCCACTTTTTTCTGTCTTAAGCAAAAGTGCTTATCTTTAAATGTGATATATCCAGACAGAACTGCAAAACTCCTATTCCAAGAGCTCTACACAAATAAAAATCAGATTGATTGACTGTAAATGAAAGAAAGGCAACTTCTGAGGCATGAACTACACATGGGTAATTTTAATAAGTGAATGATTTTAATAATCTGCCCAGAAATTCAAGTTGAAGAGAACGTTCCCTGCATGAATATTGATGTAACTTTTGCACACAAGTCACCACCTCTGAATACGGCCCTCGAAGAATAACGCCTTATTATGTGGTACACATTTGTCATGACTTGAGTGTCGCTTCATATCTGTTACATAAAAGGATCTAATGTGATCTGTTGATCTGCTGTACTCTGTTGTCTGTGGAGATTACTCAAAACCACTGTCAGAGGATAAAGAAAGTGAAACCTCAAAATGCATCCTGTGATTTATAGCAAATTTACCATCATGAATGAACCGATCTCATTCATATACAGAAGGAATATACAGTGGTCCAGTAAATATGACAAAAACAAATCTGATAAAAAAAAAAAATCAAATCAAATAAAAGCATGCTGACCAGAAGTGGACCATGAGGTTGCCTCAGTGCTGCACATAAATTAGTATTCCTTTTTTCTATTTGCTTTGTATATGTTTAATAACAAAGTTAATTAATAGTTTAATTACAAATTAATACAGTCATGTATAATACTGTAACTGCCATACATGTGTGAGGGTGTGGCAATTGAACCCGATTTGCATATGGGTCTGAGAAACATGAAACTGGTTTAATCTTCAGCTCAGTGGTGGCTCATCTATAGGGACATTACATAATATATAATACAATTTCGGGGAGAACAGTGAAAAATCGTTTAATGACTCATCCTTTATTGTCCAGTTTGAGTCCTGTTTGTATAGTTCTCAATTCAATTCTATATTGCTTTTATCAGTGGACATTGTCAAAAGGCAGCTTTACAGAAATCCGGATAAACCAGTGGCAACAGCGGCGAGGAAAAACTCAGAGAAGACACGAGGAAGAAACCTTGAGAGGAATCAGACTCTTCTGGGTGACACCAGATAGTGCATTTACAAGTCATTATTCATCCACAACTGAATGCTACAGCCCCCTCCGAAGGCACTGGAACAGCAAGGTCAATTCTTTTTTTTTTTTTTTTTGCTATACACTGAAGACATTGGGGTTTGAGATCAAAAGATGAATATGATACGACAGATCAGAATTTCAGCTTCCATTTCCTGATATTTTCATTTGTCCCTTCAGGAGGTGAAATGTATGCTCAATTGGGTTACGGTCTGGTGATCAACTTGGCCAGTCTAAAATCTTTCACTTTTCCTCCCTGATGAAGTCCTTTGTTGTGTTGGCAGTGTGTTTTGGGTCATTTTTCTGTGAATTAGCAGACAATGTTTTTGTAGACTTCTGAATTCATTCTACATCATGATTTACAGCATCAATAAAGATTATTGCACCTGTTCCATAAGCAGCTATGCAAGCTCATTTTCCCTCTTTTCTCCCATAGACAGCTTTCTGGTCTTCTTGTGGTTTGTCCTTTTGAACAGTCTTCACAGTTGAAACCCAGGGCTCAAACCAAGAGTAGACAGAGCTATTAACCGTTTAAACAATCAACCTAACAGGGCACACCTGGGCAACAAGAAACTTGTCAGTCACATGTTCCAATATTTTTGATCACTTGAAAAATTGGGTTCAAACAAAATGTGCCATGTTTTAAGTTGTTTAACACATCTAGATCTAAGAGAGCATCTGGAGCATCAGGATGTTTCAGGCAGCAGGGGAGAAGGAGGCAGGTTCACCGTCATTTCATCAGGCAGCAGGAGTACCATGTAGCGAGAGAAAGAAAGAAAGAGAACAGATTATTATTATTATTATTATTATTATTATTATTATAGTTGTTTAAGAGGATGAACATGTAGTTTGTGAAGCTTCCTGCTATGTTGTTTTTTTAAACCTGATCTGTGTTCTTTGTGCATTTTGTTATCAAATCTGTGTATTCTGTTCTCCAGCCTGTCAAAAAAAGTTTGTCAGGAACTAGTAGGTATTATTAGCATGCTAGCTAAAACTCACTCCAGATGATAAAAAGACCAGATCAGACGAGAAGAGGGATTGAATCTCTCACTCTCACTCGACATAACCAAGTAATCATATCAATGGAAGATCATCACAAGGGGTGTGTGTGTGTGTGTGTGTGTGTGTCACACACACACACACACACACACACACACACACACACACACACACTCTGAGAGAGAGAGAGAGAGAGAGAGAGACAGCCCAAGCTAAACATGTTTTAGGTTCTAATGTGGCCACTGGTGGAGGAGCTGGGACAAGGTAACTAAAATCATCTACTTATCTAGCCAGATATATGGCTCTACTAGGGTTTCAAGGTGTCTGGTTTCATGCTCCATTGTTGGATGGGTACTGTCAACTAGTCTTTAAAATATCCAATAGAGTCTCATTCTAAATCCATGTGTTGAGATAAAGTAGATAAAGTCCAATTATACCTCTGTCACTGTATTTCTCTCTCACACATACAATATTGTAGGATTTACATTGGTATATTCCACCAATCACGTCAAGATGATCATGCCACACTATGCATGGGAGTTGGTGCATTCTCTGTCTGTTTCTCAAACTGCATATACTAAATCCATTGTTTTTAATGGCATGTCAGATTAGTACATCACGATTTATGCGATTTTGACATGATAGCGATTTTGACATCTGTTATGATGGGGTTTGGTGCAAGGCAATGTTTATAAAGTTATGTTTAACAAATGTATTTAATCCTAATCTAATCTAATCTAATCAAATGTATCATCATCATCTCTTCGCGTTTGGGCATTCTGAAAGGTATTCTGATATACGGTATACTTTTGCCAAATCGGCTGGCATGCTGCTTCACTGCTAGAAACAAATAAATTCAAACAAAACAATTTAATTCAATCATTATAGAATTCAGAATCACCTGATGAAATCAGACATGTTCTATTGGATATAATGCTTGTTTGCCAGACTTCCCAAGTTTCTACAAAATCAGGAAAACCATTAATTAGCTTTCAAATTTCCATAACAATAGCACAAAATAATGCAATATGTCATGAGGAAACAGTCTCAGTTGAATGGATGCACTATGGGAAGAAGGTAAGTCAGGAGAGGTAGTGTGATTCTTTGGGCAATGTTCTGCTGGGAAACCTTGGATCCTGGCATTCATGTGGATGTTACATTTACATGTACCACCTACCTAAACATAGTTGCAGACCAAGCACACCCCATCATGGTGGTACTCCCTAATGGCAGTAGCCTCTGTCAGCAGGATAATGCACCCTGTCACACTGCAAAACCTGTTCAGGGAGGGTTGAACTGGCCTCCAAATTCCCCAGACCTCAGCCCAATTGAGTACCTGTGGGATGTACTGGACAAACAAGTCCAATCCATGGAGGCCCCATCTGGCAATTTAAAGGATCTTCTGCCAACTTCTTGGTGCCAGGACACCTTCCACAGTACCACAGCATACCTTCAGAGGTCTTGTGGAGTCTATGCCTCGATGGGTCAGAGCTATTTTGGTGGCACACGGGGGACCTACACAATATTAGGTAGGTGGGTTCAAATTCAAATGACTGATCAGTGTATACTTCAATTCAATTTATACAGCTCTTTTAACAATGGACATTGTCAAAAAGCAGATTTACAGAGATATATAAAGTCAGTATTTAAATTTTAAATTTATAAATTTATCCCTAATGAGCAAACCAGAGGCAACGGTGTCAAGGAAATACTCCCTGAGGAGATATGAGGAAGAAACCTTGAGAGGAACCAGACTCAAAAGGAGGTCTGGGTGACATCTGGGTGACAACAGATAGTGCAACTATAAATAATTACCTCTACGACCGTGTACTACAAGGTCAAAAAGTACAATTGTATAACCAGGAAATTCATTATAGTTTTCACTTGAAGTCTATTTTGTTGAAGTTATCAACTACAATAACAGACAGCTGTGTTGTCCCCTATTGTAGAAACCACCAGCCTCCACTGCCACACACCTGCTGTTTATGGTTGAATAAGAAACAGCAATTAAGAAATAAAAAAAATACTTTATTCTTAACTGAGGCACTTACTTTACTACATATGATGTTATATTTTTACTTTCAGAGGTTTTTAGAGCCAAGATATGGAGCGAGCACTATATGTGTTGCAGAACTGTGGAGTCAGAGAGGTTTGAATTCGGTGCATATGTGAATGTATAAAGAAACTTGTAATGATTCCAAAATTCACTTGTTAAAAAAAAGCCCTTTTCTACTAAATGAAATTGAGTTTGAAAATGAAATTATATATATATGTATGTGTGTGTGTGTGTGTGTGTGTGTGTGTGTGTGTGTGTGTGTGTGTGTGTGTGTGTTTGAATGAATACCTCAAGATTGCAGAATGTGGTTTACTTTACATTTTGTCATTTGTTTGTAATTATGATGTAGCATGAATTATTTGTCTATGATTTTAAACACAGATTCTTTGGTAAGAAATTTTATTAGCCCATTTGATGTTTTCATCTGAAGCTTACTGTATATCCTTACAATCAAATTTTCACTGAAGAACTTAATTTCAAAGAGCTTGCATTTTTTGGTATGTGGAATTGTTTTTTAATCATGGACTCAACTCTTTTTGGGTTCGACACGGTCGTGGAAGTCACACTTGACGTCATACCACTGAACTACGTGTTGCATGTGATATAACACATGCAATTCTTTTAGAAATGATCTAGCATTTAAATTTATCAACACCACTGGGGTGACTACTTGGCAAAAATAGCTTGAGCTGATGCTAGGGAAGGGTAAGAAACACTGATAAATATGACTGAATTTGATGCAGACACAGCGTAATAAGGATAACACTAATAACTGCTTCCATTGTTTCTCAAGTTATGTCATGAAGTCAACACTCCTCACATCACATTTCATAAGGGTATGAGACCTCCTGTTTACAAAAGACAAAAATTACCTATTTGTACTTAGTAATTCTAAATACAAGGAGCTAATTAATTTGATCTGAAATTTTGCATCACTACGGTTCTCTGTAGAGAGTCTTAATTCTAGTGTATTGTATATTGTTATACACTGTTGTAAGTCTGACATCTGTAGAGATTTATTGAACCTCCAGACTGCAAAACAAGTGCAACATGCTAATTAGTATTGATAGTACTATATTTCAAATATATTTTCTATGTCTAGTCCCATGTTATAAACCACTGTGCTGGGCTGTGATGTAGTGTATCAGCTAGGAGGAAGAAACTCTCTTAATTATGCCACTCTGTGAAAATGCTAAAACACTGAACTGGAAGTGGCAGTAAAGAATCTTTACAACAGACTCAACTTGTGTCAGATGTCCAGAATTTCTTGTGTATCACTTGGGGGTATCTAGAAGTTGCTATCCCCAACAGACACAAGTCATCAGTACATTAGCAATACTCCATTGTCTGCTATAAAATTCATATTTGCATAACATTTTAAAAATATTTTATGGCTATTGCCCCTATGATGAGCTTGTGGCTGTAGTATGGTATGAAACCTTAGCAGAAATGTCACATTATTATGCAAATACATAATTTCTAATACAGTACATTTGAGACAATGACAAGTATGTAAATGGAAAACTTTAATTGAGCAGAGTGAGAAGTATTTATTGCTTTCTATTACTTTAACTCCAGGGGATGTATCCCTTTCTCGAAATGTTGAAAACCATTACTATTCATTTATGTACATGAACATTAAAACATCAAAGGCTGCATTTCATTTCAGACTTTTAAGCAAACAAAGTATGTAAAATGGTCACAGATATAATAATGTAATAAATAAGAGTGTAGTATAAAAAGGTAGCAGGCAACATTGATTAGCTCCAGGTAAACAAATGAAACAGCTCCACCTGTAGCCGAGTCAGCAGATTTGTCAATGGCACCACTGCTTCTGTGTGAGGGTGTGGCAGTACATCTCTGCGGAAACAAAGGAAAGTTGTATTGAAATACATTGGTAAAGTACTACAAAGTTTAAAAACACTAACAGGGAACTGCATGGACTATGCACACACTTCCACATTTCTGCTCACATAAAGCATTTAAAGTTCATATGGCTATGATAAAAATGTAGTACACTTTTAAGTATTCGTTTATTTGACATGGCATTAGCTATTTATTTCTTTTTGGCTTTGAGAAATGAACCATTTTCAATACATCGGTCTGGAAAGTGTCCAATACTTCACGAAGCTTCATTTTGCTATCACTAAGTGACAGTAGCTCTACTATTTGACATATTGCTGTTCTTGCCTCAGTCATCTATGTCTATTATTTAAGTCAGCAGCACTAGCACTTCGGTTACATAATATCTGATCTCATAAAAAATAAATCCATCTTCTTGTGAATTGAACTTTATCAACTTTTCCAACCTCTTGTATTTTGGAATAAACTGTTCAGCATCTTTCACAATCACTTACAGAGCCCTGCTCTGCACTGCAGCATGATTACTAGAGGATATGGAAATTTTGCTGACTATTTATTACATTTCTCTGAAGATACATTGCCACAGCAGGGTATGAAGCAAACAGCAGCCAAGGCTGTGAAGCGATCTTTTATCACTCGAGGTGAAAACGGTACGGACTAGGTGGAATACCTTCTCCTTCTCCCTCATGTTAAGAACGTAGAGCAGGGGGGTCAGATTACACCACATAAAAATACCCATGGGCCAGTCAGCGCAGACTCTCGGCTTTAATTTAATGGTATTTACATCCAAATTGGGTGAACAGTGTAGGAATTATAGTCTCCCAGTGTGCCAATAATTGTAGTGCTGATAGATAGATAGATAGATAGATAGATAGATAGATAGATAGATAGATAGATAGGCAATGATCATTTATCTATCTACCTCTCTTACCAACTTTCTATTTACCTCTCTGTCTGACTACTTACATCTATCTCTGAGAGATTTTTAGTGTTTGAAAGACAGGAGTGATACAGGTAGCTTGATAAAGAAATATGGAGAGAGAGTGTGTGTGCTACTGGTAGACTGATAGAGATGGATGGAGAGAGTGTTTGGCATTGATGGACAGATAGATAAAGTGAGAATCTCTATTACAGGTACACTGACAGAGTAAGAGGGAGAGAAGAGGAGCTTCAGGCCGTGTGTACACAGGTGTGTGTGAGTTTTGACAGTTGGATTTTGAAATCTTGAACATTCCGAGCCAGGCTCTGAACAATCCGTCAGTGTATGTGTATGGGAGTTTTTGGGATTTTTGATTGTCCACTATGGGAAAACAGTAAGTCCGGTCAGCTAGAACAGCCTGAACTGTGCAGAGTTTGGTGGAAGTTGCTTAAGGAGTTATAACAGTCTGAAATTTTGAATGGAATTCAATTGGAAATTTGACCACTTTGAGCTTCCATAATGGGAAAATTGCAACAACTCAAGAACAGATCGAAGGTCTGTACTGAGTTTGGTGGATGTAACCTGAAAGCTCTGGGAGGAGTAGCATATAGAATTTAATGGTCTCAGAAGAAGAAGAAGAAAATATTAATATTTATCTCGACGTTCGTCGTCAATACCCCGGTTCTTGATGTCTCCGTTTCATTCCTCGATTCGTTAAATACAATTTAAAGCACCTAACAATAAATTTAAATAGGAAAACAGTATGTTGGTTTGTCAAGACAACATAATTAAATTGTCAATTTTAATAATTAGTTGCAAATTCACTTTGGTTAAGGACTTTATAGAATTCAGGGAAGGTTTTCCATGCTTAGTGGATCTCCACTAGTACTACAAGACACGGGACAAACGAGATTATTTTTCACCAAAGAGGGTCCTATCGAAAGTCGACGAAGTCAAAGACACGAGTCTCGTCCTCTGAATGTTTTCTGCATTGCCCATGATTTGTTTCATAAGGCCTCATAATATTAAATTCCTTAATCACTGAAACACTCTTGCAATTTAGCCAACTGTGTTAACACAGTCCGTTGCTACCGTCAGGTGAAAAGAAAAATTACAAGGTGTTAGCTGATGGGCCACCCATCTTACATTCTAAGAGAGAATCCAATTAACATCTGTCCATGGGACGCATTTGACCCTGGAGTAGAGGAAGTGGTAGTGGGCATGGGTCATTTGTAACACCTGTTAGCGGCAATGCAACAACACAGTGAAGTGTGGGGCTTGGAGAAGCTTAATACATCCACCTCACACACACATACAAACCAATGTACTTTCAGTCACTGCACTACATTCTCAAAGCCTGAGGCTCACTTTGGTGGAGAGTGCCATCAGAGCAGTCTGAAGATCAGCATGCCACTGTACAATTGATTGCATCTCTAAATGGACTCAAACTTATTACAACCTTTCTGAAAGGGGCAAGGAACTTCCATCCCCTACAAGTTCCCAATTTCTCCAAGCCCTCCTCCATTTCCCCGAGTCCCTTAAGGCCCCTCTGTACAAGCCCATGCAAGATGCTGAACTGAAACAGGGGCCTCTCACAATTTCTTTTTGCCGATCATTTCAGGAAAAACTGATACATACTCTGACCTGCCATGCACTGGTGGTCAGATAACAATGGGGCTGAACTTGGGTTTTCTGCACAAGGTCATATCACTTAATTTTGAAAATCAATCTATTGAACTTACAGCATTCCATGAAAGTGAACCTGCAGAGCATGGTTCTTGTTTTGCCCAGTATGCACTCTACAATGCTATTTAGACTGGACAGCAGCCCAGCCAATTCTTAAACCAACTGTCCATATATAATAAAGGAAAGACAAATGAGGCTCCCATTGGGTAGCTCACTGGATTGTGGACATCACCATGGCCTGTTGGTGGTCTGGATGCACAGGCCATGCCGTGACACACCACTCTAGGGGTAGTGCTTCCAAACGGGCATTACTTAGAGACATTCTGCTTCATGAAGTTTGTGCTGCTGCTACCTGGGCATCACAGTGCACTTTTTCCAGTATCATTTCTTCCAACAGCATTATACATATTGCGTTATGACCCAAAGCGTACATCCAAATCAACAAATGAACGGCTTAACCAAAGGGAGGTCAATGTTTTTGAATGACCTAGCCAGAGCCCAGACCTGAATCCAACTAAAAATCTGTGTTGTGACATGGAGCAGGCTGTGCACAGGAGATGTCCTTTTTGACAGATCTAGAATGTTTTTACAAAAAAAGAGTGAGGAAAATATTGCCAAGTCAAGGTGTTCCCCGCTGACAGACTCTTACCCAAAAAGACTGGCTGGTTTGATATAACCAAAATGTGTTTCAACAATGTATTAGTTTAGGGGTGTGCACACTTATGCAACCAGGTAAATGCAAGTTTTTTTGATTTTCCCCCCAATAAAAGTTTCTGATTGTTTTTAACTTTATTTGTATACATTGCAATTGCACATTAAACATGAAAAAAAGATCCAACATGATTGATATTGTCATTCTTTTACATCACAAAAACCTGCAATTTTAACAGGGGTGTGTAGATGTTTTATATCCATTGTATTTTTATTGGCATAGATGCGAGTCAAAATAACTTCTATTCCACCTCTGAGAAAGTCTTTTTTGCCATTTACTCGTCATTTTAGTGGCGTGAGATTTGTCTATTTTAGAGTTCTGTGGGCGTCTCCAAACGCAAATCAGCTGTGCCATGTAGACGCTGTAATTTTCAGGTGATTGGCATTCATCAACATATGCATGAGAGTATGAAGAAAATCAGTGTCTCTGAAACTTTCAGAAATCCAGTGGAAATTTGCATTTGGTTTGTCAGCATTTGCCACTTTTAAATCAAAAAGCTTGTAAAGAGTTTTATCAACTATCAAACAAGTAGCAGAGCTGCACCGATAATCTTAATCCATCATGTCATACATCTTGCTGGTTGGAGCACAATTTAAAGAGACAAGCTTTTTTTCTTTATTAAGTTAATGCAAAACCAAAAAACATTTTCTTAAAACTGAAAACATTTAAGAAATCATGAATAATGTGACAACCTGATTGCTAATCTCAGCCTTTCGTCTGAGAGTGGACAATCTCACATGAATATTACAGACCTGTACCCAAGAACGCTCAAGTGTTGAAAATGTGCACAGATCCGTGTTCACATCTCTCACGTTTACACAGAAACATTGCTTACTTTGTTTATCCTGCTTTCTCTAGCACACCAAGATGTTCAGTCATCCTTCTTGTTGTCAATAAGTTCTTGTGTTTCCTGTGCAAGTTTTCTTTTCATCTCCTTGACGAAAAAGTCAAGACGAACCCGGAAGAAGACGACTATGTCAAATCGAGGTCGTTTTCGTTCTGTGTTCTCTTCTGTCTTTGCAGCCAGAATGTAGAACAGCAAGGGAACGTTGTCCAAAGCCTGAAACCAAAGAGTTTAAAAGAATGAAGAGGAACAAGAAACAGAACAGGGCCACTGAGTGTCAGTGGTAATTGAAACTATAATAAATGTGAACTGTACATGAATACTAAATACTATACTAATGAAAGCCCGTTTGGCATAAACCCAAGTAAACATTAATACTGGGAACATTCTGGAAAAGTCCAAAACAGCTGAGCGCTTTCTGGAAGGGGGAAGGGAAGCTAAAGATGGCAGAGCAGCTGCTTTACTACTGATACTTTTTACACCTTTACTTACTGATATGATCTGAATGAATACATCTTAAGTAATGATAAACTCTGTTTATGCATATATGGCAATATTACAGGACCTCAACGCTATGTCGTTGTTTAGGAGCAATACAAGATACTCAGGATATTGTTTAAAATAAGGTACTGTTTTAAATATACCTTGGCTCGGCTAGATGAAGCTGAACAGTGGTCAATACTGAACAGACAAGGTCACAAATCTACACTGTGTATAACACAACACAAGGCTAACTACATCAGTAATCACCAGTTTAAAAGACTCTCAAACCAAATGCTTACCCGCCAGTTTATCATTTTCGTTCTTTGCATTCAGGTCTTCAGAAAATCTCTAACAAGTCAAGCTGGAGCAAACATACTCCATTTTTAGCTAAGTCGAAGCTGTTTTCTCCCCTCACCATTGGTTGTTCCCGCACACAGCTCATGTCCCGCCCCTGAGCGTGTGATCCAATCAGGACATATCCCTCCTTAATTCACGCTAATTCACGCCATTCTTGGGCTGTGGCCGAAATGGTGCCCCACTCCCTATTCCTTATATGAACATCCTGAAACAATTCATCTAGCCTGCTCAAATAGCCAGCCCTAAGTCTTTCTAGTGAAATTTCTGCAGTCGGCGGCCATTTTGGCACCTCTCCGGGGTGTAACGAAAGCTGACGCTGTGAAAAGTCGACGCATCACGAGTGCGCATGCGCTACGTTCGAGCGCGTATTTACATAAAGGGGCGTTTAAAGGGATTTTTAGAGCTGGAACAGGGGCATGCTTCGCCCACTCCACGTATCCACGTGGTATTGCAGTCCTTACAGGAACGGTGCACCTTCTCAAAAGGCTGAAATTTTTTTTTTTCTTTTTCCTTTCACAAAGACCACAGCCATAGAACTGGCTATATAAAAAAGTAAGAGAAGCAACTCCAAACCTACAGACAGCTTAAGGATGGCTTAAACACTGAATGAGTGGGTGGGTGGGTTGACTGGCTGGTTGGGTGATAAGCTATCTCTAGTAATCTGGCTCAGGGTAAGGTGACTTGAGCAACCACACCTCCACCCTGATATCTTTTATAGCTCCCAAAGAAGAAAAAGCAGAGTGCCACATGGTACATAAAAAAAGGGAACAGATGTAATTTGTAAATCTTTCAGCTGTGTTAGTGAGACAGCAGGGAGCATAACAGGTTTTAATACAAACTATAGCCCATTGCTAAATCTAAATGATATTTCCTCCACTTAAGGACCCTATATTAAACAGATTTTTAGAGTTGGGACCTGGAAGAGGGCCTTGCCACATTCACACCATGCATTGACCTGGTATTCCTTTATCTCCAGGAATGGTGCACCTTCTCAAAATGTTGAAAGAAAGAAGGTTCTTTTTTTTTCTTTGGTACAGCCACATCCCTGGCTAGTAATTCTTTTGCCATTCTTCAATGTTTGCATTGACTCTTTCTTTGGGGAACCACAACACTCCACTCGATAGGAGAGGCTAGAAAGAAGTAAGGGAAGCAACTTCACAACCACAGACAGCCGCAGGGTGGCTTAAACACTGACTGGGTGACTGAGTAAGTGCGCGGGTCATGGCTAGCTCTATAAATTATTGGGAACTAGTAATCTGGCTCAGGGTAAGGTGACTTGAGCAACCACGCCTCCACCCTGATATCTTTTATAGCTCCCAAAAAAGAAAAAGAGCAGAGTGCCACATGGTACATAAAAAAAGGGAACAGATGTAATTTGTAAATCTTTCAGCTGTGTTAGTGAGAAAGGATGGAGCATAACAGGTTTTAATACAAACTATAGCCCATTGCTAAATCTAAATGATATGTCCTCCATTCAAGGACTCTATATTAAACAGATTTTTAGAGCTGGGACCTGGAAGAGGGGCTTGCCCCATTCACTCCACGCATTGACCTGGTATTCCTTTATCTCCAGGAATGGTGCACCTTCTCAAAATTTTGAAAGAAAGAAAGGTATTTTTTTTCTTTGGTACAGCCAAACTATGACTATAGTCCATTGATACATCTAAGTTTTAGGATGGCTTAAGCACTGACTGACTGAGTGAGTGGGTTGTTTGGTTGATTGGTCGGGTGATGCCTATCTCTATAAGTGATTGGGAACTAGTAATCTGGCTAAGTGTCAGGTGACTTGAGCAACCCCACCCCCACCCCCATCCTGATATTCTTTATAGCTCCCACAGAAGAAAAAGGGGAGAGGTACTCAAAAAAAGTAACATATGTAACTTGTAAACATTTCATCTGTGCTTAGTGAGAAAGTTGGGAGCATTACAGGTTTCAATACAAACTATAGCCCATTGCTACAGCTAAGGTTTAGGTTTGCTTAAGGACTGAGTGACTGACAGAATGAGTGGGTGGGGTGGTTGGTTGGGTGATGGCTATCTCTATAAGTGATTGGGAACTAATAATCTGGCTAAGTGTCAGGTGACTTGAGCAACCCCAACCCCAACCCCACCCCCATCCTGATATATTTTATAGCTCCCACAGAAGAAAAAGAGCAGAGGTACTCAAAAAACAAAGGAACAGATGTAATTTATAAATGTTTCAGCTGTGCTTAGTGAGAAAGGTGGGAGCATAACAGGTTTTAAAACAAACTATAGCCCATTGGCACATCTAAGGTTTAGGATGGCTTAAACACGTGAGTGAGTGAGTGAGTGAGTGGGTGGGTGGGGTGATGGCTATTTCTATAAGTGATTGGGTACTAGTAATCTGGCTCAGTGTAAGGTGACTTGAGCAACCCCAGCCCCAGCCCCACCCGCTTTACCGTGGGGTGTTCTTCAGGCCAGAGAAAAATACTTGTTATTGCTTCTTGGCCTTTTGGCTACAATCAAGTGTAGTATCTGTTCTTGTCTGTTTAATATCTGATACATTCTCTTTTCAAGGTCTCTATGTTAAGGTGAATTCACACATACAGCGACTCTCAGTGATCAAGGACCAGAGGCCATTTGTTTTCAATGATAGCTGGCGACTTCCTGCAACTAGGTGTTGGAGTGTCCAATGGCGCAACAAAGTTGAGAAAAGTTAATCAAGCGACTTCCAATGGGAGTGATGACAGTAGAGCACACATGATCCGTCTCAGGTTAGATTCTGTAGTGCAGGAAAGATGGAGGAAAAATTAATTAAAATAGTCAGCAATTTGCCAGTACTTTATGATATGTCTCTGGCAGACACACAAGCAAAAAAAAAAAAAACGATGTGTGGAAAAACGTATCCAACATAGTGGGCATTTCAAGTAAGTTGGAATGCATTTAACTGAATTTAATTATCATGTCGACATGTGTGACATGACAAATAGTATACCATGACTAGTAACCTTACCTCATAGGCAGTCAGATTTGATAGTACCTGAGACAGTACCTGATAGTACAGCAACTGGCGACTTACAGCAATAAAATTGCTGCATGTGTGAAAGTGCAGTAAGAAAGTACACATGCTCAGTTTATGTAAATCGGGTGGGGAAGAAGCACTACTCTATGAAAAATATTTTGCTAACAGTAATAGATGGCAATAGATGAACCTGAAAATAGGACCACACATCTATTTTATGTTCCAATACTTGTGGGTGGGATTGTACATGTGTGTGTGTGTGTGTGTGTGTGTGTGTGTGTGTGTGTGTGTGTGTGTGTGAATAATGTTGATTATCTCATTACAGTGGCACCTGTCAAGGGGTGGGATATATTATGCAGCAAGTGAACAATCAGGATCTGAGTGATTTTGACAAGGGCCAAATTGTGATGGCTAGAAGACTGTGTCAGAGCATCTTCAAAACAGCAGGTCTTGTGGGGTGTTCCCAGTGTTCAGTGGTTAGTACACAAAGTGGTCCAAGGAAAGACAACCAGTGAACTGATGACAGGGTCACGGACACCCTAGGCTCAATGATGCGAGCGAAGGCTAGCCTGTCTGGCCCAAGATCTACTGTAGCACAAATTGCTGAAAGAGTTAAAGCTCACTATGATAGAAAAGTGTCAGAACACACAGTTCATCACAGCTTGCTGTGTATGGGGCTGTGTACCTGCAGATCAGTGCCCTTGCTGACCCCTGTCCACCACCAAAAGCACCAATGGTCACAATGGGCACGTAAGCATCCGAACTGGACCATGGAGCAGTCGAAGAAGGTGGCCTGGTCTGATGGATCACGTTTTGTATTACATCATGTTGACGGCTGGGTGCGTGTGCGTCGCTTATCTGGGGAAGAAATGGCACCAGGATTCACTATGGAAAGAAGGAAAGCCTGCAGAGGCAGTGTGATGCTCTGTGTAATATTCTGCTGGGAAACCTTGGGTCCTGGCATTCATGTGGATGTTACTTTGACACGTACCATCTACCTAAACATTGTTGCAGCCCAAGTACACCCCTTCATGGCAATGGTGTTCCATAATGGCAGTGATCTTTTTCAGCAGGATAATGTGCCCTGCCACACTGCAAAACTTATTCAGAAATGGTTTGAGGAACATGACAAAGAGTTCTAGGTGTTGATTGGCCTCCAAATTCCCCAGTTCTCAATCCGATCAAGCATCTGTGGGATGTGCTGGATAAACAAACCTGATCTATGGAGACCCCACCTCACAACTTACACAACGTAAAGGATCTGCTTCTAACATCTTGGTACCAGATACCACAGCACACCTTCAGAGGTCTTGTGGAGTCCATGCTTTGCAAGGCACAGGGGGGACCTACACAATATTAGGCAGGGGGTTTTAATGTTTTATATATACACTCCTGATCAAAATCTTAAGACCAAGGAAAATATTACAAGTATTCAGACTTCGCACTGCTGGATCGTAACCAGGTTGTAAGTACTTCTTCAAAATGCCAAAAGAAGAAACAAGAGCAAGAGACA
>CM074970.1:4850911-4875022 GCA_037577455.1 Pangasius macronema
GAAATCATACACTACTGTCATTCATTATATTATTGTATATTATATATATATATATATATATATATAATATACAATAATAGAATGAATGACAGTAGTGTATGATATTATTATGATACATCACAATTATTAATCAAATTGTGCTAACAATCTATCAGCATCAGACATAAAGCCTAATTGATTTCAATCACAAGATCAATTTTTGAAATATTATATATGCTTATATTTCAATTTCCTAATGTACAACAGAAAAGCATGTTAAAGTTATTACAAGAGGAAATTATTTGACTATAATCAGAGATTTACCTCTTAATGATGCCTGCTGAAGGTCTGGTACTTCTGAGGTTACTGGTGCAGCATCCACAGCTGGAGCTAAAATCAACAGTGCTACTACTGACATTAATTTCAGCATGCATCCTTTCTGCATCTTGGCTTTGTCTGGAACACTATAAATTTGCAGATCTAGCTTTTCAGGCTTTTACAAGCAAAGATAACTGTTCAGTACAGAGTTTAATTGAGCCTTGTTTTTAATAGATGATATATATCATCTCTCAATGCTATACACACACTTGTTCCCCTAATGCGCCCCTACAATGAGAAGGCTTGTCGAATGTGTGATGTCTATTACTTGCTGTTGCTGCAATGTTGCGCTTCGCTTTCTCTACCATAATGCAGGTGCTGTCAGGCCTTTTAAACCAAGTAAGGTTTGGGTGTGGGGTAGAGACCTGCCTTGGCAATGGCCAATCTGGAAACATCCTCCTCCTTATCATGGATTGGCGTCTTTGTGACATTTAGGACTGTGTTTGGTGTTGGGGCCTTCCATTGTAAAGAAGGCAGCAGGCAATGGGCCCTTCTGCGTCAGAGCCTCTTTCTCCTTTGGCCCCTGTGCAAACACATTAGGAAATGCCCTATCACTGCTCATACAGCAGGTCTCCAGGCCACTGTCCTCCTCCGCATAGACAATGGGAAATGTCAAATCCAAAGATTATTTGATAATAATCTATGATGTGATAATCTAGTGATTATTTGATTTCATAAATCTATGCAAATACATTCATAAATCCAAAACACATCCATATGTGAATGCATATAAAGTGCATGCTATCTGTAGACAAATATCCATAGAAATTATGATCTTGTGTATGTGGGTTTTGTGTGTTATTATAAGACATTTAAGGGACAGTGGGTTGATGTGGTGAACAAACTGTGCAAATGTAATCAAAAATAGTGCTTTTATAATCTGAAATTTAGATTTAGGTGAGAAAATGATTGCAGTTTTTTTTAAATGTTGAGGTTAATGGTAGAAATTCCAGTCTCTATTTGTCTGGTTCTCTGATGTCAGGAGAGAGAGATGCGGAATCTGGGCTAAGCAGGCGACAGAGGAGACAGAAACACAGCACTGGATGAATGGAGTTTTAGAAAGCCAGTTGCTGGGAAGGCACCACTTAACCTGCAAGTATTTAGTAATTCATTACCCTTGTATATTTGAATACTGACTCATTCTTTGACATGTGTGTATCTGTTTGCATGTTTTTGTGCCAGTACTTGCATGGGTATTGTACAACCCATTCTTGTTCTTTATTAAAATTCCTTGGTCCTATATTTAGATCAGTGGGAATAAAGAAGCCTGAAGCTCTGTCTGTGTGCATTTTTTCCCTCCTTTCTGCAAAAAGCGATTCTCGATGAAGTACCCCTGAAGTCAAAAGGCCCTTAATCTGCCATAAATGTACATAAAAATACTTAAACGGTAAGAGTTCCTCTGTTAACTTGTGGTGTCAGAAAAAGACAAGCAAAAAGAGATGGATGATCATTACCATTTTTACCTCATCATGGAACAGCATAAGGAAAGCAGGTATGTACATGTTTAAGTTGTAATGGTTTGGTGATGGGAATTAAAAGGTTTTCTGACTTGCTAAGAGAACATGTCTTTGATTACCATTACATTTAACCACTGCTGTTACTTTTCCCTCTTCTCACTACTAGTTTGCCAGGTTAATGCCTAATTACATACAAGACATTATTTGCTGTCAGACTGTAACAAACTTCATGGATGGGCAAGGAGGAGGTGGGAACCGAGTGAACGCCAACGTAAAGTTTATTAATAGACAGAACTGAAAGATAACGAGCCACAAAAACAGCACAAAACACGCGTGCGTCTGTCGCTCTATCTCTCGCGCAAGAGTCTCCAGCGTGTCCACTGTCCTCTCCCACTGATTAGACAACTCGGTGCCAGCCGCGAGTCCTCACAGCCTGGCCCCTCCCTCCTCATCACACTCCTCCGCGGCCAGATTAACATCCGGACATCCCCCTCCTCTCCTGGGCCCCGCGTCCTGGGAGCGAGATGGAGAGACGAGAGAGGAGGAGCGAGCAGGAGAGACAGAGCAAGAGTGAGAGAGAAAAAAGAAAAACTGGTTCCCCGGTCTCCAGACACGCAGTCATGTGGTCCTAGGACAGCCGGGAAGCGATCCCCCACGACGCCGGGCGCTGGCACTGGACCTCCTCCACCTCCGTCCTCCGGCAGCCGCTCCAGGATCACACTTCCTCGGCGCCGCGGTCCTCCCGCAGCGGCTCGGCTCTCCGATAGCGCGTCCCTCCCTCCCTCCCTCCCGGGTCTCGGCACCAATGTAACACACTGCACGGATGGTCAAGGAGGAGGCAGGAACCGAGTGAACTCAGACATAAAGGTTTAATAATAAACAGAACCCACAACTGCAGCACAACCATAAAGCGTGTGTGTGTGTGTGTGTGTGTGTGTGTGTGTTCGTCTCAGGCGTCTCCAGCCGCTCTTTTCTCCCTCTCTCCCACTGGTTAGACATCTCAGTGCCAGCCGTGCGTCCTCACAGCCTGGCGCCTCCTTATCATCATCAATGATGAACCAACCATCAAGAACCAATGTATCTGAGTAATCTGTGGCCTGTGCGTTGCAATGAGCAATACAATCAAGCAAATTGCTGACTGATGTTAAGAATGCTAAAGATGGATTGAGATTAGTTAGACTGTATTATTAGATTTTTAGTTCTGATAGTTCCTGTGTTTTGGATGTAGGATCTGTGTCCTATCTGTGATTTTCAGTGACAATCTAAAAAAATAATATGTATGCATATTATATGTTGTTTGTATTCAGTGTATAATTATTAGCCATATTTCCACTAATAGTAATAAGAGCCACTCTATCAGCTATTTGTGTGTTTTATTTTGGTTAACATTTGAGGTTTTCATTTGAGGGCAATATCACATCTCTGTAATTTAAAATATTTGATATTTTAGGTGCTTCAAAGAGTAAACAGTTTTAAATGAGCATCCAATCACTGTCACCAACATGAGAATATTAGCATTTATATGTCCCTTTGCCTGACACCCTTATCCCGCACAACTTACAGTGCTTCATAGTCTCCATTAAAAATATATCCTCTTGCCAGTACAGTAGGTCAGTACCTTAGAGCACTGTCAACCTAAAACCCTTTTGGAGAGGAGTTAGTACAGTGAGTTGGTACAACAACAAAAACATTGCAAACTTTTTATTATTATTATTTAAACTTAATGCTCATTTGCTGAAGAGGTAGATCTCAGTGACTCAGCTGTTGTGATGGCCAGGGGAAGTTCATTCCATCACTTTGTTGCCATGAGAGAGAAGAGTCTTGGTGCATGTTTTCCTTGTATCTTGAGGGATGGAGGTCAACTCAGGCCATTATAGAGGCTTCAAGGAGACATGGAGCAGGGTTTGATCATTTCTTTCAGCTAGGCAAAGGTCCATTTTTAGTTTGATAGGCAAGCATCTACCAGAAACCAGCTGGTTGTGCAGCTGGATTCTGGATCAGATGCAGGGGTCATATGGTCCACAGGGAAACTCTAGACAACTCTAGCACAACCCTCTCCAGGCAGCAAATGGATTTTTCTCCTTTGTTCCTGGCAAAGATTTCGAAATGGTATTATTCAGTTGTTTCTCTTAAAGCACATTCTTCAGTGAATACTGTTAAACTAATAGTTAATATATTATATTTAACCCCATCTTTTATGACATTCTAGCATTTAAAATATGCTAATTTCACTAAGTGTAATATTGGGGTTTCCTTAATTAAACCTGCAGTACATAAACATGATGGTAGATGGCGCTATAATACCGCACATTTCATCTGAAACGCACCCTTTATTTTCAGGGGAAACGCTTCTACAGGCGCTACACAGCCACCTAGACGTGGTGTAGTGAGCACCTTACGTCCCTGCCAGAAAACCCACAAACAAGATTACGTGATCATGTGAGAACAGGAACTGCTGATATTGCTGTAAAGATGGATGTTAGGGAAACCTAGATGATACAGTCACTAAAGTAATGTATTACATCTTGCACACAAGAGGAGCAGGTTTGAAACCGGCTGCATAGAGATTTCTGTTTTTATATGAAAATAAACAACCTTTCTGATGTGCTATTTGTTACTCTTTAATGAATGTAATCAATACATTTAATGTGTGATTTACATTTTTGATGTACGGGTGATTCTAGTTTGAAAAAAAAATATTGAACTGTACATTAATAAATAAAATTTCAAGAAGCTCATTTATTTTATGTCACAGGTCTGTCAAATTCATGTCTAATGTCTATTAACTCCCAGTGTGGGAAGAAATAAAAAATAAAGAAAAGATGGAAAAGTGTTGGACAGAGCAGGGGAGGAGAAGGTCAGAGCCCAGAAAAGAGCGATTTGTTTTCAGTGAAACTGGAGAGCCCACCCCCACTTACCACCAGCACAACCTACAGCAGAATCAATTACCACTTGTGAGGATGAAACCAAAGCCATGCAACACAGTAAGGGCATGACCCAAGGAGTGTGTGACTGAGGGTGTGCATGTGTCTGTAGGTACGAGAGAGAGAGAGAGAGAGAGAGAGAGAGAGAGAGTGAGCTTGTACACTGTTTGGGATTTGTATTATAAAGGTATGTTCAGTTTCTAAGCAATGAGAAATCAGCAGTGGTCACTAATATTCTATATAACCATTTCATGCAAATCCCTTTGTTCCTTGAATAGTGTAGTGTGTGTGTGTGTGTGTGTGTGTGTGTGTGTGTGTGTGTGTGTGTGTGTGTGCGCTCTCTCTCTCCTCCACCACTGGGTGCTGAGGACAGCCTGTGTGTTGTCACTCTACACCTCGAGGACACTGTGGCTCACCAGAGGCCAGTGTGGTTCAGCATGGGTTTGGAAACGTCTGAAACCTCTAACCACAGGAGCACGTTGGCCACCCAAGCTGTCAGGGCATGGGCAATCACAAAACAAACTAGGGATATGCCATTCCGCATCCAGACCATGAGCCAGGCAGGGTACACTTATCCTATCATGTATAGTCTATATTCCGTACAGTGTATTCACAAGCCTGTGAGAAAACTTGGTTACTGTGAAAACGTCAATTAGTTCATTACACATCTAATTAAGCCTGAAGCATCGACTTTAAATATGATTCAATATTATTATGAACATTACTGTAACCCTGGATCATCCATTACAAAACCAGTATTAATAAACTTCTAATCAGAAATGACTGTTTTGTTCACCCTGACAAATCTGCATATTTTCTGCATATCTGCGTACAGCTTGGTGGGTTATTCAGGTATTAAGTGCATGGGGAAAAAGTTAGCGAAAACACTGAGAGCACTCTTCACACACAGACATTTATTGTGATTATTTTATCTATGGCAATATCTTTTTTAAATGGTAGCAGTACCCTATCCTGAAACATTATTTCACATATTGCCTGTACGTTTGAGAAAGAATTGAGATAACAGATAGTTGCCCTCCAATTAATGCACTGTTTTGTCAGACGCTAATAAATGTGGCCATGTTTATTCCAGTATATGTCACTGTGACTACCTCTTACACCCTGTCATAACTGTTTCATGACACATTCAAGTGTATATATAATACAGTAACACATTCCATTCTACAGCAATTTGATCTGAGCATCTATCAAATTTTCAACACCATGACAGCCACTTGTCTTTCAGCTCTGATCAAAATATGGCAGATCAGCAAAGCAGCAACACAGTCTGACGAGAAAGCCTCAAGGAGGAGTAGAAATAGAGGGATGAAAGGAGAGGAGTGAAGAGAGCAGAGGGATAAAAGTGTGAATGGGTCCTGAAGGAAATCAAGGAGGACAGTACAAGTGATTGGTTACTATTAGCAGACTCTAATGGGTGTGACATCGATAAGGACCGTAACTTGATCTCATGTTTTTTAGTGCTAACTGCTGCACTCCCGTCGAGCCATCAATCATTATCGCACTCGGACTGGATTCCTTAGCTTGCTAAATATTTAATAAGCTTTTAAAAAGAAAACAGGCAGAAAATGAGAGTTAGAGAAAAAAGAGATTACCTCAGATTTTGTTCTCCTTTACTTTTGTTCTTCCTTCCAAAGGACCTCATACTTTTGCTCTTTGCTCACTGTTTGTCACTTTTATAATCATAATGCTGGATGATTTTATTGAGTGAGAAGAATGCATGCACGCAAATATCAATTTCTTTCTCTTTCCATGCATCTCTCTCTCTCTCTTTTCTCTCCTGACTCTCAGAAACTCTCCATCAAAATAACTGACATTTGTTCACAGATGCATAAGCACAGCAAGCTGACAAAACCTTTTCATTACAGACTTCTGACAGGCCCCCAAAGTCACAGGACATCAGACTCTTCCCTAGTTCTACTGGATCCATAATTAAAGTATATATTACTGCACATGGTGTAGTGTCAGGTGACCAGAGGTGAGATCTGATGCTTGGAGCTCCAGTTCTAGAAAAGTGGGCCCATTAGCAGGTATGAATTATACATTCAATGCCAACATGTGCACAGTGATGGAGAGGAAGATAGAGAGAGAGAGAGAGAGAGAGAGAGAGAGAGAGAGAGAGAGACCAGGCAGTGTGGACATTCAGTCAAATTCTAAGTAGGTCACTGTAAAAGAGGAATAAGAAAAGATTCCACTGGGCTTCTACATTTGACCCATTAGAACGTGGGATTCCTCTTCTCCTAACCACAACCTGTTATAAATCAGTTATCAATCATTTTCTTTCAACGTGATGGAAACTCTGCTTGTCTCCTCGGGCTCTGCCTACTCATGACCCCCATGTGTGTCTTTTCTTGATTGTTTTTTTTTTGTATTTGTTTTGAAGGTTAGGGATTGAAGCCCCAAGTGCTGCTGTGCTGCCACTGTTGGGCCCTTGCGCAGGGCCCTTAACCCTACTTGCTCCAGGGGCACTGTATTATGGCTGACCCTGTGCTCTGACCTCATCTTTCTTACAAGCTGGGAAAGAATTTCACTGTGCTGTAATGTATATGTGCCAAATAAAGGCTTCTTCTTCTAATTATTCTTAAGCAATTATTTTCAATCATTTATAATTAGTTTCATTTGATCAGTGCACTTTTCAGATTATGATCCAGTCCAACATTACCTCACTAGGGTGTACATAATATTACTCCTTCGGCACAGAGTAAAAAAAAAAAGGAAGTAAAACAAGTAGCAATGTTCAGCTTGACTTTCGTTATTAGTAATTATATATGAGAAACGTTTTTTTGGATGAAATAATATTCCGATATTGTTTTATTTAGCCAACTAAATATTCAGCACCAATAATGATGTGTGATTTACTCAATCCTGCGAAGAGCCATCCATGGTGTGTTCCTGCACCCAGGGTTACAAGGTGTCCGGTTTAGGAATAGACAAGCTCTGCTGTGCATTGAATTCCATTTGTTGATGTAGATAAAGCACTATTTTAATTCTATCACTGTGTTTGTGTTTCTCTCTCTCTCTCTCTCTCTCACTCTCTCTCTCTCTCTCTCTCTCTCTCTCTCTCTCTCTTTCTCTCTCCCTCTCATGTCACTTCACAAGAGTGGGAGGCTTCTGTGGCTGCATCTCAAATCACATATACTATATTAAATATAATTATAGATATATAAATATGGTGAGGTTTATTATTTTGACCATGCTGTTTAGTATGCAGATTGTGTGTAGGCGTATAGACAATATTCATTTATGGTGAGGTTTAGAATAAAAAAAAGTAAATGACCCCTTATTTTTCAATTAAATGAATATATTTAACTAAAAATAATACAAATTGAATCATATTATATTATAATTGTGCATCAGTTAGCCTATAGATGATAGTGAATAAACAATAGGTCGTCCTGTTGTCTTGCTTTCATCAATATACTGTAATGTCGCAGTCTAAAAGTATAAAAGTAGTGACTTATGGGCTGTCATTCTGTGCCGCCACCCTGTGGACAATAAAACTCACATTTATTTCACTGTTTAAATGGTGCAACATGAGTACTTGCTGACATATTAGATGCTCACGTTAATAATGAGATTTTTTATATATTTTTTTAAGACTTTGCATCTCATTGTCTCTTGCTGGCTTGCCATCTTTGGCTAAGTTGTGACTATGTTAATTTACATCTACTGAATTAATGATGCTGATCCGATGATCTAGCTGTTAGTGTTTTGTGTCAGAGTTTCTATTATTGTGTGTTGTCAGTTAGCTTGCCTTTTCTTGAATACATTGAGTTGCTAGTGTATTCGATAGGTTTATTACAGTTGGCAGGTGAGATGCATTTATATGCATTTACACTGCCAAAAATATGCCTGCAGAGGTTTTTTGTGCATTTTTATTAAGCAGTTTAACTCAATGCCCCGATTGTGTACGTTCAGAGTTTTTCTTATGCCAACTATACGAAATTAAAAGAAAGAAAAAGAATTTATTTGCAGAGGTAACTTTTTTTAACAAGGCCCATTTTCAAGGTCTCTTGCTTTGAGTGCCACAGAGCAATAGACCAGTTCTGAGTCTCCTTAAAAACAATCCATAGGTAACTATGCAGGACATAAGCAGGATCGAATGAGCAGTTCTTCATTAAAACTTATCTTATTCCTAATAACTACTAAGAACTTCTAGTTAATTACTCAGTAAGTATGTTAGTAGGAATTCACTATTAACTATGGAGTAATTACTGAGCCTTAAGCAGGATTTACTGAGTCTTATATTTTCCTGCAGAATTCCTAGTAAACAATCTGTATTTTATAATAAATACTGATTAATTGCTGACCTTGTTGTTGTTGTTATTATTTATTATTTCTTCTTCTTCTTCTTCTTCTTCTTATTATTATTATTATTATTATTATTATTATTATTATTACCAAGATTTATGTTAAGATTAATTAATTAATTAAGATCAAGGGGATGCTTTATAAGCAGTAATTTGAATTTTCTCTTTTACATTTCAAACAGGCTGAAAACCATGATGACTGTTTGATGCATGTTTCTGGTGCAGGAATAGATATTGGGGAAACAGGCTGCATTGCTCCACTAAGTGCCTGATCAAAATTCTTAATTTTGTATAAGTAATATCAATTTTAGGACAATATTAATTGTTTGATTATAAAATTGATATATTAATACATACCAAAACTTATTAAATATTATTTAAATATCGTTATACATTTTGATGAGCCGCTCAGTTCAGTCGCTCTTTCAGTCTTAACATTCTCGTGGCCACATAGTGCACTATGTAGGTTCTGCAATGGCATTAAACTATAACCTATATAGTAAGAGCAAGGACATATGCGTGGACAACATGATGCCATTTACTCCCATTGTGCATTTTTGATGTCTTTTTTGGTTGAAAAGGCTTTAGAGCTTTGATTCATGACTCACTGAACTACCATTTTCTAAAGTAAGTATAAGTACCCAGTGCAAGGTAACAGCTGAAAATAACAGCAGGCAAAACTTACACTCAACATTTATTTAAAAAAAAAAAATCACTGCTCTCTATAATTTTCATCTAACTCTTTCATTGAGTGAGGGGTGCTAGTACAGAGGAGTAATCTGAGATTCTGCGTAAAACACATGCTGGAGATCACTGGGCTTTACACAGATTCGAGTAGGCTAAGGAATTATAACATAATTAAAACATTACTATAGATACATATTATAATCTTTTTTCCATCTGTTATTTTCTAAAAAAAAAAAGTGACAGTTATTTTTTTCCTTTCATCTTTTATGTAATACTAGAAAATGATATGCTAAAGTTAATGTTTGTTCTGTTCAATTTTGTTGTTTTATTTTATTACTTTCATTAGAGCGTAACTTTTAAATGAATTTTACAGCCATATTATGTACCATAAAAGCTGTTATATATTGATGACATTAGGAACACAGGCTCTATAAGTGTATTTAAATCTACGGAGATTTCAGCTTACACCTGTAGATGGTTTTACTAAGTGTGGATTGTTTGATTATGTTGTTCTTTTTTAATTGTTGCACTAACTTTTTTTTATTTATCATCACTGTGATTCTTTGTTTTGCTGTATTTTAATGATTAACTTTAATTTAAAAAAAAATCTTCTCTCCTCATATATATATATATGTGTGTGTGTGTGTGTGTGTGTGTGTGTGTGTATTTAATGTTTTATGCAAAGCACTTTGGGTTTTGACTCAAAATGAAAAGTGCTATATAAATAAAGATTATTCTCCATCATAATGCTTTATAGGCATTAGGTAGAGTTTCCTGCTTTAAGTCTCAAACAGGCTAAAAACCATAACCACTGATACACTTCTTCAGTAATTATAGAACTTCTCTAGCCCAGGGGTTTACTGTAAAAACTTACACTAGTGGCCTGCTTAATAAATGTAGAGGAGAGAAGATAAACAATGGAATTAAATTCATTTTTTTCTTTCTGTCTTATTTCTTGTCCATGGCTGCTACTATTACATTTAATGTTGTTATCTCAGTTGTCAAAGCTGCATGCAAGTGTGGTATAGCTATGACAGATGTGGTACGTGGAACACTAATGCCACCAATTACACAATATTTCAGTTGATGTGTCTTGTTATGGGGACACAAGCTGAATTGCAAAGGCATTAAAGCACTTGATTTTTTACTAAGTTCTGCTAATTATTATTGCATAAATTTATACAATTGTAGGACAAGAAACTTGGCAACATTTTTACAAGTTTTAGATCCTTTATAGATATTAATGCTAGGTAAATTAAAAGAATTGATCTTGGCTTAACTGTTGGAGCATTAGGGCTATGATTGCTGTATTAGTGCTATGAGAACGCGTGTATCTCTCTCCTGTCTACAGACCAGACAAACACCTCACCTCATCATCAACAGAGCACAGATCATCCGTCTTCAGTTTCCTCCCTTCTCTTTTCATATGTCCTCACAGTGTTGCTGTGATCTTCTTCTTCCAGACTCTGTTCCCTGAGTGTTGCATGTTTTATTAAAGTTGTTAAATACCCCAAAATGAATTTAAGGCTAGATTCTGTGTTTCTAATATCCTAAACACAGTACTTCAATGCTCTGCTTCATTCCACAGAAGAAACATACACATTCCAAGGCTTCATTTAACATGTCTTATAATCTCAGTCTTGGACAGCCTGTTATATTGTCAGTCTTGCTTCCATTTCTCTTCATGAAAAAACTTTGGGATCTGTTTAGATGACAGTCATCAAAATGATTTATGGCACAAATTTAAAGAAAAGTGTGTTCTCCTTCAGTGACCTTACAATCACAGAGAACCATTAAACCCATTTCCAGAAACAAATGGGTAAAAAATGGGAATACCAAGCGTAAAGAAATAAAAAAGATAAATTTTGCTTCTGAAAATAAAACCGGTTGTGACTAGATCCAAAGAGTAGACTGTCTGAAGTGTGTGTGAATATGAAGTACAGAAGTGACAGATTTTTTTTTTTTCAAATGAAACTTTGGAGTAAACGTGACTCTACCAGATCATTAGTCTAAATGATTCGTTTATCCAGCTGTGCAAATGTGTGCATTGATTCTCCCTCCTGTCAAAGTCTTGTTCAAAAAGCTTCAGTCAAAAACGTTCCCCTGCTGCTAGCAGCACAACTTCAATCTTTTCCACACAGATCCATTAAGCTGAATTAAATCTATACTAAAAATAGAAACTGTAATACACAACATAATAAAAAATGTTGGACAGTACATAATTGATCTGCAAGACAAAAAGAAACACTTTCCTAATTTAGGGCATTTAGTCAATGTCATTTAAACATCCAACAATGGTGAGGAGAGAGAAGCTGTGTAGTGGCATGTGGCTACAAAGGCAAGATAGATAGGCAAGATATAATCTATATGAAACACTGCAATGGCTCACCGGTATTAGAAGAACATTTCCTGTCTCTTGCGTCACTTTGAACTTGTTAAACGGACCCTCTGTTTTTACCTGTAATAGTAGCAACACTGGCTACATTTTAATTTCAATTATTTAAGTTCCAGATCAGCACCAGGCACAACCAACTCCTGACCGTGAACTTCCCACACAGTGCAGATAGAGGAGTGCAGCTATAAAAGAGCCAAAGTATAAGATGCATTTTCATTGTGGAGACTGTGCGCACCTTCTGTCTTCATTGTGTGACACACAATGTGGAAAACATAAACTAGTCCCTGGGTTATGTGTCCTCTTGCACCTCTGCCATGCTATACATTTAATTGGAGATCTCTGCCATATTCACATGGTACACTTTGTTGAAACTTGGCTTGCCACATATCTAAATATCTAAATATCTAAATGCAGCCCCCAACTTAGCCCCTACCGTTAAACTTAATGTGGCTCCTGAGCCATCATGAATGGTTTAACAAGATAACAATTTACAGAAAATCCCAGCAGGCAAACTAAATATAGAGGCACAGAAATTTAAACATCAGTTCTGAAATCACTGGAATCAAAATGATATGTCTCACAAGCATTGCCACAATAATCATCACTATAGTCTTATCTGATGCTGTTACTTTCGTTCAAACTAAATCTTTCTTTTGTTTGGCACTCTTCGTTATTTTAAGATTTTGATTCAACTGCCTTCTCTGCCAGTGCATATTTAACATATCGAAGATAAATTGGTTTCTCCCCTACTCCATCAAACTAGTGCCTCCCTTTACAACAGCTAAAAGAACAGCAGTGTAAAAGTATTTGCGTATTGTGGACAAATAAATCATAACCTAAAAAAAACTAGAGACTATTAATTGCAAGAGCTCTCAGACTGGTGAAATACAGAAGAGTCCAGAGTCCAGAGTCTGTGAGGTATTTCAGTGATAACTATCAGAATGTAAAGCTTGTTCAAGCAATGTGTAATATTAACTAAATTTAACAGCTTATAATACAGCTACAGTATCTTTTATAAAGTATCTATCTTTTTTTTTTTATCTAGTTTAACGAAGAAACAATTTCAGACTAAAATCAAACACAGACATAAGAATAATCTTATAAAACAGTCATCTGAAACAAAAACTTTTTAAAAGAAAGATCTGATTTATCAGACTCATCAGCCTGCTCTCTATGTATAAATGTTCTATTTATTATTCTTTGGAGAAAGAAGTTCTTGCAGCCTACTTACTGTAATACAGAAAGAAATATGTTTATTTCGTTCCAATCCACAGCATTCTTGGCATACAACACTATTTGGCCAGCTAATTGAAAGCCCCCTGAGACTCATGCTAGTATTACAAGCAGGCAGCCTGAGACTGTTATCACGGGAATGATGCATAAGGCAAGAACAGTTGGTCCCAAGGGAGTGATGATGAAGAACGGAGGCAGGCAGGCCATGACAGGTAAACAAAACACTCACCCCATAGTCTCTCCAGTCTTAGACTGACCCTGTCCACAAGCCAGTGGTGTGAGACCAAATGCAAGCATGATAGGGAAGCAGTAGGTGTAGCATGGAGAATAAAAATATAAAAAAGGATTCATAATCATTTACAGGCCAGTAAATAGCAAGAGTAAGCAAGAGGGGTTTTTAATGTGCTTTCGTTACTTTACAGTCGCTTTCTTGTCTTGTGCAGAGTAAGACTATGGAGAAACATTTTTACATTAGCTACAAGATTTAATTTAAACATAAAAAAAATATTTTCAAAAGAAAATTTATATATTAAACATTTAACAAATGTATAAATCTAAAATGTTACAGCATATTTAAATATTTAAAACAGTGTTATAAGCCTGCACACATTACTGGTAACTTTCTTCTTATCGGCTCAGTTTAAAACATATTCAAGAAAACTTATTTCAGCTGTTTCCTTATTGCTTCTTGTTGTTTGCTCATCCGGTGCACTGTATGTACTTTATACCTGTGATTAATTACTGATCCTTTACCCCCAGTAACAGAGATTTCCTGTTGAATTTTATTTTATAACAGGATGAATCCTTGTTACTGACAGCAGTAGGTCAGATATTCTCCACAATTCTGTAGTTTCATCTGAAGGTCCATCTTGTAAGGAATAAAAAAGGAAAATATTAAAATTAATTCATAAGTAATGAAAAACAACTATTTGATCATCCTTAGAGAATTCATGATATATGAAAAAATATGTTTTTTTTTTCAAATCCACTCAGATACATTTTATTTACATTAATCTTTGCATTTGTACTATATGGTAGTCTTTATTGTTATGTTCATGACTAGCCTGAGATTAGCCTTCAGTCTAACAACGTCTGACAGTAACGTCCATTACTCCCTTGTGGAGCGTGCTTTGCTATTTAACAAACCAGGTCTAAACTATTGAAGGAAAATGTCTGCCACATTTACCACATGATCGTTTGACCTTAGCTTTTGTTGTTTTGCCCCCTCCCCTTGTGTTTCTTTGTTGAAGGATGGAAACTTAAATCAGCAATTTCCATGAATAATTAACAGCTCACTGGGATTAATTATTAATGTGTTGCACGAGTAATTGCTCCCGTTTAAAAGAGAGAGTGTGACTTTGTGGAATATAAGAGAGAGTGAACAGTGCAACTCAGAAATAGTCGCTATCTATCTATCTATCTATCTATCTATCTATCTATCTATCTATCTATCTATCTATCTATCTATCTATCTATCTATATGTCTGTTTATCAATTTATCCTTGGTTCTTTTATCAGATGCCACACAAGATTTCTGGTTTGTATATTATCATACACAACTATTTTGAAGCTCAGCCTACTGCACACTGTATTTTTTTTCTATGATTTTTTCCCCCTATCTGTACATTCACTATGCCATCACCCCACTTGGTTACCTTTTGGCTTCCCCACCCTACCTTCCTCATTATTTTGTTCCTCTGACACATTTGCTTGTAAATCTTCTTTCTGTCCTCACAGAATGTGTATCATATTTCTCACACCCAGCTTGTTAACTCTGCTAGCTAATTACAGTCATTATCTCGATCTGTTAAATTCACAGGAATGCTACAAACCTTGAGGCTGTCTGCTCGAGGTGCTGACTCTATTGGATTTGGCTCATGTACCATGTTATGTTTGATCCGATTGTGCCATGATGCAGTGTTGTCTGTCAGGGCTGTAGTTTTGTAAGTCTAATTTGTCTCAGTTCCCTTGTCAAATTGCACATTGATGACCCAAATGTATATTCTCTCTAAAGCAAAACAAGTACTTTTACAAGCTTCACGCTTTCCCCTTAAGCACAACTGTCAGTTATATTGGATTAATCAGATTTAAGATCTACACAGTATGTCTGAAAACAGTGTAACCCTGTCATTTATGTAAGCTGTAGGTGCTAAACTAGTGATTTTGCTGTGTGAAGTTAGTAACCACTATGGATAAAAATAATTAGATAAAATTGATAAAATGTCTATGTGCATTTAGGAACTTCCAAACTTATTGAGTGATCCTTACCTCCCAATATATGTGAAAGCCAGTGATTCTTCTTGTTCTGTCTCTCTGCTCACCTTTCATCCAAATGTACAAGAACCTGATCTGTCTCAGCCTGTTGTCTAGCTATTCTCATTCAACCTCTGGACTGAGGTACTCTGAACACCAGTTATCTTTATGACAGCTAATACAGACTAAGAAGACCACCAATAGGGCAAGACCATGTTAGCTATTAACAACCTTACCTAAACTTTTTTGCACCTCTTTAATTATAGCGAAACCATTTCATGAATTTCCTAGTAGTATATTGCACAAGTTTCCACCCTGACAGCTTGTCAAACTTCTGGACGCTTTCTCAATCAACTTGTAAATCACAACTTTTGAGTGAGGCACCAAGGTCATGTTTATGAAGTTTCCCAATAATCTACGTATTTAAAAAAGGTCACCCAGGTTTGCCTTCAGTAGGATATAAAATGGTATAAGCACTATCACTTTGATACATTTGGAGAATGGAGCCTGGACTTTGCATCTTCTCTTCCTTACCCCTCAAATAGTTTCCTAGTATATGTCTACCAACTTTCTAATACGTTGCACACCTCAGTGTTCTCTGCTACACACGTTTCTGGCAGTCTGAGTGTCTTATCACACTTGCAACACACTGCCGTAACTCAGCTGGCTGTAAACAACTTTGATCTTGCTTGTGATTGCAGTTGTGTTACTCAATCTTTTTTCCCTGCAATTGCTTTGTGAGATAATAAGCTATCCGTGGTTTAGACTATTGTAGAAAAAACAGTTCTCCCTGTGAATCTTAAACAATGCCCTGATTTGATAAAGTGAAGTAGAATTACTGTATTGGCTTTTGCAATGACACAGCATTGCACTCCAATCTGAAAGTGCCAAGAGTGGTCCAAAAGTCGTTTGTGAAATGAAAGGCATACACATTATATGTTTTTTTTTTAATTCATTAACTACACAGAGTTTAATTAATCGTCTAAAGATGTACAGCCTCCTATAGCTTGGTATATGTTTGGACCATAATTGCACTGCAGCATTATTTTATTCTAGCACTTGTTCAGTAAGGGTTGGGAGTTTAAGCTGCATATTGTTCAGTTACACAGCACCAGCACTAGCAGGCTGATAAGCTCTGTCCTGTCCAGGACTCTGGCTGCCATAATAAAGCAATTAGAGGGAGCTGGCAAGCAAGCACTGCCCACTGTTCTGGGGTTTCCAAGACAGGCCCTGCCAATGCCAATCCCTAATAGGATCCCAAGCACAGTCTTGCAGAGATTCAATTGGATTCGAAGCCAATCAATCATCCTAGCTATTGACCTCTGATTGGATTTGGAAGGCATGTCAGGGACGCTTTGATTTTAGCTCTGGCCCAATGAAGCTGGATGTGAAGGTTTATTGTTTCAGACGGGTGGAGGGCCTTGTTCTGGGTTTGACACACTGCCAGGAAAGATGGATGTGTACAGTGACTGCTGTATCCATCCATCAGCATTAGAGTCAGTCATACCATACCATCAGAAGTGACCAGGATTACTTATAACATCATCCCTCACTGGTCCAAAACCAGCCAGGCTTAACTGCAGAGGTGTTCTTCTCTGAACATTTCAAAAACGTTTTTTAAACGTATTGCTGTTTTCCAAACAGTTTGCACACTCCATATAAGAAAATGGTCAGAATAGAATACGTCTACAAGATACATATAGCATATATGGACTCGAACGATTTCTATATGTGGTGAATTGAGACAGGAAAATAGGAATACATGGTAATACACCAAGACCTTATGCATCAGTCAACTTATTATAAATGATTGGAGATTCATTTTCCATTTACAATCCACTGACAAATAACTGTGTGTTCCCACAAACATTCCACAGATAAATGATGAATACCAAGGCCAGTGCAGGAATAATGGCATGAATTACTTCAGTCTTTCTTCATAGTGCTGCAATAATCTCAAAGTAGCCATTACACATAACGACTGATCAATGTGCCCTCTAAAGGATCTTGAGAGCAATGTAGATGCAGAGGTAAACAATGACAAAAAGGTGAAACAGAGAAGAGTTTACTAAGTAAGTTCATCTTGAAGTAAATACTAGTGAACATATTCTACCTGACCATTAAAGGAGACACTTAACAGTTCTGGTCTAAAGATGGAGGGGAGGGGGGTGCCATGGTGGGGGTATTTACTTTGATAGTTTAGACCTGAAGGTGAATTCACTAATATGGCACTTACCAGTAGTTAATGAACATATGATGCATTCGACTGACTGACTGGCTGAGACAAACAGGAAATTTAATGCTCTCTCCCTTTGTGTTCCACTTCTTCTATTTTCAGTGTTTTCCCATACATCATCTATTTCATGATATCCTTTTTCCCATTAATTCCTATACCCATCCCACACTTACCTGGTGTATTGCTTTAGAGCGTGCAATTCAATTGCAGCATCCCATGTGTCTCAGGCCCTTCGAGCTTGTAGTTGTGCATTATCCCATTACAGCCAAACAGTTTTGACACCCACTGACTAACCGATGCCATACATAATACCATAAAGACAATGCTCAATACAAATCAGGTCAGGATAACTCATTTAACCCTGCCATACATATTTCTTATGTGTAACTCGAAACGCTGGAAAAATGAAATCAATAGAAATGTTTCTTGTTAATGAAGATGTACCGGGCTGCCATTCTTGTGGCCTGTGTGGCTTTCAGAGCTCACAGCTTGGTCTTAATAAATCCCCCAATGTGGTCAGCCGGGTGGTCAACATGGTTAGAAAGCCAGACAAACCTGTCTCAGCTCCATGTACCTCTCTGAATGCAGTGTGAACCATTATGTGTGTACAGTGTTTGCTTGTTGACGTCATGTGCTGTAATGAAAAGTGTTAGTTTTATGTACGCTAAAGAAGATGAATTAAAGCTCACATAGACATATATTAATATATTTCTATGATAGCATTCTGACTAACAATTTGACTAAAAGTAAAATAATAATGACTACGAATTAAATACATACTAAAATTCTATATCAGGAATATAACATACTATAACATATATGATAGTGCCTGTATCCTTCCTGAAGCAACTACATCCATAACCTGTAGTGTTGGGTGTTAGCTACAATTAGCAAAGATACCAGCTCAACTACATTTATTTAGTAATATGGCAGTAGCTGAGCAATTTTCAAATTAATATAGCCTTTCCAGTAACAAGCTACTTTTTTTTCACCACGTAGAGGCACAGCAAAACAAAACCATGCACTGCTGTTTTCGAAGGAGCATGATGGCCGAAAGGAATGGTTTGGCCTAAAAGTTAGCATCAGCCAATATGAATTAACAAACAAACATGCATTATTATTCATATTGCAGCAAACAACCAAACGTAGCTATTTAATTCAATGGTGGATTATCATAGGCCCATTAATGTTAGCTTTCTAGATAGATATTTCGCATAACTACCTGAACTAAACAAAGGATAGGTGAGTGAGTTGTTTAACCTTTAAGTAATGTTAACCCTCTACTGCATGAATTATTTATTTATTTTTTATGGATTTTTATTACTTGAATTAGTTCAAGAAATAANTATATTTCAAAATTAAAAAAAAAAAATTAGGGGGGTAGTTTGTAAATTGTTGCCATATGGCAACAATGTGCAGTAAATGGTTAACTGCTTCTTAATTAGAGTGAAAAAAATAGAAAAGCACCTATCATACTTTTGGTATGACATACCCTATACAATGAATGTACATTTTTTTTATTTTAGCAAAATATTAGCTGCCTAATAAAATTAAAACATTACAGTTGATTTTCCTCAGTTTTATTAAAGTAGCTTCAGAGTAGTTAGCTACTTTTTCTTAGTAGCTTGGAGTGTAGCTAACTACTTTATCAAAAGGGTAGGTTGGCTGGATCTTAGATATTTTAAATCACGAGTAGCTTGTAGCTTGACAAGTTGTAAAGTAACCTTACCCAGCATTTATGAAAGGAAACAAATGAAGTGTCTCTGCATACATACCTGTGTAAGTGTCTACTATTTTTCAGGCAAATGACCCTTTTACAGTTCATTTCTCAATAAGGACTACACAGATTTACATACACTGTTTTATGAATCATAAATCTAACAGAACGGCAGAACAGAAACAGACTTTAATTTAAGCAAGGGTCTAGATAAGATTATATATTACCTTCTTAGTCATTTGTACAAGAAAACTGTAACTAGGAAACTAGGAAACTTTGAAATACATACAGATAAGATGTCAGGGACATTATGAGGAAAAGAGATTCCTGCAGAATGTGAAACATACATACACACACACACACACACACACACACACACACACACACACACACACACTAGTAGTGATAAAGTGAGAGTGGTCACCCCCTCTGTCCTCTACTCTGACATATATCACAGTCTGCAGTTTGTGTGGCAGTGCACATTGATCGGCCATCACACTGATCACATTACAAGCCAACCAGATTAGATTTGCATTTTTAATTTATTTCCGTTATGAAAAATTGCATTGACCAGTTAAAAGATGACATATATATGTATGTATATGTGTATACACACACACCCACATGCACACACACACACACACACACACACACACACACACACACACACACACACACACACACACACACACACACACAAACACAAACACACACACAAAAGGGACATACCAAATACTAAGAAATTCATGTAAATATTTCAAAGATTCTACTTTTCACTCAAGTTGTTGCCAATAATATAATTTGTATAAAGATACGTCTGAATATTAAGTTCCCCTTACTGTGTACACTGTATATATGAATTTTAAAAAAATGGGGCTGCTGGGGAAAAAGTCATTTTTCATTCACAAATTATAACAACAAAATGTAATTTGATGAGTTTAATAACAGGTAATAAAAAAAAGTGTATTTTTAAAATTAAAAAACTGGTTACAGCAAGCATGTTTACTGGTTTAGTCAAATATGGAAAAATTAAGAGCTTGTATATCAATATGCCTGATAAAATGTATGAATATATATTCAGGGGTTATAAATATATATTCTGAGTTACATTTTTTTATATATGTATATATATATAAAAATATATATAATAATAATAATAATAAAGAGACAAACAGAAAATCATCAATATGCTACTCTATACACTACATACAATATATACTCTAGACACAGCAACTATTTTTCATTATGTAAAGAAATCTTCAAAAAGACACTTTAAACATGAATCTTTTGAAACCTGCCCCTGAAGCACCACAGACTCAAGGTATATGAAGACAACACGTACCTTTACCTGGATATGGACCCATGGACTTACTTGATAAGAACTTATAATATTCCATTACGTGCAATAAAAGTTTATCATAGGAACAATGAAAGAGATAGGCTGGTTTCATAATGCATGTGGTCATAAGATGGTAAAACAATAAATGCTAAGCCTTGTGAATACAGCGTCCTGGGATCTTACTGACCTTGGACTGTGCATTCTGGTCATTCTGTGATGGTGCAATCAAATGCTTCCATGTAAATGAGGTAGGGAAAGAATTCTAAGCCACATTTGCCACAACTTAATTACACAGAGTACAACTTAAGTACAATGATGGGTGACAGAGTCTTTTCGCCGTAGCACTGCTTGACTTTGGAGCACACTTCCTAAAGAGCTCAAAAATAGTGCACATAATCTCTTTAGTTTGAAGAAACTTCTTAAAACCCATCTTTTTAGAAATGCTTTTAAAACTAGTCGTTAGAGTCCTCTCTGGTTGCTGTTAATACCATCATGCATCATATTATGTGCTATTATTGTTTTGTCATGTTGTTTGTTATGTGTTATTATAACATATTTTGGATATGCTCTGATTACCCTGCAATAATAAGCAATGAATGCCTCATAAACCATGACTCCAATCAAAGAAACGCCACCATATAAAGCTAAGTGCCCAAATCATATCAATTTATGTGACACTGATTTGTCTTTTCATGACTGTATGAACAGCAAAGTCACATTAAGTATGATCATTTCATTTCCAATTCAGGACATGTTCATGTATGCTGCTGAAATTTGCTACAGATCCAACAAGTAGCAATGTGACACTCTAAAATATCAGAATTCATGTTATTTATTTTTTTCCATTATCAATTTATCAAACTCTAAATTCTACAAATGATATGTCCATCTTGTAGGCACAAG
This sequence comes from Pangasius macronema, assembly GCA_037577455.1. Taxonomy (NCBI): domain Eukaryota; kingdom Metazoa; phylum Chordata; class Actinopteri; order Siluriformes; family Pangasiidae; genus Pangasius; species Pangasius macronema. Next base: position 4,872,741 of record CM074970.1, read on the forward strand.
CTGTGTAATGTAACTAATCTATCAAACAAGGCCACACTGTATCATTGATGCAAAGCCCATCCCAAATAACCCACTTGCAGCCTGTGGTCCTCCTTTGTGCTTGGCCACCAGGCAGTAAGGTGTCTCATTGCTCACTAGGGTCCTCTATGCACCCTTAATGCACCCTTTGGCAAAGTCTTCATCAAGACTGGCTCATCTGCATTCTCTTGACCAAAAGCCCCGAATGTGATTGTTAGTAAGTACCAATCACAGCAGATGTGTTTGTTAAGGTAGATGCAGCAACACTGCAAACCAACATTGGAGAAACAGTAAATAAGTAAGTAAGTAAACAAACAAACAAATAAATTCATTTCCAATTTAACAGTAGTTTAAATCTACAGCAGGTTTTAAACACCTAAAGCAACTGAGGAATGATGGATGCTTTCTTAAAATTTAGTTGATATGATTTATATCACCTGCATTATGTCACTAAGCACGTTGCAATAAAAATCAAAGTATGAGAGTCAGATTTAACAGACTGATTAAATTAGCCATTATTATGACTGCATATACAGTTGGTATAAAGCTGTTATAAAGCCTTCAATATGCCCAGATAAATAATAATTATAGTTTCTATACATTTCTATGCATAGATATATTTCTATGCATTTTATTACAGACACTACCAACCTGGGAAACTAACACTAGCTAAAGCATTATTATAAAAGACTACTTTCAAAAAGTGGTGAGAACAGGCCTTGTCCATTAAGCAGCATTAGCTAGAACTTACATGAAACAAATCCTGTAAAATTGTTGATTAAACCTAGTATGATCATTTACATCTACAACCAATGTCTCATTTGATATGAAGCTACTGCATGCCCTTAGTTGATTTCACCATGATACATCATTTGAATTTGAGACTTTGGTCTTGTGTAATTTCTGATTTCATGTAGGGATTAAAAATGACTATGAATGTCATCTATCTCTGAATGGAAGACAAAATTACTGCTTGCCCACATACTGGGTAATATTAGACACTACTAACCTGCAACCAACAACAACACAACAACAACAACAACAACAACAACAACTACTACTACTACTAATAATAATAATAATATATAGCCATAAGAGTCCAAACACCCTTTACAAATATCATGTCCAGTGGCCAGTTCTTTCCAAGATACAAAGACCACAGATGAACATACTTATTAATAATTGTCATACTGATCATATCATATTTGTTTCTCAGGACTTGTGGTCCTTGAGAAATAGCTGTTTGAACCTAACTCTGCCCTCTTTTAATGATCATGCCCTAACATTTGCAGACATTTAAGTTTGGTTCAGATCAATCTCACCAATCATGAATTACAGCTGTTTGAGTAACCCAGCTCTGCTTCCTTAGCATTGACATATGGCAGCCATATTGTTTATAAAAGTCAACATGCTTCTGATACTTACTGAGAGTCACTCTCTGCTGAGTAGTTTGACATCAATATTGTGATGATTGGCCAAAGGTCCTAGGACTAGTTTGCAAAAGTAGGTTTCTCATATTATGCAAAGTTTCACAAATTTAAGTAGACAGCAATAGAATCAACTTAAAAAAGAATTTTCAATGTACAGCTTAGTTTTGAAAAGAAATGCTTTTTTATGTTTAAAAATATGAAGTAGTGGGTCCAGACCCGGACTTACTATTCAAGTTTCGTGAGGATAGATCATTGTTAACCCAGTCAAATGCCTGCTGAAAACTGATTGGCCAATGGTCGACTTTTTTGTAAGTAATTAGGTCATCATCAAAAATCCACTTACAGATTTCAGCTCAATCAGACTTATGATTCCTGCGAACCAGTTATCTGACTTTAGCTCCACCCCCTATGTACAGCAAAGCACCTAACTTTGCATCTAACCTCAGAATCATCTTTACAAATGTCAGCAGGTTTTTAATAATTATTGAGGCTCATATTCTCTTGAGTAGTTTGACACCAAATTTGTGAAGATAGGTCAAAAACCCTGGGACTAGTTTGCCAAAGTAAGTTTTGAATATTATGCGAATTAGCAAAAAAAAATCAAAGTGGGTGGAGCTAAATGGATCTTAAGGCTTTTTGTTTGAGAGAACCCAAAGAATCAATGGAAAGGTAAATTTGTTTTTAAGCTTCACGGTTCATGAGATACAGACCAAAACATAAAGCCCTTTGCTATAGCGCCACCATTAGGCTGATCAGGCCTGTCTTGCTGGCTTGAGTAGTGGGAGAGAGTACTACCTGTTGACCAAGTTTCATGTCTCTACGCTGCACAGTTTG
>CM074970.1:4883127-4893211 GCA_037577455.1 Pangasius macronema
GAAGGCATCTCTTGACTGTAGATTTTGACAATGACAATCACAAAAACTCTGTCATTGTCCAAATACTTCTGGACCTAATTGTACAATATGAATTCTTAAGATCTCCAGATAGGGAAAATTACTTTCAGTAGTGGACTTTTGATGATTATTTTTTTCTGAGCTGTGACTGTCACCACTGTAGTTTGTCACTGGTTGGAGCAATTGATAGTGTTACAAGTGATCCCACCTTTCACTATTATTGCAAACAAATTGAAAGTATGGTTTCTTATGCGTGTCTATAAAGTGGTTGCGATATTAATCTGTTTGGATATTTGGAGGATGACTTCAAGTTTATAAACTAATAAACTAGGTCTTAAACTTACAGTAAAAACCTTAGAAGTGAATATGAAACTCAATTTAACATGTTACAGATCCAAACAGCATGAACAGTATCTCTCAAACACAGAATGACTCTTGGAAAGCTGATAATGGAAAGCTAATGGAAAGTAAGGTGATGTTTTCAAGAAAACCTGTAATATAATTGTCTCTGAAATCTTCAACAGTAAGTTACAGTTACAATTTGTTGAACTAGGTAGAGTTGGAAGCCACTTTACTATGTCCAGATATGTTCAAATGGATCAACATATTAATGGGAAAACAAAATAAAGTGTCTTAATAAGGTGTTGGGCCACTACAAGCCACCAGAACAGCTTCAGTGTGCAATAAATTCTACAAGTATCTAGAACTGTACTGGAAAGATGAACACCACTGTTCCAAAATATATTGTTAATTTGATAATTGATTTAATGTTTTGATATTGGTGATGGAGGAGGTGATGCCATGTAACACATTGGTTTAAAATCTCCCATATGTGTTCAACTGGGTTGAGATTTGGTGACTGGGAGGACCATAGCATATGATTTACATCGTTTTCTTGTGCCCTGTGAATGGGGCATTTTTTCCTGGAAGGGACAACTCCCATCAGGATAGAAAAGATTCATCATAGGAATTTGATCAGTCAGAATAACCTATCCCTATAAGGGGACAAATGGACCCAAATTGTCATATATCTGCATGTTCTATACTGAAGGGTCCTCCAGTTGATCCTCAGCTCACTGGTGTCAGGAAACATAGCAAATGTGAGATGATATGGTTTTACACCTTGTGTTTGAATAATGCTACTAAAGCTGCATGGTGTCTCTGATAAGAAAACAAAAGGTTGTTCTGCTCTTACAAAGAATGCCTCAGGTTTGGAAAGGTCTACTCTATCTTTGCTGGCCACAACAGTCAGCATATCCTGTTTGCACAATGTCTTTGGTGTCTGACATCATGACACCTCTGTAGTTATTACCCCAACTTGAGGCACATGGCACCAAGATGGATGGTGCAATAAAGGGCTCAACAGAATCTCCCTTCCACGGGAGTCTGTGGTTTGTGGTGCATGCGGTATGTTTTTGTGTTGGGGAAGTGATTGTGTGTGTGTGTGTGTGTGTGTCTCGGTTTGTGTGGTCAGTTTTAAAAAAACACTACCTCAAAATGTAGAAGTGAATTGAGAAGTGAGCAGCAGTTTGAGGTTTTACCAGCTGAGGAGTGATGCATGTGTTTCTGGTGGATCATGGGAAACTATAATAAAAAAAAAAGCGGTTTGCTGCTGTTACTTTTTAGACAAAATATTGAAGTAACAGTGCCAAGAGAAAAGATAATCTTCATGAATAGTCTATTATAAGTGGTACTGGTTCACAGAAATGTATCAAAATGGTAGTATGTTAAAAGATTATAAGAACAAACGCATCACCATTTCAAGCCTCTGGGTTGTAAAGTTCCAATCACTAATTCAGCCTGTCAGCTGAACCAGGGTTAAAAGGAGTAAAATATATTTTATACATATAATACATATAAACATATATACTATGCATATATAGAATTGTATGTGTTATATGTGTAAAGACTCTTGATGTACAGCCTTGTTGCTTATTGTGTCGTGTTTTCTTTTTCTTTCATGGCCATAACTGACTATAATTTTTGCTTCACAGCAAAATGTTTTTATGTGAACACTTCTTCCATTCTCTTAGTTCCTCTAGCTCATTACATACATTTCCTATTGTGCAATTGTTGAGCATTAAACATTTCCCCCTAGTGCTGTGAATCAATGTATCGCACTGCACTACTTTATATTTGCCACTTGCTACTTCTCTAGCTCTTTATCGCTCTTAAACACAACCCTTAAGTGATTTTGTGAACGTCAGTAGATGAAAAACCATATCATAGCTTCTCACTCTTTCACACATACACACACAAATGAGCAGTGATGGGGCTGTAGACATTCGGATTTCTCTGACAGAGAAATTGCTTGTTGGTGCTCCACCAGCACACAGCACAGTTATCAGAATTGTTTTAACCAACAACAAACAGGCAGGATAATGCACTCTACTATGGAAGACAAATTACATTTGGAAAACAACGTTTAAAATGTTCCTTGTTTAAAAAAAAAAAAAAGATCAGAAGTTAATTTAAATACAAAATACAGCAGATTTTTTTTTTTAAAAATCTGAATCTAAAGACATGACATCAATAGAGGAGGATTAATTTCATTCATTCTGGGCTTGGAAAGTAATTTAAATTTTTTATTAAATAAAGAAAAGAAAGCATGCTCTGAATTTGGACATTCCTATGCCTACTGAAGAAGAATTTAAATAAGATCTCTACTATCTACTTTTAATATCAGCATGTTCATTTACCCAAATATAAGGATGGCTGAAGACTTCACTTGATCAAGATTATCGAGATATCCATACTTCTTTGTCTAAGGAAGCTGAACAAGGAAAATGTGCACTTCCACGTGTTACCCATAGGTGGCAGTCTACACTCAGGACTCAGTGGCCTACCTTGCCTCTGGACTCAGTCAATGTAAAGGAGGCAAATTAAACATGTCATTTTAAAGTTCAGATTCTGACAAATATAAGCTAGACAGTATAGTTTGGCTTTACTGACACTATGCAGATGACTATTCCCAAATAAATTCCTAATTATTCCCAGATGAACTAAAGTAGGTGATCACTACAGTGAGTAAGCTGCTGAGTAACTGGTTATGTGCAATGACTTCTAGAACCAGTGGAACTGAAGGTACTTTTGTATGAAGAAACAATGTTTTCCCCATGTATATATGATGAAATTATAGATTATATACATTCCACACAGATGGGAAAACCTACACAGCTGCTTGTGACCCACTGAGACAACAGTCAGCTGTCCAGTCTGTAATATCATATCCGTGAAACAATACCAGTTTATGTAATTACTTTATGGTATTTCATGCCCTTTTTTCTTACTGTGTTCCATAGGTTTTTAATTAATATGTTTAGTATAACATTATCTCCAATGTATCACTTTACCATATAGTGTTTGCTAACCACCAACACACCCTAAACAGTTTAACTAAATTAGTTTGAGTAAGTACTCTAACCACTATGGCTTTACTACAGGGCTTTGGTTATGCTATAAAGCATAATGTATGTTTGACTCAACCACAGGGCAAGTGATATGCAAGAAAACTGGCATCACCTTATCTGTAATGTCAGTCTCTTAGTTGGATTTTTGATGGTACTCTTATACTAATACCCAGTGATTGCTGGTTCTGATATTAGATGGGAGGTATTACGTCTAATTCCTAGTTATAGCCTGATGGTGAAACTATTAGGGTTGACCAATGCATTATATCACAAGATCTCATTGATGACATAATAAGACTGATGTGGGGCAAAGTATACACACACACACACACACACACACACACACACACACACACACACACACTTAAAAGTATATAGGTGGCTACAATAGTGAGTTCTAATTTTTCAAGTGTTTCAAGTTCATAATGCTCTAGGTTAATGCTGCGGTTTCTGTGAATACCAAATATGCTAAACTGAAATGTTTAAGCTAAAAACACTAAACTTCATATATCCTTTAGTGTAATTTCTATATGACAATATGTGCTACCTTTGCCTCCTTCAAAGGCATTTAGGAATAACAATGGTATGAGATAACTCACCTCAGTACTCCATGTGAATGTATTGACATGTGCATTCACAGTCATTGCTGATGATGTGTTACGGATGTGTCAGTGATAGGGGTGGAAAAAATTTCACCCCAAATGGAGAGCTAGGGGGCGTTTCACTCTGTGATATCACTGATAGGCTGTATGAAACTACAGCCTGAGCTACAAAGAAATCAGCCTCAGCATTGCTTCCTCATACAATTGCTGTTAGGCCTGGTTCCACAAAAGTCCAGAAAAAGTGGCCTTAAGATATTTGATATTTGTAATACAGATAATATGAAATGGATTCCAAAAATGAAACCTTTATTACTGTACAGAATTCACTTTACTGATAGGACATCTACAGCATAGCCTAGCAGCAGCTAGAAATGCAGATGATAAACCTGTATAATTGCATAACTAATAATGGAATCCTGGAGGCATGTAAGTTTTTCTTATTCTTATTTTCTCCCTTAAAATGAATCATGCAGACCAAAGCACAAGTTGTAGAGGTGTGAAATTTGGTCAATAGATAGTATTCCCTCCCTTGGACAGGATTAGGAACGAGTACATCAGAGGGACAGCTCATGTTGGACGTTTGGGGGACAAAGTTAGGGAGGCCAGNNNTAGGGATAGGTGGAGAGTGATGATTCGCTGTGGCGACCCCTGAAGGGAAAAGCCAAAAGAAGAAGAAGAAGAAGATAGTATTCCCTCCTGCTACTTCAGCAAGTGAGATGGACCCATTCAGCCTAATGGTGGCACTCTAGAGCAACATTGTATATCTCGAAAACCCTGTAGCCTAGAGACAATTTTGTATGATTCCATTGCTAAATCCAAATTAATTTGCAGTTTGGACCATTAAGCTCTTCTGGCGTTTCAATTTTGAGCTAAATTTCATAATATGCTAAACCTATGAACTCGTTAACTAGCCGTATCTTCAGTAATTTGTAAACAATATGATCCCCACATCATAACCAATTCTATCAAGACAGAGCCTACTTTACTCAAACATCTTAGTTGCATGGATTCGCACAAAACTTGAAAGACATATACAAGTTCATGTTTTTGCACATAAAAGCAAGCATGATGTGGCCATGAGAGCCTCAGATTCTTGTCCTTGGCTGACAGGAGTGGAACCTGATGTGGTCTTCTGCTGTTGTATTTCATCCAACTCAAGGTTCGATGTTTTGCGCATTCTGAGATGCTTTGCTGCTCACCAGGGTAGTAAATAGTAATTATATGAGTTACTATATCCTTCCTGGCAGCTCGAACCAGTCCGGCCATTTTTCTCTGACCAACAAGGCTTTTCCACCCACAGAACTGTCGTTCACTCAATGTTTTTTTTCTCCCTTTTTTTTCGCGCCATTCTGTGTAAACTCTAGAGACTGTTGTGTGTGAAAATTCCAGGAGATCAGCACTTTCTGAAATACTCAAACCAGCCCATCTGGCACCAACAGCCATGTCACGATTGAAGTCACAGAGATCACACTTTTCCCCATTGTGATGTTTGATGTGAACATTAACTGAAGCTCTTGACCTTTATCTGCATGATGTTATGCATTGTGCTGCTGCCACATGATTGGCTGACTGGATATCTGCATAAATGAGCAGGTGTCCAAGTGTGTGTGCAGTGTATACAGTATATACAGTACATATGCATAGTATATACATTCACTGTCTACTTTAATAGGAACTGCTGTGCACCTGCTCATTTACAATTTACTGATTTTTCTATTCTGAGTTGCCCTTTGTGCTATTTAAAAGTGAAATTGTTAAAATGTTTATATGCCTCACCCCACTTTATGACTTGAGTTGATCATTGATATATGGTGCAAATATTAACATGTTATCGGTGTCTAATCATGTAGAATGTCCTAATCATTTTAGGTATACATTATGTACTAATCTCAAAGATTACTGCAGAGGACATTTTTCAGCAGGTTTGTACATGAGCAGTTTATTAAATTCAAACAGTAACCATTTTATACTTAACCCTCTACTGCATGAATTATTTATTTATTTTTTTATGGATTTTTATTACTTGAATTAGTTCAAGAAATAAAAATATATTTCAAAATGTAAAAAAAAAAAATTAGGGGGGTAGTTTGTAAATTGTTGCCATATGGCAACAATGTGCAGTAAAGGGTTAAGGAAATTTGTGTTAAAGCTATGAGGTGCAATGCTACCTGCAAAGCCACTGTTGACCTATTTATGTTCACTCAATTCATACCAATGACTACAGTTTGTAACTCCGCCCATTCCCATGTTAGTGAATGGGATAGGACCCAAATTTACATCTCCACAAATTATTTTGAGAATTAGTGTTCTGTCATTTTTGCAAGTTCAGACCTTGATATCTCACCCAACATTTTTCCTTATGATAAATGTGCTTTATTGACGTAATTTGATGATAAATAATTAGGGCATCAAAAAAAAAAAATAAAAAGGGCATTTTTGATGATGTGATTGACACTTTTGGACATGACAGTTGAGCAACACGAACACACACTTTCCAAAACACACCTAAAGCTCTTGACTGTAACAAAGTCTCATCCTGTCCTGCAGTAAACTGTTGCAACAGCACAGAGTTCTTTGCAGTTTTTCCAGTATGTTGATCATTCTGATGTCTAAGCTAGCTCAATGTACTGATATTATAACTAGCAAACCAACATAAGTGAGTGAAGTGATAACATAAACCAAGGCAGCTAACACTAGCTAAATTTCATAATAATTTGAAATTTCAAACACTTGAAGTAGCTTGGTAAGGCTAGCCAGTCACGCTTCTCCCTTCAGAGGTGTAACTTGCTGCAGGTCTCAGAGCTATTTGAAAATCATAGACAGCAGCAATTCAACACAAAAACAAAGGTTGTGTTGAGTGTAAATATTGAATGTTGTTTACCAGCGTAATTTCAGTCGGTACCTTACATTAGCTACTTATACTTACATTTCTTTGATTAAAATGATGGATATATCAGCTAGCTAGCAAATGGTAGCTCAGTCAGTCATGACTCAAAGCTCTAAAATCTGACAATGCTAAAATCAATATTCTTGCAAAAATGATGTGACTACAATTTACAATTTGACATATTACTTAGCTACAGGTATCTCACAGTGTGAGTGCTCCTGACACTTGACACACTGACTGACTTGGTCGTGTCTACTGTGCATGCTCTGGCTCCAATTTTCACAAGACTCCCATTTTGACCAAAAAAGGCTTCAAAAATGCACAATGGGAGTAAATGGCACTATACTGTCCACTAATATATACAGTCATTAACGTTTTACAGCGTACAGCATTTTTGTATGCTAAATAATCATCTAGAATGGTCCATAAATATGCAGTTTGACACACAGCTATAGTCTAGCTAGCATATCTTTTCATGGAGAATATGAGTCCTTTGATTTTGATGTTTAATGAAATTCTGTGTTGAATTGTCACATGCTGTGACAAAAGCAGAATTTTTGTATCACCTTGGTACAATATATGTGATATGTTTAGAATGAGCTACGTTAGCAGTTAGCTTCAGTTTCATTTCATGCATATTTTATGTAAAGAAAGTAGCACAATGCACAATTTATCAGAGATTTAATGCATATATATATTTTCTTATTAGTTATTATAATTACAGATTAAATATGTAATATATTTATGTTTTTTTTTTAATTAATTTAACTGCATAGTACAGGTGTATGTGTGTATTCTTTCACAGCATACTTCTAGGCAACACATTAGAGCATGTCAGGCCGGGCTACGTGCTTCACTTGTCATGTATGCACACTGAGTCAGGACAGACTTATGCTCACAGACATCACCTCATGCTGGTGTCTGGACATGTGTCTAAAGGATTGCAGACGTGGATTTTCTGGTTTATCAGGACCATGTGGATGCAAAATCAGCTGTGCTGTTGTCTGCACACGTTTAGAGATTTCGATCTAGTTTTACCGTGTGTCCGTGGGAATTAGGGAGGTGTGTGAGGAAAGGGGAATTATTCCAATGCATAACACAATCCAGGAGCCTGTGACTTAAACATTTACTTATAACAACTATTTATAGTGGCCTGCTGTCTCTAATAATTTGTGGATAGTGCAACACCTTTTCCCAGCTATCTCAACAACATTCTCGTTCAATATGCTCGCATTTTAGAGTTTAGATGCTCTGGAACAGCTCCAGCTGGGTGAGAAGGTACTTTGCATGAAAGTGGCTGTTGTATTCGAAGCTGCTGGAAAGAGGAAGTAGGCTGTTTCATAGTAACTGAAAAGAGAAACAGGACAAGAGAGAACAAGAGACCAAGGTTAAGAGTGCAGGACTTGCAACAGGGTTCTTTTAATGTGTTTTTATAGCTCTAGTTATTAGTCACACAAAACGTGTTTTAAATGCCATATCTTTTATATGCACGCTTCATAAATGTTTTGTTGTGGCAGTCATTAGCCAACATAAACGCACACATTTAGCCTAGGCAAAAATCCAGATTAATATCGCATGAATACGCAAATTGGAAATGTGCCCATCCTGACTGCATGGCTTGTATTTGCATACTGAAACATGATTGGTCATTATATTTTATGATGTGGTAGCTGTTGATAGTCACCTGATCTATATATGTACTAATTCATCCCACATTTCTGAAACATTTTTATAACAAGCCTCACAGGACAGATAAGCTGTTTATTTAACCAACGTTTTTAATTCATGACCTCTGTGAGAAGTGTGAGGCAACATGTCCTACTGCACTTTTTTCCATGCCATATCTTTTTAATTGCATGTGTGAATGTGTTTATATAGTAATGACATAGTATGGTAAGGTGCTGCTGTAACATATTTCACACTTTGACCAGATGTAAATTAAACTTATTTGGCAGACACTTTTATCCAAAGTGACTTACAACTAGGATGAAGGTTAAGGCCCCAACATTGGCAGCCAGGTGGTACCAAGATTTAACCTCACAACTTTGCATTCAGTAGTCCAGAGCCCTGTTTGCTGAGGGACTACTGCCCAGCGTGGTCATGAATCAGTCTATCAGCTAATTATAAAGATTGTGTTAAGAGTTTTAAAGTTGTTGATGTTTAGTAGATATTGTATACACAGTGTACAGATTTTCAGCTTTTCCCTTTTGCATTCGCTTTATTTGGATGGTCCATTTGTCCTTCATGTACCTTCATGTACTGAAGGTTTCATGATATGTTGAAAGATTAAAAAACAAAACAAAATATTATAGCAGAAGGTAAGAAGGTTTTGATCAATTTTCTATAACATCATAGCTCTGACAGCAGCGTTGGCTGCAAGGCAAATGACGTTTTTGGGTTTTTTTTTATTTGTTTTATTAATGCTGTCATTATAATATGTTATCATTTGCTTTAATATCATCATATGGCCTTGCATAACAGTTTATAACAGTGGTGAATCTACGGGGAGGCCTGGCCCACACAAGAAAGTGCACTTGTAGCTAGGAGTTACACAATGGTCTTGTTACTATTATTCACAATAAAAAAAAACAGCAAAAACAACTGGCGTTTACAACTGGCATTTGTGATGACGTACTGTGTGTTGTAAACTGAAGTGAATTAGGCCACGAGTAGGCTTACCGAACTGGCACAAACCTGAGAGCCGTTCGACTCATTGGCCACTTTCTGCAGGCATTTACTGTAAGCTCTTTTGAGTTACAACTAGCATTTGAGTTTTCTTTTCAAATACTTGTCCATCCAGTCTTGTCTGTTTGACCCCGGCCCACCCATTGTTCAATTTCTGGCCTTTTCACTGGTCTATAGATCATTTATAGAGCAGCCAATCCAAATAAAGTGAAGCATTCATTAAGGATTAGCATTTATTACATTCATTGCAGTTGTATTCTAACTGTGATTTGTGGAATATAACATATACAAACATTGTCAACATTTCAAGTAAAAAATGTTCCCCATTTTGTACACGTTAGGTTTAAAGACTTCCAAAAAAATAAGTAATTAATCAGATATGACAAAATTGTTATGCATTAGATATAAGATATACACTCCTGAACAAAATCTTAAGACCAGGGAAAATATTACAAGTATTCACACTTCGCACTGGTGGATCG
>CM074970.1:4898480-4912422 GCA_037577455.1 Pangasius macronema
ACCTTCAGGTTCACCTTCGGGTTACAAGGCCAACTCTCAGACTATTAGGCCACGACTGCCCTCTTTATTTAGCACCCATTTCTTATTTATTATGGAAAAATAATTCAGTCAGTAGTTTCTAGTTCGTAGTTGGGTGAAGTAGCCTATGTAGGTTGAAGTGGGGTGACATAAATTGCATTCATTCACAAAACAAGGAATTGCAGTTGTGAGAAATTACAAGAAATTGACCAGCACTTCCTGAAATGCACTGGTGTCTCATCCAGGGTGATTTCTGCTGCCTTATGCCCAGTGTTACTTCAATACCTTCAATACCTTCCAAAAGAGAAAGCAAGGTCAATTACACTAGGCTGTAGATGACTGTGCCTTCATTGTGAACCACACTTGTGATCTGATATGTTGTGCCACTTTGGAGCCAGTACAGTAAATTATACAGGAATGTTTAAAATTTTGATGCACAGTTTTAGAAGGAGGAACTTTTTTTATACTTATTTCTGACCAGAGATTATTGTTGAGAGTGCCACTATTTAACTAGCTCTAATGTAGGTTATATTATTGCCAGAAAATTGAAGCAGAGGTATGCAAAATAAAACAATGGAGAAACCAACAGTATACATGTATACTACTGCATACATTATACAGGACAATAGTACTGTATACTGTAGGGCTGTAGACCTGGTATAATGTAGGGCTGAATTCAAGTCCAAGACAAGTCCAAAAACAGGAATAGTTAAGACTTAAAGGGGTCAAGGCCAAATGAAAGCGAGACCAAATTAAGACTGAGGCTTTGAACTTCAAATCCTTTTTGAGTCCAAGCTTTTAGTGTGCTTCATTTGTGCATTGCACCAAATCAAATTTTATTTATATAGTGCTTTTAACACTGGACATTTTACCAAAGCAGCTCTACAGAAATCCAGATATAAAATTTAAATGTATACCTAATCAGCAAGCCAGAAGTGACGGTGGCAGGGAAAAACTCCCTAAGACTACAAGAGGAAGAAACCTTGAGAGGAACCAGACTCAAAAGGGAACCCGTCTTCATCTTGGTGACACTAGAAAGTGAAATTATAAATCATCTTTCTTCTACAGTTGTATACTACAAAGTCAAGCAGTGCTAAGTGTGCTGAATGGAAATTGTATATGAGCATCATTATAGGTTTAACTTTAGTCTCTTGTCTCAAACTGAAGTTCTCAATAGTTCAATGATTGAGACTTGAGTGTAAACTGTTCTTAGCAAATGCTGTCTTTAGGATATCCAAGGAAGAACATCCACACTAAACCCTGGGTGATCTGTAGCCTATCTATGCAGGGCCATCTTCAGCAGCAACAAGTGATTTTAAGGTGAATGAGGCTCCGAGCAGAAGAGTGGCTTCAGGATGGATTAGGCAGGTCTGGAGGGCAGAAGGAGTCAGAATCACTGGTATCTCAGGAGTAACATATGTAGCGAGAGAGAGAGAGTTATTAACAAAAGATTTGATTAAACAAATATGTTTTCAGCCAAAATTAAATATTGAGACTGTGTCTGAGTTATCAACACTAATTGGAAGGCTGTTCCGTAACTGTGTGCTTGGTAAGAGAAAACTCTGCCCCCTGCTATAGCTTTCATTGATAGCCTTCATTTGATCAGTGCAGGCATGGCAGATCATTAAAGACCAAAATTTCGCTCAGGTACTGCAGTGCGAGACCATTCAGTGCTTTAAAGGTCTTTTAGTATTTTATGAACAATGCGAAGGACCCTGGCTGCTGCATTCTGGACTTACTGGAGCTTCTTTATGCACCCATTGGAACATATATAGAAAAAAAGAGCAGTGGGTCTTAGAACAGAGCCTTGTGGAACACCAAACTTTATTTTAGTATGCATAGAGAAGTCACCATTTACATCTACATGTACAATGACAAAAATGTCATTAATTCATACCAAGGGCATGCAATTCAAAATTGCAGTTATCAGGCCGCATATTAATGAACTTATGTAATCTGAGCAAACAGGCTAACTGCAGAGAGATTACTAAAACCCTATATTAATATTTCTAAAACACCCTTCTTTCATCTTTGAAATATTGGCACGATAAGGAACATGTTCATACATGATGTATAGAAGTCACCTCATGCATTAATATCCTCTAAATTAGATTACAGCAATGCACTTCTAGCTGGTATCCCCACCGAATCCATCAAGACACACCAATTAGTCCAAAATGCTGCAGCCAGGCTTCTAACATAAACTAGGATGCATAGAGACTACAAATTGTGGTAGAAAGTTGCTGGTGTCTCAGGGACCCTGTGACTGTGCCCACCGGCTCTCTTCTTTTATTTTATGCTGCACTAATTAGGCCTGCCTGAGCACTGGCAATATTCTTGCATTCAGATCATCTCTTTTATGCACATGTTGTCCTACTATAGTATACAGTTTTGCTTCACATTTTCTTACATCTCATAGTACTTCACTCACTGCTACCTGTCCTGAAGCCCGCAGGCTCTTGATCCCATCCAGATCCAACATCTTCAGTGAGTGACTACTATTGATTCCAGTCATTAGCCTTATGGATATCCATATCCATAAAAAAACCTAGACTGATATAAAATAACTCAGTCTTGTTTCTTCCCAGGTTTTCTTATTCCTTAGTTTTATCATAGGGTGTTTTTCTTTGCTGGAGCACTGATGTCTGTGAAGCTGTACAGTACAGTGACTGTACAGTTTCAGACTATAACAGACAGTACACACTGGAGATTTTCATGTTTCCAATGCTCATTTACTAATTCGCAGATACCTACATCAGGTCCAGCCATCCATCCATTTTCTGTACTGCTCTTAAACAGGGTCACGGGGAGCCTAGAGCGTATCCCAGGGGGCTCGGGGCACAAGGCTGGGGACACCCTGGACGGGGTGCCAACCCATCACAGGGAACAATCGCACACACTCGCACACCCACTCACCTTCATCAGATATCATGTGGTACTATGTGGCCTAAGTCTAGTGAGTCAGGCTAATGAACAGACGACATGAAATGACAGCCATATGGATGCAATTCACAGTTAATGATGGCAATCAAATTAAAGCAGACTGCAAACTGTGCTCTGCAAAAAACACTGTGTGGCCAAAAGTTTGTGGACACCTAAACATTACACCCATATGTGCTTTTTGAACATCCCATTCCAGATTTAGTCCCCACTTTGCTGTTATAAAAACCTCCACTCTTCCAGGAAGGCTTTCAACTAGATTTTAGAGCGTGGCTGTGGGGATTTGTGTTCAACCCAAAGGTTCCAGTGAAGGGAAATTGTAATGCTACCGCATACAAAGATATCCTATACATATATTTGTGCGGTTCCAACTTTGTGGCAACAGTTTGGGGAAGTACCACATATGGGTGTGATGGTCAGGTGTCCACAAACCTGGGCCATATTGTGTATCAAAATGAGCTACTAAAGCAGCTTTATACTATAGAATTAACCTGACAAATCATCTTTAACATAAAACTCAGCAAGAGGACTTCATTAGCAGTACAAGCAGTAAACATTAGCTATGTGAGAAAAACATATGTGTACACTATGGTAGTGTTGTACCACATATTCCATATATATTCACTGGCCACTTTAATAGGAACACTTTTTCAGACAGTAGATGAAAAAGATGAAAAAGGAGGAGGAAGAAAAAGTGGTTTAGTCATTTGATGAAAAATATAAAGTCATGAAATTCAGAATAATAAGAAATTAATTAAACGCTTTACAGCATTATTGTTCCTGCTTAATCTAAATAATAACCCACTATATATTGACAATTTTTCCATGAATGTGGGAATCTGAAAGAAAACCATTCTCCTTATGTCCTAGACAATCAGGAGTTATAAAGATGTCAGGTATCACATCTCAGTTACATCTAGAATTTTATTAGGGGTGATGTCCTCCAGGGTTATTATAAAACATATGCCCAAAAAAGGTCAGGTGTGCTACATTCATTCTTTCATTCATTCATTCTTTCATTCTTTCTTTCTTTCTTTCTTTCTTTCTTTCTTTCTTTCTTTCTTTCTTTCTTTCTTTCTTTCATTCCAATGACTTGCATGTGTTTCTACTGGTGGGTGGAGGAGGGTCATTATATACATTTACTGGAATGATGATGAGAAGTGTGTGAGAATATTCACATATGTGTGACTGTTTTTCTTACTCAAGAAACACTGCTCTTCATGGGTCATACCTTACACACACATACACACACTGGGAGAGAGAGAGAGAGAGAGAGAGAGAGAGAGAGAGAGATTCCAGAGTAATAAACATCGCTCTGAATATCCTTTCTGGCAGACACATTTTACATGCTGGAGTAGAAAAAGGTTGTCTCACTCTTCCCTGAATTCTAGGCCTTTAACTGCTGTCTCATCACCAATTTCTGTTTGCTGAAGCAACAGGATGGCTAGACAATTATTCATCACATACATCATCACTCAGTTATTTACAGGCTATACAAAGAATGCACTTATGGCAGTGTGGATATGGGACTTTAAAGTTACTTCTTATGTCACTGTCAATTTTGCTACTCAAATAAAAATGGAAATCAAAGAGTCACTTTTTTGTGACTTTGTTTTATTCTTTTCTGGAGATTAAATATTCTCTGTGTGACAGGAAAAAAGACATTTCTGGACTGTTGGGTACATGTTATCAAATTCATGAGCATCTTATAGAGAAACCAAGAAAGCCAACCATTTCTTTACTTACTGCAGTGTATTGTCCAGCATATCAGCTCTTATCTAGGATTAAGGCATACTTCTTATAATTTATATGATCATATCCAGACCTCCTGAAGTCATGTCTGCCTGCTACATCTCCCATTCTGTTAAGAACCTTGCACTGCTGTCTTCATGTGACCTCCATTGCTTTATATCAACACATATTCAGTCCTTGCATAAGAGTAGGTCTACTGTTCAACACCCTCTGAACACTCACAAAGGGACGTTTTACTGACAGACTGATTCGAAGGCATTGAAACTAAGCAGTAAGCAATATCTAACTGAAATGATGGATATACATCCAGGAAGAGTGGTTTACTGCCTGCCGTATGGGGCTTTGCTTGTATAAAACGTGCATCTGTTTTCTAACTACCATTTGGTAAAAAGACCCCTATCCAAATAATATCAGTGTGTGGGTGACAGAGGATTTCAGACTCTGTGTGTAATCACTGTGGGTCACTCATATGTTGTTCTCCCCTGGGGCTCTCAGTGACTCAGTGCGATTTGGCTTCTTTGCATTACTGGTGGACGTTGAGAATCAAAGCAAGCCAGTTGCCTTTGTTGAGAGCACAAGGGAGAGGCGTTCTCTTATTTCTCCTCCTGTTGCTTCACCTGGTCTCACATTTCACTGCGTGGCAAGCTAGAGGCAGAGCAACTGACAGTAATTAATGTTACTGTCAGTGCCTCACACTTTGCTTATGAAAAATATTCACACAGACCTCAAGCTTTCCATTTTTTCCCAACAATTTTCCATTTCTCTTTCTCTTACTGGCTTATTTACAGATGCACACACATAAGACCATTTTATTACTCTAGCTCAATAGTGCCATGACCACACTGAACCCTGAGCCTACCCATAGCCACAGTAGACAAATATATATATTGCTGTTTTGTTCCTAGAAAGAGAATAAATTAGACATAGAGAATACACACAGATACTGTACACACACACACACACACACACACACACAGTCATATATTTTCTCAAAATAATAACACTGCTCCACCAGACAGCATTATTAGCAGATATTTTTTACTCAGCAGGGCAAATTTGGCTTCAACATTTTCATCAGTTATATGACTCAGATAAATGGAAATGACTATTATTTGTTCTAAACAGAAACAAGACCAGTGATTTCACTTTGTTGATTGTGTATCCAGATGATACAATCATCTGAAATCCCAGACTATGTTTTAAATACTTCAGGCATCATCACTGTTTGAACTCGGATATGGCCTGCCAGTAAGTCGATTAACTCCCTGCAGAGACTCAGACTGGGCAGTTTTACAATTCTGACTCCTCATGTCTCATTCTTTCCTTCACTACCATGACTTTCTCTCTAACCCAAATTTTTGTGTACTTAAATTTCATTCAAAGGACTTTTTGAGAATAACTGTTTTGTTCCTCCTGATTAAAGTCATCAAGTACTTATAACAATAATTAGTAGCAACTGTAATGACCAACCACAATGATTATCATTTCTCTTCATCAGACATATCATACTTGGACGTAGTAAACATGGGCCACTTAGGCCAGATCCTCACTGCCCGGTTTTACTGTTTAGGAACAGACTAACGTGTTTTGCTAGACGTAAGCACTCTGGCACAGTTTTAGATCACAGTGGACAGATTGTCTGTATCTGCTTTTATCAGTGCATGTCTACACAAAACCCCCAAGGACAAAACATAAATACTTCAAAACTATTTTTGGTGACTATATAGGAAGTAGTGAGTGAGTCCAAATAAAAGTTTCAATTATCCTGTCTAGAAGCTTGGGGGAAATTCTGTATTTATTCCTATTGCTCTACCGATGTGTAAATTGAAAAAATCCAAGCAACAGATATGTCTTCCCAAGTTATTGCCATTTTCTTTAGCATTAGGAGACTTAAGTTTTCAAATAATCCTATTAATATCTGCACATTAGTGTCTGATTACACTAACATGTCTAATTTACCCACAATGCTGCTCTTTTCATGGGGAGGCTTAATGGTGTAAACTCTGGATTGTGGATTGACAGGAACAGAGTCCAGAAGGGGAATTCTCACAGTTTGCTGTTCTGTCTGTTTCAAGATGTACACACGCTGCCAATGTCCTGACTCATCCTCCCACACAGATGAGAATCTCAGCAGGTGCTCTCTGGCTCACTCTCACTCCCTCTCTCATAAAGTCTTCTCATTGCTCCCCTTTCCTACTCCCTTTCCTTTTTCACCATGCCCTCCTCCTTTTTCTGCTCCTTTCTTAACTGCCTCCTTTTCTCTAGATCTTCCTTCTTATTTTAAAATACCATAGTTTTGAATCCTGAGTGTACGTTTGACAAACTTCTGACCCTGGCTTTGTTCTGATCTAAAGTGAGAACAATGCTCTAGGGTGGCTTAGTGTTAGCGCAGTAGTTAGCGTTGCTCAGCTAAGGGTCAGCTCAATCCTGAGCCTGGGTCACTGCCTGTGTGAAGTTTTGCATTTTCTCCCCATGTTCGCATGGGTTTCCTCCAAGTTCTCTGGTCTTCTCCCACTCTCCAAAAACATGCCAATAGGTGGATTTGCTACACTAAATTGCCCCTAGGTGTGAATGTGCGTGTGCTAAAGAGAGGAAAGACAGAGGAATATTTGGCTGAATAAGAACTCTGCTTAAGAACACCACTTTAAATTATTGCCTAAGCTTTAAACTTGGCTGGATAGTTTAGACCGTATGTACTTTTTGTGTTCAGGAGGTGCAGATATGATTCACTTAGGCGTTCAAAACGATGTTAGCCATGCCTCTAACAAACAAAACCTGAGCAAATTGTTATTTTGTGATGGATAGAAAAAGAGCTGATACACAGTACCCAGTACAATGTTAGTTTCTAATGTATGTTATGTGAATCATTCTCCATTAACTCCCTACTAAGATCCCTACTGTTTTAGAGAAACAACTCCAGAAACGCAGCAAGCTGTTGTGGGAACACAGCAGGACGCATGCACTTATACAGCTGTGGATCCTAGAGATCAAACAAGACCCTTCCAGACAGCCATGGTCCGTTTTTTCCCTCATTGAATTCTTGTTTTTTTTTTTTTGCTATCACTAACATGTAAGCCCAGGTACGCTATTTTACTAACATCCACCCAACAACACAATGGCTTTTACACAACCGATGAATCATAAAAAATAGCGTGAATGAAAATTTGGTCCATTAATATTGTTGCAACGTGGGTTTTTTTTGTTGTTGTTGTTTTTTTTGACAGTAATACTTCTGCCTGACCCTTTCCCCTTGTCTTTAAACCCAGAATCCTCCAGGAAGCTGCAGATGCACAGTGTCAGTGTTGTGTCTTCAGAGGTTGAAAGTTCACAGTCGTCTCAAAGAAGTTCCATATTCATACTCACTCTCCTATACTAACTTCTTGTGATTACAAATATATTAATACAATGTCGATCTGAAAAGAACAAAAAAATAATAAATGCTAATACTAAAAAAAGGTTGGAATTAGCAGTTATTTGAGAATTTTTCTATAATTTGTTTACCATGATATTAACATATATTGTTTTGCCAGTTTTGCTATTTGTGGTCATTAAAAACATATTTAAACATCTTTAAGCTAAATTAAATGATTTTTCTTCTTTTTTTTTGTCCTACTGGTATGCAAGTCTTTGCTCTTTGTTATTTATACTTATTTTATACCTTTTACGTTTTACTTTATACCTCATTTGCATCGTATCTCCTTTTTGCCATACACATATTTTGCCATAAATACACTATTTTTCTGAATGTAGCTTATTTAGTATGTAGCTTATTTCCACTTTTGTTTGGTGGCATCTGTGTTTGCTGCCTGTTTTCTGCCTGTCTGCATATGACGTGTACTCGGTAAGACAAAAATGTCGAACATACCTGTTAAAATAAAAGTGATGCTGATCCTGAGTCTTCTTCGTTCATAAGACACTATAACACAGCCAGTTCAAGTAAACACATTTACTGGAAAGAAGTGTCATGAGCAGTAGTGTTTTGTCTTTAAGGGAAACGGATATCTGATATTTCCCGCTATTTCACATCTTTTTGTTTGTTTGTTTGTTTGTTTGTTTGTTTTGTTTTTTGGGTTTTTTTCCCCCAGAGCCCGGACTGGGCAACACCAGTTATTTGGCTCAAAGGGTTAGGAACTTTTGTTTAGTTCTACATTGCTGTTAACAGATACTATTTTTATGGTTTAATAATAATACACCACCCTAAGAAAGCCAGGTGTAGTGATATCAAACTCAAATGCCAATCACTGGCGTCACCAGGACAGGAAGTTAAACTTAAACCACCCAGTTAAACTTATGAACGGCTTAAAAATTAGCTGGTGAGTTGTAACTGGTTGCCGGTGTTTGTTGATTTGATAACCCAGACTGAACTTTTTATCAATAAAAACACTAAAACTTCACTAAAAGTCTTCATGTATGTAATATCCACTAATAACTCAACATGCTGTATAACTGATAAGCTGCACAATAAGAGCACGATAAGAACAATTCCAGTGTACTCAATACATATGATGAAAGTTTTAGTCATTAAGCTAAGCAGAGGCTGAGCACCATCCTAAATATGACTCAGCTGGCCACTGACAGCCTCCATGTCCCAAAGTGTATCTGAGTCCAAGTTGGAAACCTGAGAGGGAGGAGCAGCAGCTGGCCGCACAAGCTATTGCGAACTGCCACACTCCGCCCCACCATACTTGACCCAAATGCACAAATTGCTGTGTGGAAAAGTGAGCACAGGTGTGGGTGTGTTTGGCATGTGCTGGGGGCGTGGTGGAGGTGGAGGTGTGAGAGGGTACGTTACAAGTGGGGGCGTAGAGCAGGGGAGTGGACGCAGGTGTCTGAGTGTGATATAATGGGAGTTGAGGGTTTGCCAGAGGCCTTGCTGATCATGGTGTTCTTTGAACAAAATTAGACGTTCATAATTACTTAATCAGTCCTTTGACAGACAGTGTTCCCGTTCGAGCTTACTCAGGCACATATTAGTTGTCAGTGAAATATGATAAACACCCTTGCATTTTAGTGGAGTTTGTGGAATAAGCGTATCATCAGAAACATGTATAAAACGTCGCACAAACAATCATATATATGAATATATTTTGAGTGTGTAAATAAGTAAACACACGCTTTATAAGTTGATGAAAGCAATATGAAAAAATGCCATGTAAATTCTGACAAGCTGAAGCTGTCAAATGATAGTACAGACAGAGAGCTAATTGTGTGCTCTCCTGGAGAGGGATTTGCATGCGTAGACTGGTTGCACAGTGACTTACCTCTCCATTACATACTGCCATTCGCTTACATGCGCATACTCCTGAACTCTGAAACCCTGCCATTGTTATTACACTTGTGTTAGCATTGTTTTTGCGTTGTTACATGTTGCACAAAAATGCATCGGTTTTCATTTGTAAGGTAAATGTGCACAGTAGGAGAGATAACAGAGTATGACACAACACCTGATTATACAAAATAAAAGCAGATTTTAAAAAAAGTCAGACTGAAATTGGCTCCACAGCAGAACATGTGACCATTAGTGGTCCAATGGGGCTTGAGCAGAAAGGGTTAGTTTTTTTTTTTTTATAGAAAGGAAGAGTTAAACTTGTTGACTGGGTTGGGTAAAGCTTTCTGTGGGCCACTAAAACCACAAACCAAAACTGTGACCAGCCACGGCTCTCTGAGCCACAGAGAAAAGTGAGATATAGATATAGAGAGGGAACCAGAAGAAACTGAGGAAAGGAGGCTGCTGAGTGTACGTGCTGAAGTCAGTGTGAATCACCCGGATTACTGCAAGAAAAAAAAAGAAACCACAGCGACACATTTCTGCTCCTTCTGTTTTGCACAAGGGTAAGCATCAGTCGACCGCAGTCTGACCGCCGATCACTATCTGCACTGTCTCTCAACCATGCACAACACCCAAGGACACAACTGCCCTGACACCACAACTGGAGAAGCATTGGATAATCATGTGGCTGAGGGTGTGGGTGTGTATGCTGGGGATTTTGTTCAGATTTGGGGCAGTGTGTAGAATGGAGAATGTCGAATTTAGACTTGTTCTGCTTTCAGCATGCATATGCTTCTCAACATCATCATGGCTGTATCATTGATCTTTCCAGGGCAAAGATCAGAGCCAGTCAAAATTAAGACCCAGATCAAGTTAGAAGTACTGGATGGTGTTTTCCAGAAGCAACCCCTCACCATGGCTTCAAACAGCATCTTTGAGACCTTTCCATCCTACCAGTCTTGCTTTACCAGGGGTGAGTCGATTAGTTTGCTTTTATTGCTATAGCTTTTAGAGTACATCAGCAGTTTTTGACATTTTTGTTTTGTTTTGAAGTTTTGAGGAACTGACGGACTCAGTTTGAAATAAGAAGTAGATCATTTTGCCTGGTATTTCTCGAGTACACACTATGCAAAGTAATATGCATGCAATATGGAGAAGTATACGGAAAACAACATTTCATGATTGTTGATTTGCTGTGTCAGTAGTGTACTGAAATCTCTTGGCTGGATCTGAAAACCACAGGGCTGTGGGTTAGTGAGTGCTTGACTGGTTAACCTCACTACACCATCAACAACACAGCCGGTCTGGAAACGCATTTGGACTCTGGGGCGCTTTCTAGGGCAAATGTTACTTGCAGAAAGAAAACAATGTTTTGTGAAATCTTGTTGTCTGTTTTGACATTGAGGCTCGCCTGAATTGGTTATGATTGAAGTTAATTATTCTTTAATTTAGATTTGGATTACTGCAGCTTTACAGGTATTTCACAGTGACTTGTCCGTTAACAAGCTAGCAGATTTTATGGCAAATATTTTCATATAATAGTAATTGGGTCAAGACATGATTTTTATTTATTTATTTATTTATTTTCTCCCTCTGGTGGATATCAGAGGGAGGTTAAGGATCGGAGCTTGTGTGATAAAGGACTTGATGAACTGCAGACTCAATAGCTGTCCACTCCCACTACAGACTTTTTAAAAGCTATCATCTATAAAAATACACACCTCTATACTCCATGCTGATTTTATCCAAAAATATTAATATCAAATCCAAACACATCTGAAATTCATGAACTAGGCAGAGCTGTATGCAGCATACAGTATAAAGCATTTCAGTTTATGTTAAAATAACACAACTCAGACTTGTGTTACATTTCACTCATTCCTACTGCAACAGAGATGAAGAGAAATGGAGGAGAAGTTTTAATCACTAATGAAAAGTCTTTAAACCCCTAGATGTCCTGGAAGAGTGTGCTCTTTTACGTTTTCAGCTTCACATTTCTCAAAACATTCTGTTTAAGCATTTAAAGGACAGAGTTAGCAAAGTGATCTGGCTGAAGATCGAACTATGATGGGTTTTTTTTTTTGTGTGTGTGTTTGCGTGAAAGCATTTTGATAAATGTTGGTGATATCCGGATGCAGCTTCACATTTTGGATGACAAATTGTTTTATATGTCAAGTTTTAGGATGACAACTTGTTTGTGTGCTCTTCATGAAAAGAGCTGTTGTGAAGATGTGTTGTTTTTGTTTCCTGACTCTTTGGTGCATGCACATTTTGTGTGTCTTGCAAGCGCTGTCAGTTAACACAGGAAGTTTATCAGTCGCACCCGACTCTCGCTCAAGAACTAACAGCCTTGGAGGAACTTTTCTGTTTCTCACATACTCTCTCCACAGTTTCTTTATGAGAAGAACTCTGAAATATACTAGTATTAGGTGGCATAGTATCACTGTGTGATAACCTGAGAACTCTATATCACAGTTTTTGCTATGTCACTGTTTAGGCTCTCCATATTTTCAAAAATGATATCAGCCACTATATATCTTTAAACTGCAAGCTGAAGATGTGTATATTTTGGCCTAACCTTGACATCTAAACTGCATTGAGCAAAGTGGATGTGAACATGCATTTGATTGTTATTTATATCTTCTCAGAACAGAGATGCTTGAACATTATGATCTCAAACTGCTACCACTTCATGGTGCATTTGTGCATGCATCACGTGTCCTTTGTCGGTTATACTGTATATGCTGGTTTACACAGTACGCACACATACACACACACACAGTACACGCCTGCGTTTACTCTGGAAATGTATAAGAATATGACTGGTGGGTTTCAGTCTTTGTGGTTTCTCTGCTCTCCCAATTACACTTCTTTCATACGCTAGTCTCTCACAAGCAAGCCTACACACATGTTAGGATTCTGTCTTTATCATTCTTCAGTTTTGAGTCATCATTTCTTTCGTGTTCAGAACTCTACAGTTTACACGCACACTTCATATCATAGTACACATGAACCCAAAACTGTTGTACCATGATATGCATCACAATTATGTGACAAACATAGAAAAGGTAATGTGGCTACATATACACACTTCAGGTAATGAAAAATACAAGCACAATTCTACAAGCGATAATTCAGGATATTGCTGTGTACCTCTTTGTTGACATATTCAGCAACTTCATAACTTAGTACTTCTAAGTATATTGTAATAAACTACATTGGTGCAATAGTTCCAGTTCCATTTTGGAAGCATTTTGGAAAGCTTTAGTGCACCACAGCATGCGTCTGACAACACATACAATATACGTGGTGAGTAGCAGTGGTCGAAGGAAGAGAGTTTGAGAGTTGTAGGCAAGACCCACCTCCAGGCCTGGTGACCGACCCATATATCTACAGGTGTCTAGCTAAAGATGATGGCTGTATAAGGTGGCTTTTGTACTCCTGTGGACCACTGCCTCCCTTATGAGGGATTTATGGCCGTCTCTACGCTTCATGTCCGAGGATTTAAGATGGAGTCAAAGGGCCTACATTCTAGTAGCCGAATGCCTGCCCTTTGCTGATTCTGGTTATCAGCATCCACAGGCGGTCAAGAAGGAAATTGGCCACCCTGCCAGATCCCCACAAATTCAAAAAGGGACCCACACAAGCCTATAATTCTTCCATTTGACCTTGATCAATTGGATAGCTAATGTAAATTATGCACTATGTGCATGAATGATGGCCATAGTTGCCACATTTTTACTACAAGATTCTGAATGGTGTGAGCAGTAATTTATTTTAACACCTTACTTGCTAACATTTCATTAAGCATACTTCTATACAGTCAGGTCCATAAGTATTTGGACAGTGACACAGATTGGAGTTTTGCCTCTGTCCACTACAATAGATTTGAAATGAAGATGTGATTGAAGTGTAATCTTTCAGTTTTGTTAATAATATTGCGCTAACCATTTAGGAATTACA
>CM074970.1:4912522-4927970 GCA_037577455.1 Pangasius macronema
CCAAAACGTACTGCAAAAGCAACCCAAAAGCTTCTTAAGGCAAAGAAATGGAATGTTCTTAAATGGCCGAGTCAGTCACCTGACCTCAACCCAACTGAGCATGCTTTTCACTTACTGAAGACAAAGCTGAAGGCAGAAAGATCCACAAACAAGCAACTGAAGGCGGCTGCAGTAAAGGCCTGGCAAAGCATCTCAATGGAGGAAACTCAGCATTTGTTGGTGTCCATGGGTTCCAGACTTCAGGCAGTCATTGACTGCAAAGGATTTTCATCCAAGTATTAAAAATAATCCTAATATTTATGATAATGTTAGATTGTCCAATTACTTTTGAGCCTGTGAATCTTGAATTAAAGCTGAAAGTCTACACTTCAATCACATCTTGATTGCTTCATTTCAAATCCATTGTGGTGGTATACAGAGGCAAAATTATGAAAACTGTGTCGCTATTCAAATACTTATGGGCCTAAGTGTATAATATACTAAGACATTATTTGTATTATATAGAGATGTATATATTATATAAATGCTAGCCATCACTCTGTAATTCTGGTGTACAACAAATGCTCAGCTACATGTAATACTTTTTGAGCAGAGGCATTTCTGGGACATCTGAATCTTTAATATCTCATTTACTTCAAAGAAATTTTTCAATAAATGCTGATGTCATCATAACAGACTCCAGTGACAGTAGGAGCCATGGAGCTGGTCAGTGGCTGGGGATCTATTGAGTTTCTTTTCCTGACTGTGCCCACTGTATCACTGTGACTGGATGGATTTTCGACTCCGCTGGCCTACTTCCTTTACAGAGACTGGGTGACTGCAGAACCTAGGAACTGCTGAAATTGAGTCCGTTGTCCAGCAGACAGGCCGCTATCGAGCCCCCAGTGTCGGACAGCAGCAGAACAGGGAGGTAGTGTGCGGCGCCACTGCTGGTCTCAGAGAGCTGAGATAAAGCTGCCGGGAAATGAGCCTTGGACAATGAACAAGGGTATGAGTTAAGATGGTCAAGAAAAGCTAGGTGACAAATATGGTATTTTATAAATGTGTCACCTACTGGACATGTTTATGTTAAAGTTAACACCTCCTCTTGCAAGGATGAATTTTTAAATGGTGTCTCTGAAACAGAGACATGAAACATCATTCATATCAAGTCATAGCAGATTTATATCGGTACAAAGCATTCTGCCGCATTTACTACAGCAAATCTATCGTATGAACTAATTGCCAAGGCCTTCATGGGGTGAATTTGGTGCCACGCACCTCAGTAGCGTCACAGCCCTAAGCTGGCACCACTGTTATGAATGAGCACTGGAACATTCTACCTGAAACTGTTTATCCCATATGCAAAAGATGTTAATATCAAAATGCCAAAATTAATATCAATTCATTCACCATTTCATTTCAGTTAGTCTACTTAGATGGTTGGCTACAGGTTTGATCATTATGGGCCTGCATGCTAAAATTAAGGAATAAAACACAATGAGCCGTGCTGTTAGGTGAAAATAATAGACGGCACTGTGATGTGATGCCACCCTGAAGTTGATTATTTTCCAATAACATCATGTCCTGAATTGTTTTATTCCTCTTACACCACAGCAATTTGCCAACTGAAATGATTTTAATTTATTAAACAATGATGTCACCCTTTTATTTATTTATAATTACCATATACTTAACATCTGTGAAATGTTGTAATAGCTATAACCAGTTGTTCCCTCGTCAGCATCTCTTTTTTTCTGTGTTAATAGGGGAAAAAAACGTTTCACTTGTCATGTTTCTGTGACACTGCTGAAGACGTGTCAGAAAAAATAAAGTTTCAGCATTTCGTCTGACTGTTTCCAAAGCCCTGACTCTGGAGACTCCTTCCAAAAATGCTACATAAACATCTCTTCACAGAAAACATCACCCATATCAATATCAGTCAGTTTACATAGAGCATCTGCCGTACAATTCCCTGTGAATTAGCTGTTACTACGCACATTTTAACATTTAACATAGAACCTTATGAGCAATTCTCATGAATTCAACAGTGCTGTGGGGGGTTTTATACAGATTGAGAGAAAATATGAAAAGGGAAATATACTGATGCCCTTAGAAAAGCTAGCTTCATCTAGTAGCGTCTTACATCAGGTTACATCAAGTTATGGAGAGGCAGATGTGACATTAATTTTACAACAGTTGGACAGACAGCATTCTCTATGCACTTCAGACTCTGAGAAATTTACTGAAGCAGCAGATTGCATCCGATGATACAATGGCAGATCATATCTGCTGTCCAAAAACATGATTATGTTATGATTTTCTTGTCTGATGTTTAAAGTTTTTTTTTCTTTAATCTCAGGTTAAGAATCAAACACACTGCTCCACACTCAGTTGACAGTATGGCTGAACGTTTGGCAAACACACGTTCTGTAGTGTTAGAAATGTGCAGGAGGAGAGTTGGGCTCCTCATTGCAAACTCAAATGCACAAAACCACAGAGAAGCTTTTGCTGGTGCAGATAAGGGTTTGTGAACTTGGACTGCATTTCACCCTCCCCTTCCCCCTTCCTGTCAGCCAGCAAGTACGGTTTACATGGAAGATATTGTTTTTTTTGAACATAACCGTATTTCTGTCACTCAGGATTTTTATGAGTTTGTGCTTTATCACCTAAGTCCTGATAAAAAAAACACGGTTAGGGCTGTATTTAGGACCTTCACAGGAAAAAAGGTTACTCCTGTAAGGTATAGGCGTGGTACACAGGATCATTGCTTCTTTTTGAACATAAGTGTGATGTATGGAAGTTACAAGTTCATTCATATCTTTTTGTAAATATTGAATATGATGCCAATAATTTGTTTAGCTTAAGTGGCTTGACTGATGTATTTCTTTAGATGTTTGATACTGTTTGCTCTGAAGTTACTGTCTGCAGTTCTTTACTGTTTCACGCTCTGTGGCTAGCCTGTGGTAACATAGAAATGACTGCGGCTACGTGACTAGCCTCAGTGCCTAACCAATATGCAAAGTAACCTTACCATAGGCTTATTCATCCACAAGCTATTAAACACAGAGACACATGCAGGACAGGAACTAAACACAACTCATACAGACAGATAAAGAATCGTAACTCACATGTGCACACAGATACTATTCATCTAAGTATATGTTCAACGAACATCTGAAAATAATACAATTAGTTGAATTTAGACTTAGGTTTAGCTGAATTACTAATACTGACCTTAGTGCAAAGGTCAACCTCTTTACATACTGTATAAGTGATGATTAATTTGAACATCATCAGTAAGTGCTTTATCCTGTCAGGGTCAAGGAGGATCTGGAGCCTATCCCAGTCTTTGGGTCAAACACTGACACACACAAGGTGTAGGTTTGAGTATATTAGTCCTAATATAAATTAACATGACTAAAATGTACTATGCTACTGCATATATTTCATTGTGAGTATAGACCAGTGGTGTTAGAGAGCTATGATCTAGCTGCTTATGCTCCTTCTTTAAAAAAATACACTGTAAAATAACTGGCAATCAGCAACCTCTGTAGTTAACCAAATGGCTATGTGTGTGTGTGTGTGTGTGTGTGTGTGTGTGAGGGAGAGTGAGTGAGTGAGTGAGAGAAAGAAAGAAAGAGAGAGATGTCACAAGGAACCTGTCAGTTAAGCATAGGCAGAGTTCCTAACGGTATCCTTACATCTGTGGCTTCCTTCCTCCTCAGTATCAACTGAAGAAGACAAAGACAAAATGCCATAAATTTTACATCTTGATCTTACAGAGCTTCTGTGGACTCGGGAACTTAAAGCTGTAATAAATTAATCTCCAAAACTAGATGTATGTAATTCTTTTTTAATTACTTGTCTTGTTATGTTGGTGTCTCACACCATGGGTCTGATGGAAACGAAATTTCAGTCCTCTGTGTGTCCTGTACATATAGCAGAATTGACAATAAAGTTTGACTTTGACTTGAATTTACATATTTATGTATATTGTATGTGATAGATTGTGTATATTGTGTGAAGTCACTGATTGGGGCTGAAAAGTGTCGGAAAAGATGGCTACTGTGGATATGAATCCATGTATCCTTTTCCACACAGCATTTATTTTCATATATTATTTCATGGTCCTTCCCTTTCTCATACATTGCCTGTTATTTTATCTACAGTCAGATTTGTTGTAGACCTAATGCTGACCATTCTCTCACGCTCACCCTGCCATGAGGCATTTCTGAACCTCTCCCTCCAACACGGGCTGCCTTCCATACACATACTCTTATTGTAACTCATGCTTCCTCTGTTACAAGAGCGGTGGATCGCCTGTGTGTGCTGTTGTGTAAACGCTCCATTGGCACCACTGTAGCCATGTGTCTGCTAGAGCAATTACGTGGCTATGATTCAGCTTCTTTTGGCCCATTGCCTGGATGCAGTTAGCACCACCTGTTTTCAGCACAGTCACCTGGGCGCCTGACATTGGTGCTCATGGGCATGGCATGGGGTATGAGATCCGGGGGATGGAGAAAGAAGGGTAAGCTATGCTTAGTCAGGGAAACATCGCAGACGATAGCAATACAGTCAGCTACATTCAGTTAGACAGCCTCATGGTTGAGAGTGTCCAGACTGTTTTCCAACTGGGTACACTCATTACTCTTGAGTTCAGCCTTATGACCTAGAATTGGGTTTTCAACTCACAGATCACAGTCTGGATGGGGAGCCAGCAAAGCATTTCTGCAGACTACACCAAGTACTTGAAAAGAAAAAAAAGCTGATAAATATACAAAAAGTTCAGAGACTCTAGGTTTCTAAACATGAATCTAACCCTTCTGTAGCAGATCCTCTGTTGTGGCTCATCCAATCACCTGCATTTGTGTAAATAATTTAGCTGAAGACAGCCCATCGGACCAGAGGTTTAGCATCATCCGTCTCCAGAGATTAGCTACAGGGCAGAGCAGAGACACTAGGTCAGAAAAGAGAGCGTTTTCACAGAACTTTCTTTTTATTCACCCTTCTTCTTCATGCTTCTCTCACAAACCGAAAACGGAAAGACAACTGGACTAAGAAGAATGTGTTTATTAAAATCTATAGCTCTATTCCAAACAAAAACACTTCAATTTGTCCTATTTATAGCCATGAGCTAATAATTAAAACGTAACTGTTGTCTCCATTCAGTCATGTTAGATGCTTACCCAGACGTTTACACATTTTATTTGAATACCCATGCTCTAGGGAATTTATTAATTTAACGACTAAGACTCAAGAACGTAGGGCAGAAAAGGACAAATATTACAAAAGGTGCAAAGAAAGGGAAGTTCTCTGTTTGTGTATCTGTCTTTGCTTCTCTTGATTCTCTCTGTTATTTCTCCAAGACACACACAGACATTATCATTAGTTGTGTCATTGTCTAACATTTGCATATCTGCTGAACAAGACAGTCATTGTTGTTAGACAGTACTCGCAGCACAGGGAATTTTCACACCTGAAACTGATTCCACCACAGCCATGAAAACACACCAAAAGCATGCACACCATGTTGTCTGGTCTTGAGAGTAACACTGCTTTCCTCTTAATTATTTTACAACTGATATCTCTCTTTACGTGTTATAATGAGCAAATCTGGTCCAGAGTAATTGTGCCTTAATATGTCTAATCAAGTGGAATGGTACTGGAGCTTCATAAAGTATGAATGGTATAAAGCAAAGTGAAAGTACCACGAATCATTACAGTTTACTTTTGCAGGTCTAAAAGTGATTCGAGGTTATATTATTTTCCCTTTCTATGCTTAGTATCTGTTTTGCTTTGTGCCAGCAGATTTGTGAAATGTAGATGTGAAAATCTAGATTTCATTTAATCTACAAAAAGACCATAATGTCGACATTTTTAATAGTTCTGAGAATGATTGACAATTTCAAGAAGTTGATCAAACACATTTGAATATTCTCTATGCCAAACAGAGAGTGTCTCTTTTCATGCATTCACTAAAGTGCTGGACATGCAGACTCCTGCTAAACCACGCCCCCACCTGCCACACTCAGTATATTGAAAAAAAGGTAAAAGCTTGGATAAAATACATTGGTGTAGTACGTCTCATGTCTTCATGTGTAAGGTAGATAGTCAACGTGCAGAAGGTACTGTAAATAAGTTGCCATTTCTCCATTTCACCCTCTGGTAGCCCTGTTTAACATTTTTATTTTGCCTTGCTGAAAAAATCTGGGACGTGTGGAGACACTCAGTCTTGCATTGCTCCTCCTCTGACTTGTGCTCCTTTTCTCTCCCTGCCTCCACCCCAGGCGAGCTTGAGCCTTGTGGAGGACTGGCCAGTGATCAGAGGGGCAGCTGCTATGTTTGGTCTGCATGCTCACTACTCCAAACGACATACATGGTGCAGAGAGAGGATGTCTAATAAAGCTCCTTCATTTCCTTTTATTTTCATTTCTTCCTTTTGATCTCTTTCTTTGGTCCATTTACTTGCTCTTGTAGTTATTCTAGTTTGCGTTTTCTCATGACTGGACTTTCCCCCACGTTTCCTTTATAGCTTAGGTTTAGGCCTAAGCTTGATTATGTCAATAAGATACTTAATAGAGTGTAAATGCTTTACTTGTTGTGGCTAATTTGATATTCTGTTGTCTTCCACATTTGGCCTCAGCTGCCTAGGAAAGATATGGTATTGGGAGCATAAGCATGGACCAGCCCGTGGCAGACTGGAGATATTGATTTGTGTTTCATAAAGCATGAATAGACTGGGTTAGACAGAGATCAGGACAGGGAAGGTAGGTGTTACCATTGATTGCACAGTGTCTCTTGATCGGAGTCTCTTTGTTCCTCTCTCAGACTGTAACCAAATGCGCTAATCGCTTCACATCCAAAGGTTTGTCTGCTGTTTTATAGACCCAAATGATTGTTGAATGACTGGAGCTGTCTGTGGTTACAAGTTAATCACCTTCGGAGTGATTGTTGGTAGTAAGTAAGAATAAAGACTTCTTGTTATTTTCAACAGAGTCTAAAAATTCCCCAACCACAGCAAGGGAACTAAAACTATGCTATAAAAATATACACAAATATAATATGAAAAAAGAATCCTGAGCTCATCTGCAAAGTGCTTTTAGTAATAAGGTAGATGTAGTAAACTTTCAGCATGGAACACAAAAGTTCTTCATCAGCTGTACAGCAAATTGCTTCTGAAGCTGTAGCAGGTGAAACCAGCTGATAAAATGAAAAGGAATGTTAACAACTCTGGTTTGTGTCAGGTCGCATCATACCACCCCTTCACTGATTATAACAGCATATCCTGTTGTCTTTTATTCTTTATATACGAAAAGCCGGGAAAACCACTATTTCAAAGGAAGTTGGCTAGTTGGTTGCTTCAAGTGTGAGAACCTGACCTGTTCTTAAATTGTATCTGTAACATTAATTTTTTTTTTTTTTTTTGGAAATGGAAAGTTACTCTTAGTGAGGCAGCATTCTAGTTTGCTACAGTCTTTCTCTGTGTATCTATGCCCCTTACTGGCCTATTACAGACATGGGGCAGTTTTAGCATCTCACATCCCCAGGGTCCTGGGTCCAAGCCTAAGTTCAGATTACTGCTGTGTGAAGGTTGCATGCTCTCCTTGTGTCCATGTGGTTGTCTTCTAGTACTCCAGTTTCCTGGATGGATTGGCTACTCTAATTTACCTAGCTGTTATTAAAGGACTAGAGTTCCATCCAGGTTGTCTTATGTCCAGTTTTTCCAGCATAGGCTCTTAATCCACAAAAACCTTGACCAATGGTTACTGAAGATGAACGAATGTTCCTCCTGGGATGTGTTACAGACAGCATCAATAGACCTCAGGACATCAATCAGTCTCAAAAGCCATCCTTTGAAATAGGAAATACCCAAAATTTATATAAGAGCTTGTGTCCTTGGAATCTGATAAGGGATCTCCCTGGAATGCCTACCATAAATTGGTGGCCTTTATTCTGACTCAGGGCAGCTCTTCATGAGACCCACCAGTCTTTTCTAGGCTTCTGTTTTTTTCTCTGTCATGAAAAACTGATATCAAATGGTTGGTCCTACTTTTATGAATGATCAGAAATATTAACATTTTCAAATTCTTTCCAAGAATACCAGGGAAATATACAAACTAACTAAAGAGCTTTATAATTTTAATCATGAACCTGGTAGTAATTTTTGCAATACAGCCAATGTAGGATTTAGATAGTCACTATGATCTGTTTTTTTTGGACCCAGTGTTGGGTTCCACCAAATCCACTAACACAGGTTAATTGAGCTGGTTGTAAGATTGAGTTTAGAATTTCTACACCCCTTTTAATGTGTAGAGACAATAGAGGCTCTAATGTCCATCCTCCATGCTCATCCTAATTTGTAAATATGCCCTATATTGTAGATATATACATCAGCTACACCTGAAGTCCTTATATTCAGTGACCAGTAAGGCGTACGGAAAAGAAAACTTCAAGGCAAACCCACACTGTTGTAAGTTTTATTCTATTACTTTCGGTAGAAGGATGTGCTGATGATGATGGGTGGGGACATCCCAGAACTCTGTAGTGTTGCAGTTCCCATCATGCTTTTCTCCATTGCCATTACTGCCCCTCTGCTGTGAAACCGCAACAGGAAACAGCAATATAATGGTCAATACTGTGAAGGTGCAGGTCTGAGTCTGGGTAGGGCTTTTTGTGACCACAGAATCTCTTCCAGACCTTAGTAATGAACAAATTGAGGCTGCAGTAAACCTAAAGGGAACTGTCCCCAAGTGGAACTCCACAGAACTTCATCAGTGTGGTTAATGAGGTTGAGATGTAAATGGTGTCTGAGATGCAGTTTTCTTCTTCCATCAGGCCTGCTTTGTGAGCCTTACGTTCAAAAATTCAATGGCTGCTAATTTATTTATCTAATGACGCTTTTCTTCATGTGGCCTTGTGGATGAGCGTACCTATTTTCTAGAATGTTTTTCTGGGTTATTTTACAGAGGCCTTAGTTGGATGATAGTCTGAGTATACACTAGGTGAGTATGACTAAATAAACATGCAAATGGAGGAACCGTCTATGTGTTCAAGCCCAGGCCTTCCTGATTTTTGTGGCAAAGTTTTTATTGAATGTTTTTTTTCTGTTCCAGTAGGTGAAACGGCCAACTGGCTGCATCACATGTACTGTCCTAGATTTCCAGCCTTACAAAATAGCGATGAACCTTTCACTGACCAGCAAATGTATAAGGATCATAGGGAATGAAGCATGTACAAGCAAGAAGGTTAGCTTGATTCCTGTATTGCTTTTAATATTTAGACCCATAACTCCTTGTAAATCCTTTGTCACTACACTGAAAAACTCATCTTTAGTTTACAGAGGAGAATCACAGCAGAAACTAATGAGCCCCTTTAATTAACTTTCTTTGACCCAAAAATCCTGCATACTCCAGACTTGATCTCAAGATCTGACAGAAGTATCTGTGATTTGTTGTGTGTTTGAGGACACACACCCCCCCCACCCTCCCAGGGTGTAGTGGTACAAAAATCTATACATACATAGAAAATTAAGAGCAACACAAGTGGAAGAATAGAGCAGAAAAGACGGCAGAAAAGACAATCAATCAATCAATCAATCAATCAATCAATCAGTCAGTCAGTCAGTCAGTAAGGGTGTCCATCAGCAGAGATCTAATAAAGACTCCACTGAAAGGAGTTGATTTCTGAGTTAGTGTATACATGTATTTCTGTAAAGCTGCTTAATGACAACGGCTGTTGTTAAAAGTGCTATACACATAAAATTGAATTGAACTGAATTGAACAGAAGGCGTCTGCTCGTATCTAACCACCTCTGATCCTTATTTAACATATTTAAAATTAATCCCTATTTAAGCACAGCCGAGCCAAGACTCTGAACAAAGCCCCTCTTTTTGTTGCTATTGCATGGTCCATAGTCGCCTGGTAGTTTTATGTGATGTGTCAATGGCCTAAGCTTGAAGTTTGTTTCTCACTCTCTACTACGGAAATGTAGAATCTCTTTTCCAAAAGAAGCAACATTTTTTCATATAATGCTTTCACATCACTGCTTACACCATGAGAAACAGTGTACTTGGGGTATTCCCAATCATTTTATATGGATCAAGCATACCTTCTATATGTTAGAATTTTCCACCCAGTTCACTGTTTGACTGAATTTGCCAACATCCATGATTGCCCTTTCCACATCAGGACACATCGCAAAGCTTCAGAAACATTTTTTTATATTTATAACTAATAATATATGACAGCAATGAAATTTCCTTACAAGTATAGCATCTCACTCAGCTGGTCAGCTGACAATAGATGTTTTTATATAGTCAGCAGTTGCACTCATACAATGGAATATCTTACAGTGAAAAACACACCTTTTGTTTTTTTGACACCTCAGATACTTCTCTTATCCTCCCATTTCTGCTGCCGAGCAGCATCCTGTGAATGGCTTTGACAGCTACACTTTGTACCTTCACATATTTTCCCCCTTTCCTGTTTGTTGCTTATTTTCAGAATATTAAAATAAGCTAAATTTATTTAGTTTAAACCACTAAAGTACTATGAAATAGAATAATAAAACCAGATATAGAATAAAATAAAAAGAGGAAAAGCACATCAAGACCACAAAATAAACGTATGCGTAAAATTGTTGCTCAGATAAAATATGCTGCACTAGAAATAAATTAAATTATATCAGATTTTAAAAAGGCGCATTGTTTCCACGTGAGTTTAACACACAAGTCTTCCAAAGTGTCTTTGATTTGACGGCATAAAAACAATATTCATATTTACAGAAGGTATTCATGTAACCATGGCCGTATTACTTAAAAGTATTTTTACGAGAAATCTTTGCATCCCCGTGTATTACTGGAAGCCCTTACTTATGGCAATTGTACAGAGAAAATGAAATTACTTGTGCTTTGTCTGTATTGCTTTATGATACATAAAATCATTTATGCCCCATCAAAGAAACACAAAGTATCTTTAATTTATACATTTGAAGAGAGAATGTTTTGTATGCCTCACTATGCATGCCTTCACCTATTACAAATATTTTTAACTCTATGTGTGTGTGTGTGTGTGTGTGTGTGTGTGTGTGTGTGTGTGCACTTCTGCTTCACTGAGTCTGCTCATCAGCTCATCAATTCAACATTTCACTAAATGGTGCCTGAGGCACATCTCCAGTGGGTCTGTTACCTCCCACGCATGATGGTGGCTCAGAGCTCCACAACACCCCAGCCTTAGGTTCACAGGTTCATGACAGGAAGACTTTGAGTTAGCCATGACTAAATGAGGGCAAGATTTCTCCACAATCTTGGATAGATAGGGTTCTTCACTTCCTAAAGAGTTCTATTTGGTAGGGAAATCCTGTTGTAGGGTTGTAATTACATCAGGCAACTTTAAGGGCTTCCCAGAGGAACAAACCAAAGAACCCATTAGGGATCTACATTTAATCTTTTTTATAAGAGTGTAGTATACCAAAGTATTGACAGGCTAGAAAATACAGTATCTGTTCCAAAATGGTATTCTCCTTTTTTTTTGTCATTCCATAAACCTAACACAATGTGCATTCATTTTTTATGGTCCATACCACATCGTTTCTCAACCAGTACCAAAGGCTTTCTGAGTAGTCTTTGTAGCTCAGTGGTCCGCTGCTGTCTAGATCTTTCAAGAATCTTTTCAGTGATTAGAAAATGTTACATTCCCTGATCAGTTTAATCATGCATGGAAGGATTTTCATTGTATATTATAATATATATCATATTATTATGATTATTATTATTATTATTAGGTACACATCTGCGGCAGTGCCTAACAATGGTGTGAACTAAAATTAAAGCAATTAGAGGCAACGTAAACATTCACACACACACACACACACACATACACACACACACACACACACACACACACACACACACACACACAAAACCAGTGATACACTCTCTATGTAGTGATAGTGACCCAGTGTCGCGCTGTGTGTATCTGTTAGCCAGCTTGAGAGAACAGGGCAGAGTACTTTGCTCTGTCACTTCACTGAGCTGCTAACTGATATGTCAGAAAATCAATTAATTACTTTTAAGTAGCAGTTAACGGCATCCACACAATACAGCTGCATTAATTATTGAAGAGGACTGAAGCTGAGTTATTTCTCCTCCCCCTCTCTTAACTAAAAGGCCCACAGAGCGAAGGGAAATAAGAGAAACAAGAGGGAACAGAAGAGAACAGAGGATGAAGATGGGAGGAAGGAGGGCCGCTGGGTATAATGTGGGTAAACAAAAGGTCAACGGTGGCAAAAAAGCAAAGGTCCTTTCCTGGCATCAAAAATGCATGGCTTCAGAAGCTATTCTGATACTTACTGTAACTACTGATACCCTTCTCTATGAGAAAATGAATATGAGATACTGAGTATTTGACTCTGACGAAATGTATAAAACCTGCATGCCTACTGGTTCGGGCAGCATTGATTGCCTAAGCCCCAGGAAGCTCAAGGGGCATTATTGATCCTGTGCACCCAGCACTCTTGGCCTCAGGGTCTCCTGTCTCTGGGGGCTGGAGGGGACAGACTGCCTCTGGCCAGTTTAGAAGAGGACATCTTCATCTGGGGCAAAATCAGTGCATGGGCAAGCCATTTTGTGTGGCACACTATCTATTAACTGTAGCAATGGAGATTTTCTGGTATGTCCCACAGTGCCACTGTGCTGCTCCATGGCCAGCCAGCATTCTCCCTGCTTGGCAACTGCAGTAAGCTTGGCTTCTCTCCAGAGCTACTGTTGTGGAGTCAGTGAGATAACGCTTACTGATGCTTCTGATATGGAATAGCTTCAAAGAGGCAAACCTCTGTGGCATTCCAGTGTGGCCAACGACATGGTTTTATTCACATGGCCATGGATCGGCCATCAAGTGAACTCTGCATTCATTCGTCAGCCAGCTAATTGCCTAGAATAACGTATCATCAATTTCCTCATGTTTTCCAAACACTGAATAAAGGTTCATTTGATTCAAATGAATGCAGTGCATTAGTGATAGGTGAGTCCTATACATACATACCGTACATCCTATACAGTGTGAGTATAGTTGTAGTTGTACAACAGAATGCCACACTCTTAAAAACGAACATTAAATTTTGTCTTTTCCTCATGCAAACTTCGTGCTGCCCTTATTTCTCAGCCATCACAGTCATGGCATGAGGACAAAAAAGAAAAGGAGTGCACATCATTTCAGTTGCTAAATGAAATTAGCAGGTTTGAAGTGCCCCAAGGCAAAAAGCCTGCCTTGTCTCCTGTGGCCAGGGTTAGTGAGGGAATATATTAGTTATGACTGCAGCCTTCTTCAGCGTTTCCTTGTCCTTTCTTTCTTCAGCTTTTTTTCTACTGTGTTGGAGGGTAGNGAGGGTAGGAATGAGTATATAAGGGAAGAGTTGAAAGGAATAGTCCAGAATGTTTTTTGGAGAAACTCAGAAGGCTGTCCTTAGTCAGATCGACTCAACCAAACTTAGATATGAACTACTTCAGTCACTCTGGACCTCTATCTTGGGCCATGTACCTCGTGAGGAAGAGTCGAAACAGCAACAGGCTCTTTGGTAATGAGAGAAATGTCCTGTTTTCCAGTCTTTTGTGTTTTTGGCCTTTCTTTGCTGCACTTGTTTCTTCAATTTAGTTGTCCTTTTCCCCTTCAATGTAATTATAGCCTACTCAATTAATTCTGCTCAAAGAATAGAATATAATTACATTGAAGGAAATGTGATTACATTGAAGGAAAGCCTTTGGTGTTCTTGTTTTTTCTTGCCTCGAATCTCTGAAGGATTGTTGTGTTTTTAGGGCATCAAAATGTTGTTTTTATGTAGTTAAGCTGTTGAAACGGATCGTTGAAACACTGGCAAGCGTGTAACCTTTCGATGCTGGTCAATAAATTTTATAGCTGACAAGTGCTATTGATCTCTAGACTTAAAAGTTATCAAATGACACCAACCCGGAGCTGGAGACAGACATACAGTGGTGTCTTAGAGCTCCTCATCCTACACAAACAATGCGGATTTTTAGCTTTAGCTTTGTTTAGTTGAATCATTGTGTTGTGCAGTTCATTTCCCATTACATTATAAAGTACAAAAATCCTGATATTCATCTGAGAAACTTGGTAGTTAGATCACTGAGCATCTCATGGGAATGAACAAGAAGATTTTTTTCTGTACGCTTCTTTATTCTTAAAAATACTGTTGAGTTTCTATCTTATAGATGTTACTCCTGTGGTTGTTTCTAGCGAAAGATTGTTTCAGATATTCTGTGACAGCAGGCAGGTGTGGAAAAGGTTTTGTAGCATTTTAGGCGTCAGTTTTAACACAGTGTGCCATCTGAGGGACTTTTCTATTTAGTTTTGAAATTCTGGGATTTTCCCCAATCTACAGAAACACATAATGCACTAAAAATAATAAAGTATAGCAATATCCAAAAATAGTCCAGTACAACATGGCCCTGTTGTTATTTCGGAGAAGCTGCATTACTTTCTTCGCTGATTCAAAAAAAAATATTTTTTTTTTTTTTTTACGCATTTCAGTATATTTACGATATTGTTTATAATGTTTGTAATCCATAAATCGCTGATTTGCTGTCTTATCTACAATTTGCTTCAGTTTCATTCTCATGGTCTAACTTAAGCGCTGTCTACAAAATAAATCCGATCTTCTCTTTAACTGCGACACTAAGGGAAAGGGAAGGGAAAAAAATCTCTGAGTGGAACTATAAATCTCTAAAGCTACAGTTCTACCACAGTGTATTAAAGAGTCCAGTCTAAATCAAACCGGCATGGGAATAATTTTATTTATTTATTTAATTGTTTTTTAAAAAAAATTTAAAAGGACATTAGAGCATAACGACTGGTATTTTATTTGTCCTGTAATATTCAAGAATGACACAGATTTCTGGTTTCCTACATTAAAAAACGTTGTCTTCTGAATCAGACACAGAGCCTTGCTGAGATGCATGTGTGCAGGTGTTAGAGAGCTGCCAGACCTGCTCAGTAGAACCTGGAGCCAGAGATGAGGATGAGGATAAAAATGTTTTCTGCCTGATTTAAAGTGCCTGCTCTTCCCTCACCTCACTGTAACATGTGGAAAACAGCTGGAAAAGAAAGCAGTAGGCAGATTCAGCAGTGTAGAAATAAGGAAGATGGGAAAGTTATTGAGGAAGGCATTATTGAGCATCTACACTAACTTCTACTCTGGTAAGCATGTTGGCACACGCCTCTCAAAGACGGTTAAGGCTGCAACTGGTCACCGACTCCATCACTGCAATAACACACCGACTCCATCACTGCAATAACACACCGACTCCATCACTGCAATAACACACCGACTCCATCACTGCATAAATACACCGACTCCATCACTGCATAAACACACCGACTCCATCACTGCATAAACACACTGACTCCATCAGTACATAAACACACCGACTCCATCACTGCATAAACACACCGA
>CM074970.1:4928088-4942997 GCA_037577455.1 Pangasius macronema
ACCGACTCCATCACTGCATAAACACACCGACTCCATCAGTACATAAACACACCGACTCCATCAGTACATAAACACACCGACTCCATCACTGCATAAACACACTGACTCCATCAGTACATAAACACACCGACTCCCTCAGTACATAAACACACCGACTCCATCAGTACATAAACACACAGACTCCATCAGTACATAAACACACCGACTCCATCACTGCATAAACACACCGACTCCATCAGGGAACAGGAATGGACAGAGGGCTCGGTGAAGGTCTGCATAAAGAGCAAAGCGGTAACACACGTCTTCTCTGCGCTATCAGGGAGGTCGTTTGCTGCCCCCTTTTGGCTGCGTGATAAGGGATTAGTCACAGCTCCTGCAAGCGTGTTACAAGTGTTAAATAGAAATGTTAAGCCTCCCCACACCTACCACGGTATGGAAATGCTCTGAAATGGGATAACTGGGTTGACTTCTACTTAAACACGCCCATCTACCTGAATCACTGGACACCTGGCCTTTCTGACAGCCGTGGACGCACTTATTCCTGCAGGTGAAGGAAAGGGAGGAAAGGCGTTTTTGTGACTGTAGCTATTTGCTAAATAAAAAAAACTAAACTTGTGAACGCTGTAATGAGCGCGCGCGCCGGTGCAAGGAATTCCATTGACGGTTCTGGCTGTCACAAGTCCGACTTTCTCGCGCTCTTCGGACGTTTTCCTGATTGGGCGAGCCCACTCTAAGCAATTGTCTCTGGCCAATGGCATTAGCTCACAGGCTGCCGCATGCAAATGAGCTGTGCCGGGCTGCATTCCTGTACTGCCCAGCGCCAGTAAAAGCCAGCCCCTTGCCTGGAGATTCATTCATACGACATCATCGGTGTGTGTGCGACCTTACAGGGCCGACACATCCCTAAATCATCAGGAAGAACGCGTCCCTTAGGCTGCTGAAAGATAACACCGGAACAGACGAACGAAAAGTACTCCGTAGTCGTTTCAAAACGTGAAGAATTGCGGCGGGACGTGAACCGGAGCATCGCGAGCGCTTTTAAGTGTGCAACTTAAAAGTTTGAAAAGCACAAGTCAGTTTGCGGTGACTCATATTTACTGACGATGCGGGGACAGGCTTGTGAGTACAAATGCTAGATATAATCGGAAATCTTTAAAAAAAGAAGTGCTCTGCAACTTTCTTCATCGCTACAAAACGCACGGACGCAGGCAGACGCGCGCGCCGTCACAGCTAACGACAGACTAATCCCCACCAGCTGAAAAGAGTGCCTGGAGACTCGACTCTACCGCAGCTCAAAAGTAAAACCTCGAACAGGATACCAATGGTTTTCCTTTGGGACGCCAAATACGGTATGACGTGTTTAATGTGCGCTTTGTGACACACGCTGTAGTTTCCATGTGATGAAGCTCGTTCAGTTTCCTCTGCCTGACTTGAGCCCGCTGTGGTCTGGTGTGTGTGCTGAGCGTTTCCTCCTCTAACTGTCGAGCGCTCGCCTGCTTCTCTAAACGCGCTCTTGCACAGGGTCTGTCCCGCGCCCACAAGTGCAGGCGCACCTCTCTCTCTCTCTCTCTCTCTCTCTCTCTCTCTATCTCTCTCTTTCTGTCTCTCTGTGTCCCTCACACACACACACACTCGCTTGTAGCAGTGCTAGGTGCTGCTCCAGTTGTGCGGCGCGCTGGAGGTTTATACTGGCGTGTGGCTGTGTGTTTGGAGGTTTGGAGAGAGCACAGCAGTAGTAAGCTGAGCGGAGCAGCTAAAACCTCTTAACCACACTCATGTGGCATCGATTGTGGTTGGCTGAGTGACAGGAGGCCGTTCTCACTGTCAGGAGCAGCGCCGCGGTTTCAGGGCTTTCGTGCGCCTCCGAGGCGATTCTGGCACGCGCCCTGCTCAAGGATGTTAACCGGGGTAAACCCCCACACAAGTACTCATGAGAAGCTCAACTTTCTC
The DNA here is from genome assembly GCA_037577455.1 of Pangasius macronema. Lineage (NCBI taxonomy): Eukaryota > Metazoa > Chordata > Actinopteri > Siluriformes > Pangasiidae > Pangasius > Pangasius macronema. The sequence continues at coordinate 4,930,039 of CM074970.1, forward strand.
TCCTTTTTTTTCCACTTCGAAATTTTAAACATTTTCTGCATAACTACACAGTGTTGCATTACCACCCACAGGGTGCATGTCCAGCTGGACCAAACTGAGCACTGTGAGAGTGAATTCACTGCTGGGGATTGTTCTTTATTTTATTTTATTTTATTTTATTTAATGATCAAGTTTAAGAGACCGAAGCTTTTTGTTTTTTTGTTTAGCTATTCAGCCTGTAACCTCTGAAACCTCCCACTACCGACTTTTTCTGGAAACACGATGGTTTCTATTAAAATTAGGGTTGTTTTAGGAACCATTCATATTTCAAAAGCCTGTGCAACAAGAATCCTTTTATAGACCCCTTTAGCTCGTGCAACTATTCAAAATCTTCCAGAAGCCATTTGTCTTCTATAGTACATGACTGCAGGTCAGTTTCTCAGCATGCGGATGATGTGTTTGGATGTGGATGTGTTTCAGACCAGGCCCCCCACCGCCGCTTCACACCGCCCTCCTCCAGCCTGGGCGCGGGGAAGATGAGCGACACTCTGCCCGCGATGAGCGCGCACGAGGGCGGCGGCGGGAAACTGCGCATGTGTGACCGCAGCATGGAGGTCCTCTCCGAGCACCCGGGAGAGCTCGTGCGCACCGACAGTCCCAACTTCCTGTGCTCGGTGCTGCCCACGCACTGGCGCTGCAACAAGACTCTGCCCATCGCCTTCAAGGTAAGCGCGCGCGCACAGACCGCACTCTGCACAGCCTGCTCAGCGCGCGGCACGAGCGCCGAGCACCTCTCCGCGCGCGCTCACAAAACGCACACAAATCTATCTATCTATCTATCTATCTATCTATCTATCTATCTATCTATCTATCTATCTATCTATCTATCACTCGCTGGGAATTAGCAGTTATAATTATCCTAATTAATAAGAGTGGAAACTATGTGCGTGCGTCTTCTTACTCAGCAGAACAAGGCTATATATTTAATATTTACATTCACACATCTGAGAGTTGCAATATTTCCTCATTTAACTGCACAGAAAATCCAGCAAAAAAAGTAAATTTATTCTCTTATTTATTCTGTTAACAACTGAATCCCAGGACAGAGCACAAATTCTTCAAACCAAGCGAAACGTTTTACATGAAATCCCCATTTTAAAAGCATATTAACATCATTTCCTTTCACTGAATAGTAGCTTTCTGTGATATTTAAAAATACAATAAAGTCGCAGTTAACAATTCTGGAGGAAATCCGCTGGTAATTAGCTGCTGTTTGTTTAGCTGGAGGTCGATGGTGTGGAAGGAATTTATCATATCAGATCTGTGAGATATGCAAGAAAAAGCCCAGGACTGAATTAACACCTGCAGGACAGAAATAATCACCACTGGGCTAAAGTCACTGAACACAGAAATATTAGTGCGTGAGAGGAAGCATGCGTGAGAGAGGAAAAGTGAAACTGAAGAAAAAAAAGATGTAATAATCTACACAAGAGAATTCCTGTTAAAGATATTTATAATGCTGCTGAGCGGCAACACAGGCACACAGGCACAGGATGGAGCACGTCAGGCACAAATGCCACTTAATGGATGATATTTAAACAAAAACCTAAAAAGAAATAATAATAATTATTATTATAGTATAATAATTATTACTATAGTAGTAGTAGTATAACACTCTGCACTGGACTGGTATCCCATCCTGGATGAAGTCTCATGATGAAATGATAATAATAAAAATAAAAATATACTACTACTACTACTAATAATAATAATAATAATAATAATAATAATAATAATAATCAATAGTTGTTGTTTAGGATGAATATGATATTGTCTGCCATGCCTGGCTATAGGTGGTTGCCCTTGGCGACATCCCCGATGGCACGCTCGTGACAGTGATGGCAGGAAACGATGAGAATTACTCAGCTGAACTCCGCAATGCCACAGCAGCCATTAAGAACCAGGTGGCCCGTTTCAATGACCTGCGCTTCGTGGGTCGCAGCGGAAGAGGTGAGCGCTTAACTGGCAGCTGATGTAAACTAATGTCACTTTCATCTCGTGTGTGTTGCTTTTATTTCCTCTTCTCTTCTTTCATGCTCATCATTGTCTGCTTGTTTTGAACTTCACTGAGCTGGCAGAGAAAAGACAGGACAGGCTTTCTTGTCACAGCTCTCTCTCTCTTTCTCCTTCTCTGCCACATACACACACACACACACACACACAGGACATACAATCAAGATGAAAGTAGCTGGACTATGGCAAAATTAGGATTATATTTACAGCAATGTCTGTACCTATGTGTAGATGAACTCCCTGTGTTTGCACACATATGAGGGTATTTGATATAAAGAATCATTTTCTCATAGCCAGTAATTTGGATTTCCATAAATAAACTTGTAAATGTTACTTTTGCAAAGTCAGATGCAGCCAAATGCAGACTCTTATCTTTTAAGAAAAACAGGCCTCTATTTACACTAGCAAAGTGGCTAGCCCTTGATTAGCCTATTGCGTCTCTGAGTCAAATCACCATCTGTTCAGCTACTGTACTTCACCGTTTTTACCGACGCCAAAATAGAGTAATGTCTGTCTGTCCTGTGTAGACTGTAGATCACATACAGGTGCAACTCTCTCATGTCATAGTGTCATTATGTCATAGTGTTGTCTCACAGCTAGGTTAATATCACTCTTCTAATTGATACTTGGATTTTGACCATTATTACTTTAATAAGCAGGTGTTAAGGCAGCGCAGCTAATTGTTCGATTCTAGCAGTGAATCTTTGAGCATCTCAAAATAACTGTGCTGCATTTTTAAGCTTAGCGAAGCTTATGGATGAAATTTATATCCCCTATGATCAATGGAGCTATATTTGAAATGGTGGCAGTATATATGTAATGGAAATAGAAGAAATACAAATTCATCTTACTAGTTTTAGTAACATTACTAAATAATGTAGGCAATTTTGTGTGTGTGTGGGTGTGTGTGTGGGTGTGTGTGTGTGTGTGGGTGGGTGTGTGTGTGTGTGCGTGTGTGTGTGGGTGGGTGTGGGTGTACGAAAGAGAGAGAGGGAGAGAATCTGTTTTCATAATGACAAAAAGATTAGTCAAAGCATTTTAACTCACACACTCACACACACACAATCATACACAAACAAGTCTTCTGGGAAATAGGGAGTCCCACAGGGGTCCATTCACAGTCCTGATATGATTTAGCTGATAGAACCCACCTGACTTACCTGCAGCTGGCTGAAGCACACACATGCCAGAGCTTGTCACGCTGAGCACATGTGTTAGTGCAGCCTTTTATCCTGCAATGTGTGTGTATGTATTTGTTAGTGTAAGGGTGTGTATAGGCATGTGATTGCATAAGTTTAATCGTGAGTTTTCATGTGTGTAGTCACTGTAAATGTATGATGTTGTAGTGTGTGTGTGTGTGAGCGGTGTAAGCACTTGTGTGTACCTGAAAGCTGCTGCTCTGCACAGTGATGGAAACGATTTTAGTGTGGGTGGCAAAAATGCGATAGAGTGTTTAAAGTAAGAGGGAGAAATGTAAACTACACACACACACACACACACACACACACACACACACACACACACACTACCTTGAAAGACCACTGATGGTGTTTGATAAGCAGTAACAAAGGCAGCATCTGTCTCTCTTACTTTATGTCTATACCTCTATTTTTCTTCTTTCTCTTTGTCATTTGTTTCCTCAGAGTCTGTGTATGGATGGACTAGTGAGTCACACGCAGTCCTCAGGCAATAGTCCACACACACGCACACACACAGACACACTCATACAAACACACACAGCGCACAAACAGACTTTGTGTGTGGGGAGACATCCCCTTAAGGAACACTCTGCACTTCCTGGCTGTTTGGACAGTGAGTTTCTGCTCCTTCCAGACAGAACGTCTCTCTCTCTCTCTTTCTCTCTCTCTCTCACTCTCTCTCAAACGCTAAACTACTCAGCCACAACGTGTGTGTGTGTGTGTGGATGTGTGTGTGGATGTCTGGGTGTCTGTGTGGGTGTGTGTATTGCATATGTGACAGAGTAACAGAGAGATGTGTGTTAAGAGTTTCCACTTCTGGTATTATTATTATTATTATTATTATTATTTCTGGTCAGTAATGTTACACTATGGCGATATTGGATTTTACAGCTAGATGCTATTATTGCTATATGCATGTAGCACACAGAAATGGCATACCTGTTCAACATTTATCATCTTTTATGGCTACACAAATAGATTTATGACAATTTAAGCTCAACACTTCGATGCAGGATATTAATGTTCGAAATCTCATTGGCCCCTGTTTGTGTGTGCCGGTCATAACAATGCTAATCTTAGTTAGCCAGGTTTACTGGTGAGAGCACTACTTAAATTTCTAAGCTACTTAATTTGTTTAAGTACTTAGGTAACTTGGCTTATTTGTGGATTTGGGACATATCTGTGACTGATTTACAACAGACTACAGTTGGAGTTTAGCAGATTAATATTGTCATAACATTAATCACATTAATCACGTCACTGTATTCTTGTGCTAGCCGTCTAGCTAACATGAGGTAAATGAAAAAGAATTTAGTGATGATTTTAATCCATAAAACTGACACACAATTACAGTTTAGTTACGGAAAAATTCAAAGCTTAACAAAAGCCTTCATTCGGTTTTACGTTAATAATTAAATAGTGTTTTTTTTTTTCATAGCTAATGTCGTTTTTCAGCTTATAACATTCAGTCTATGACATTTGGTCATCACTGAGATTCAGGATAAAGTTCATCTAAAAACATTATTCAAATATATTTTTTTAAATCGAGATATATCAAGATTATCTAAACAATTAACCTTACATTTATTTTGGAATCAGGTATAGAAACTGACAGACGAAGCCTCTGTAGTCAAATCATTTCAGCTTGATTAAAATAAATAATGCAGCTGCAAAAAACTCGCTAAAAAAGAAGAATTTTATTTGAAGAAAAGCTGTCATTTGCTTTTGAAAATGTAGTGAGTAAAGGTGACAGAATCATTAATACTTGAATAGGAATACTGAAGTATAATTATTATACACCACCGTGTTTGTGCATTGAGGTCATTTCTGAAAGAAGAGTTGTCAGAGAAACATGGCTGAGAATAGCACAGCGAGTATGTGTTGTCGAGCTCCAGCTCTACCCTGAGCACGCTAAGCTCTTTGTGTGTGTGTGTGTGTGTGTGTGTGTGTGTGTGTGTGTGTGTGTGAGTGGGTAGCCAAGGTAGTTTATCAGATTTTTGGGAACAGCTGGGAGTTCTTCCCAAGTCTACTTGTCTGAGTAATAGTAATAGTAAGACAGGGCATGTATATGTCCGCTTGTCTGGTCATCTGTGTGTGTGTGTGTGTGTGTGTGTGTGTGTGTGTGTGTGTGTGTGTGTGTGTGTGTGTGTGTGGCATTGTGTGTGGCATTGTGTCATGGGCAGCTGTGACTTTAAGCTATCGTTGCTTCTGAGTGTGAATTATCCCAGGGGTCTGTCTCACCATCACAGTGATGAGTGAAAGGCCAGAGATGGAGGAGGCGTGCCACTTGTGCAAGAATCCTCTCTTTTTCTTCCTGTACATATTTCAGAGTAATAAGACAACAGGGATTAATTAGGCAAATCAAACTGAGGGGAGCCAATAATATTTTATTGCTCTAATTATAACTAACAAATTGACTAATAATCGGATTTCTGTCTCATGTCTTTGCATGTCATGTGTTTGGTTTAATGTTATATCTTTGTCTAACTAGCATTGCTAAAACATATAGACATAAATGTGTCCTTCTGCAAGTGTGTGTGTGTGTGTGTGTGTGTGTGTGTGTGTAATTGTGTGGATTAGCATAGGGATGTTTTGCATTTCAGCCTGTCTGTGTATGTGTTTATGAGGAGTAAAGACAGTCGGTGCGGCTGACTGGCGCTTCTCTCATTTCGCCTCTTCTCCTTATCTCACTCATGATGTTGCATCATGTGGTCCTGTGTGTGTCTGGGGTCTGTAACACGGACCTAAACCACTTATCCCACATCTACACGTGTTTAATAAGAATGACCAGCTGATTGAGTGCGTAACTAAGGAAGAGAGGGCAGACTGTTCAGAGGCTATACTGCAGATTTGTAGTCTTTTACATATTAGCATATTAAAATGTCCTTCCTTATTTTATACTTTACAGCTCCATAATTTGCATCTGTCCTCTCTCTCTCTCTCTCTCTCTCTCTCTCTCTCTCTCTCTCTCTCTCTCTCTCAGGGAAGAGTTTTACTCTCACCATCACTGTATTCACTAACCCCCCTCAAGTGGCCACCTATCAGAGAGCCATCAAGATTACGGTGGATGGACCAAGGGAACCCCGCCGTAAGTTTTAACGTCTAATCCACACACACACACACACACACACACACACACACACACACACATACAGATAGATAGATAGATAGATAGATAGATAGATAGATAGATAGATAGATAGATAGATAGATAGATAGATGTTATGGGCAGCATTAATCATGTTGAGCATCATTGGGATTTAAAAGCATTTCCTGGCAAGAAATTATTTACGTACGTTTATGAGAGTGTAGACTGTGTGTGGTTAGGTACGTTTTATTGTGGTTGATGGTTATCCACCAACTTTTTATGCTAATGTGGTGGTTGGTGGTATGTTAATAGAAACAGGGTGTTGAGGTCTACAGATGATTGCGGTGTACCTCTGTAAACCACCACAGCCTACTGCTGCTGAGTTTTTCCAGTAGCTGTAGTGAGTATAGAATAGAGAAGAAAGGCTTCAAAGAGAAGATGTAAAATATTCATTGTTAGGTTCGAACCTATTTACTAAATACGCTGTTTCGTGTTTTATCAGATACGAATGGTATTTTTCTCATTCATACTTGAACTACTGAGAATCAAAGAATGAAATACTTTATAATTAGTTCTTTATTTAATTGCAATAAGGTATCGTTATTCGGATAAGAGTTTATCTGAAGAACCCTGGTTGGACAACTGGTCTTGTCATGAATCACGGATATACTTTGTTTATTATGAGGGGGTGAAGTGTGTGTGAGTATATGTGTGTGGGTGTTGTAGTGTGTGTGTGTGGGTTATATGAGAGCACATCATGCCCCGTCCTTGTGCTCATGGAAGCCGTAGGGCTAGTCCCGCTCTGTCCGTTATTCCGGCGCCTCAAAACCATATGGAGGCTTCGCCACGGCTGGCTTCTTCTTCAAAGTCCTCGGACGGCAGCTCTGGTTTCAGGAGGACTTCCTCCTCTCGTGTCGGTGTGCATGTGTATATGAGAATACAGGCAAGTGTGTCTGATGGTTTCGCACAGCTGAGAGATTTGTCTTTTTTTGTCCCTTTATCCCCCCCTCCTTCCTTTCATCGCTTGCAATCATTAATCCCTCCTGCTTCCTGCTTGTCGATGTGTGAGGTCAGGAGCAGACATTCAGACATTCATGCTCAGTTGTGAGTGGACTATGCAGAGTATACAGCACATAAACAACTTTCTCATGCAAAATGCTCTTCGGCAGAGCTTATGCACAGAATAAAAACACGCATGCACAAACATTAACATGTACAGAATATGCAGACATTGTCAGAAACGCACTGCTCCTCTCGAGCTTGACACACACATACACAGCACATCAGTAGTTTGAGGACACAACACTTAAAAAAACACATTTCATAACTTTCCTCGGTAATTTATTGAAAAGCTTGGTAACATTTGAGGACAGCATTTGTATGTATTTGGCAATAAATTGCAATAGCAGCTATACTTCCCTAAAAAAACCTCCCTTAGCAGCTGCACACACTTTCTGAATATAAACAAAGACACATTTCAATAGTTCTTGCAGGATGTAACAGAGTTGTGTTTGCCTAACTGTATTTAGGCTAATTAAAAATCAATCTCACAAACACACATGTACAAACACACTGCTTCCTCAGCAATCAAGAAACACTCAGAAATCTAGAAACTCTAATAGCCACAGTACCAAATGGATTAAGGATTCATTCGGCTCACCCATGCTAACCCTTACATCATGTCTCTCTAACATTGCTTCCTATTCACAACGCTCAGGTTCAAAGCCTCTGGGGTGAAAATCTCAAAAAAAAAGTATTTCATCCCATTATTCGTGACTTCATTATAAACCTCAAATTCTATATACAGGTACATTCCATATGCTCAACATCTCATTCTACTATTTTTTGCTGATATTTCCATCCCTTCATCCTCCCATCCCTCCTCCTTTCATCCCTCCATTTAGTCTGCAGGCCCTGCCAAGTTGCTTCCTCTTCATCTAACTGAAACATTCTGTTCTGGTGCCACTACACCAGCGGGGTCCTAACAATGAGATATACAGCAGATGATAGGGCCTGGGAGTCATTATTAACATTCGAACGTTGGAATCGGAAAATGAGCTGGAAAAATCAGAGGAGAAAGTATGCTCTGACACTGGGCAATAAAGTGCTGGTGGAAATGAGGGAACGTGCATTTTCAGCCACCTGTATTTGGGATGCACACGATCGTCTTCCTCTTTCTTCACATATATAATCACATATATTAATATTTCTATCTTGGGGTGTTTTCGTGTGTGTTCAGGTCACAGGCAAAAGCTGGAAGAAGCTGTAAAGCCAGGAGCACTGGCATTCTCCGAGCAGTTGAGGAGGAGTGCCATGAGGTGCAGTCCTCACCAGGCCTCTGCGCCCAATCCCCGCCCCTCCCTGAACACGCCTCCCTTTGGTAGCCCCACCCACAGCCAAATACCTGGTAAGTTACCTGATGATTTTAAAGAAATGAATGAAAAGAACTGCATTGTCTAAAAATGGGCTTAGCTCACACATCCGACAGGATTGGGTTTCCTGAGAGGGTTCTACACACACCTCTCATTTAACCTATACTTGCCAGAGAATACGTTTATTTTTATTACTTATTCATTTCAGTGGCTTTTTTAGAACCAAAGGTGAAGCAGAACAAGTGGAAAAGTCTTAAATATAGTCAAATATTTCTAGTATTTCTTATTATAAAATTAGATTAAACAAAATGGAAGAGTATTAAACCTACTGAAATGAGTAAAATCATCTAAATACAGTTGGAAATATTATATTGGATGTATAATAAATAATAATATAATAAGAAATATTAGATATTGTCACTTGATAAAATATCATTTCTGCAGTAAGGTCACAACCAAAGGCAGTTTGCAGAACTTGTTTATTTCTTATAATTTATTGTTAAAGATGTTTGATGTCTTATTTGTTCTTACCAAGTGACATGAGGGTTTGCAGTGACACACCATCGAGGATACAGACATAACAAATGAAGAGAACAAGGCCACCTTTGATTACAACTTAGATGAGCGTGCCTGAGCAGGGCACCACACACACACACACACACACACACACACATACTCAGTGCCACCAGACAAAAGTTCACACTCAAACATGTATGCCCACACTCTAATACACATACACCAGAGTCTTGTAAAATGTAACTGAGGCCATAAAAATAATTTCCTCATTTCACTTTTGGACTGGAAAGCCCCATTTTATCCTGCTGGGTGAAAAATAGTACAACGTGAGACTGTTTTCAATCACAGTTAATACACGAAAAGATTTCAAAGCAGTTGCACAACAGACTCCTATGTGGTGACGGCCTCGTCGTCATGCTGTTAGCATATGCTTAGTATTTATACGTTAATTCTGAGTAATTGCTTACCGTGAAATGTGAGTAAGCCTTTTTTTAAAACCCATTTCCCAGATAAAAACAGAAGCCAATTTCTGGGAAATGTATCTGACTGAAACGGTTAGGTATTATATTAGCATGCTAACAATACTTCTGCTTTTTTGGTACATTGTTTTGGATATTACCTAATTGGGGTAGTTAAGTAGGAGGGCCTGTATGAGAGATTAATCGTTACTTTCTCTTCCTCTATGAAGGAGTGTAAATAGGAGTGAGGTGTGTGTCTGTGTGTATGAGAGAGAGAGAGAGAGAGAGAGAGAGAGAGAGAGAGAGAGCAAGATTGCATATGCATTCTTAGGGGAAGCAGACCAGGGAAAATAGGGAAGTGAGAATCCACTGACAGGAAGCAGCTGTATGAGAAAATCAGACATTTTATTAAAACAGGCTTGTGGGAATAATTCGACATTAAGCAATATATAAACACTGAGAGGTTTAGCAGGTAGGAAGAATAGAGGAATTCTGGCCAAGATATAGCCAGTCTAAGTATAATATCAACTTATTATTATTATTATTATTATTATTATTATAGTGAAAGAGAGAGAGCTGAAAAGCGAACATGCACGCTATAGTACACGATCAATGAGAAAAGTCAAGAAGGGTGGGACAGTTGAGCATGGGTGAGCATGAAGAAAGGAATGAATGGAAGAAGGGAGGGATGAATCGAGTGCAAAGTAATGCAGAGGGTTGAGAGACGGAACGATGGCTGGTGGAAGTGCAGAGCTCTGAAACAGTGTGTTTCCTTCTGCGTGCTGCTCTCTCCTCTCTGATCATGCCGCCAGAAATAGCAGTGGAAGCACCGCCAGCGGAAACTGTTATTAAGTCATTCAAGAGCTCTCTCTCTCTCTCTTTTCTTTCTCTCTTTCTCTTTCACGCACTCGCCTCTCTTTTCTTTTTCTCTCTGCATTTTTTTTCAAAATATAGTAAATCAGTAGCAGCTGGAACCACAGGCAGGCTTGTGTGTGTTTTAGTGTATTAGAGTGTTTAGGAGATCCATTTTTGTGTGTGTTGTATTCATGTTTGTCAAAAATTGGAGAAGTGTGTGTGTGTGTATTTGTGTGTGTGTGTGGAGCCTTTTGACAGGAAGTGACATAGCAGCGGTGAAATGTAATGAGTGTTTTTCACTGCATGAGTGGAATTTTAGGAAGTGCAGCCTGAGATTTGTAAAGTGCTCTAAAATATTTTGATGTGTTGATAGGAATAAATAGTGAAGGTGTGTATGTTCAAGAAGAAGAAAAGAAATCAAATTCGACATCTCTGTATGAGTGTAAATCCATTTGAAATGCACTTGTTTATTGTTCAAGAAGAAGAAAAGAAATCAAATTCGACATCTCTGTATGAGTGTAAATCCATTTGAAATGCACTTGTTTATTGTTAATGCAATAACCTACAAACCCACTTCCCAACATCTCCATGGTTTCAGCATCGACATGCTGATGGAACGCTCAGTAAAATCAAAACTGTCCTTTCCTACCATTCTGTCTATTTTATACAAATGTGCACAAATTGCCTCAAACATTTGCGTGTCACACTTCTGTGTGTGTCTAGTCTTGGAGTAAGAGTATGGGCATGTGCACGTTCACCCATGTTCACTCCTCATTCTGCTCCCTCCACTCTTCGTATCCACATGTGTGTGTATGTGGGAGTCCAGTAAAACATGAATGAGCTTTGCCTGCACCGGATGCACGAAGACGCCTGAAGCCACCCACCCAGCCATGTGTGACTCTTGGCCCATAGCATAAGCACTAGGCCTAGGGAGGTGGAGGGAGAAGAGAAGGGGGGCTTCTGGAAGAGGCCGTAGGGATTCGGGGGGAGACTTGGCATTGCGCCGCAGTCTGGCTCCACTTGAAACAGCCTGAAACGCTCGCTTTGGCCGCTGTGAGTAATTTGCTTCCTCTCTGATGGCTTGCCTTCCCCTTCTGTCTGGAAGTCTGCAGGCTATCGGCGAGCATTTATTGGATCGTAGGGAGTGAGTGTGTGTGTGTGTGAGAGAGAGAGAGAGAGGACGAGAGAGAATGTCTCTTTCTTTTTCTACCCTGTGGTGTTTTGTTTGTTGTGCAGTTGAGCATTAATCCTGATAATATTGTGGGATGAAGGGAAATCCAGGTTAAGGTTAGCAGGCCATATCACAGGTTTGAACCATTATTTATTTCCCAAAATGGTGTGTTTCCTGGTAGTGACACATTAGCATGTAATGATATTATGCTCATTTCCAGGTGTACATAATAGCTCTCACGAATCCACTTCTAATGCAATATGCCAGCCTGTAAACTGGTTATAGTGCTGATTTGGATATGTTACGAGTCAGAGTTCAGTGTTTAATGGAGGCTCTGAGGGTGTCTTAATGTTATCCTCTCATTTGTGTATTAAAGCCACCAAATGTAGTAGAAGGAATACAACATGTTCCATGTGTGCATTTCAGTGCACTTTCTTTGAGTTAGGATGATAATGTTTTTTTTTTTAAACTGTGAACAGGAGGCACAAGAGCTTAAGGATTCATAGCTTTTTTAACTAATTCAAAGGTGTTTGTGCTGATGTTTTCTTTATCTTGTTGTTTTCAGACTCCAGGCAGATGCAGACATCTCCGTCCTGGTCTTATGAACAATCCTATCCTTACCTGGGTGCTATTTCCGCACCAGCTATTCACCCGACGACACCCATCTCTCCCAGCCGCAATCCGATCCACTGTAAGATCACAACCGCATCAACATATTACATTTGATCTGTGCATCACTGATCGAGAATTGAGATGGCCATGTTAGCGTGATGGAGCTTTCTTTAATCAAACTTGTGTACGGTCAACTCTGATTATAAAACGATCATACATAAATTCCACCGACAGTGTCCTTATTTATTAATTTCATCTTTGGCGTGTCTGTAAGCTCAAACGCACGTCGGACTGAATATAAATATGAGGGAAAAAATAAGGGGAAAAAAGTTTGATTTGCAGTTAAATAATCAAAATCAGTATCAGTATCATCAGAAGCGAGTAGGCTATAATACACAGAGTAGTTTAGCTAAGAATAATAAAAATAGCAAATGACACTGATAATTACATTTGTGCATATTATATATTAATGATGGGGTTTAGTGTCAGTGTGTAAGCTTAGAGATCATTTCGAGGTTATTAATTCATATCGAAAACACAGATTTTCAGTGCTTGAATAATGTTAATTATTATTTCATATTAAATGTGGATTTGTTTATTTGTTCAGGATGGAAACTTGGCTCACCTATATTCATA
>CM074970.1:4943097-4968157 GCA_037577455.1 Pangasius macronema
ATGTTAATTATTATTTCATATTAAATGTGGATTTGTTTATTTGTTCAGGATGGAAACTTGGCTCACCTATATTCATAAATCAAGCTTTAACTAAATCTGACTTCAGTAAGGTCTGACATATTCGAGTTCTAACATGAACAGAAAGCCAACTATAAATAGAGTTTGTATAACTATCTGCAGGTGACAATGGAAAATGGTTCAGTTTTCTGATTGTGGCCCTAAACAGCTTTATTAAAAACACACTTCCGTAACAGTGTTTATTTGGAGTAACCTCAGACAAAAGCAACTGTAACCCAGCTTCTGACTTTTCTCGCATTTTGGCTGACTTTTTCTGAATTCTTCGTCCTTAATGGCTCACTATCACAACACCTAAATTAGATGGATTTGAGGAAAAATTGGGATGGACCATAAGTTTATGCCATGTAAATAAAGGATTAGCTGACAGAAGCTTGTTTCCATGCAGCTGAAGCTGATTTATCATTTGTGCATAAATCACTTCTCATTTTGCTGTTGCATGTTCCCCAAATCAGACGCAGATTTGTCGGTACGTCTTTCTGTGTGCTCAGATCTTTTCGATGCAACTCATTTCGAAGCAACTTTGATGATTAAGGGCCGTCGTCTTTTTTTTATTGCACAGTCATCAGATATCATGTGCAATGCTATGAAACAAGAAAGTCTGTAGACGTGGACTAAGTTTCCCAGAAGCATAGCAGCACAAAGATCACTGCTGAATGGTAACGTGAGCATCGCACTGGACACTTTCTGCCTCTGCCAGTTGAGATGCTCTGACTTTTACAATGCCTCTGACAAACATATATAATACACCTACAATTAAGTGACGTTAGCTAATAGAATTTTTGGCTGATGTCTTTTAAAAGTCCACATGCAGAATAGACTTCCATGTTGTAAGTACTTTAACCCAAGACTTTTCCTCTTGCAGGTTCAGACCTTTTCAGCGACCCACGTGTCAGTCTGGAGCGTCCCTTCTCCTCCATCCCCTCGCTGCCAGACAACCGCTTCGCCGACCCTCGGGTCCCCTACCCCACTGCAGCCTTCACCTACACTCCTACCCCTGTCACCAACGCTATAGGTATCGGCATGTCAGCCATGACTGCGCCCGGTGGCCGCTACCACACTTACTTACCACCTCCCTACCCTGCCGGCTCCTCCCAGGGCCAGAGTGGACACTTCCAGGCCAGCTCTTCACCCTATCACCTCTACTACAGCAGTGCTACCGGGTCGTACCAGTTCTCCATGATGTCGGGAGGAGCCGGAGGGGACCGCTCGCCCCCCAGGATCCTGCCGCCCTGCACCAGCGCCTCGACGGGCTCGGCCCTCCTCCACCCCTCACTGCCCAATCAGAATGACATTGTTGTTGAGGCGGAGGAAAGCCACAGCAGCTCTCCAACCAGCATGTCTGCTGAGGCAGTGTGGAGGCCATACTGAGCACCAGCTTTACTGAATGAGGAACTGACATGTTGACCAATATGAAGTGGACAGCTGATGGAGCAGTGCATGGACTCGATTTTCCACAGCATGAGACTCAGTTTTGTTTTTCTTAAGATGATTTGTTATTATTATTATTATTATTATTATTATTATTATTATTATTATTACACCAGCTCCTTCAATTTCTAAACAAATACACTGACATGGCACTGTCATCAAACTTGAATCTGAAGAATTCTATCATCCTAGTTTAAAAACATTAGCCAGAAAATGTATATCTGCCAAAATAACAGCTTGTCTGCTGGAAACTATTCATCTGAGGCAACGAATTTCACACATGACTGCCTGTTCATTTACAATAACTGAAACCCAGCATATGTGCAGTTCGGACATTTCTAACTATAATCTATAGATGGGTGTGTGTCCTGTGACTCACACACCTCGCCATGCTAAGGTTAGCTTTGTGCTAACAGTGCCAACATTGGATGATTGCCATTGCTTTGGGTGATTTCCATTTAAGAGTTAAAAGAGACATGGAGCTTTGTTGCACATGCAATCCCAGGTTTATGAGGCTTTACCTCATCAGTCACTGCCTATTAAGGTTGTCCTCTTACAGTGCAAACTCGTCTGGATTTCAGATATCCACTTGATTCCTACATAAAAGAGTATAGTGGATGAGTTTGGCTGTAACCCACAGTTCATCTACTTTTATGTAAATAGGCTGTAAACTACTTGTTGATATCACTGGTTGATTGACGTTGACAGTGACAGTGTCTTTGACTTCCACACTTGAGAAAACTAGAAATGCTCCATAGCCTATATGTTTTTTTAGTACTGCTTTATTTTGTGAATGTAAACCTTGTGAAGAAGCTGATTGTTTGTAGACAATGTCGTGTGGCGTCCTTCTTTCTCCTCACTGAGCAACGGTCAGGGTCATGAGAAATCGACGGGAAAGTGGCTAGACTCTGTCTCTCAGTGTCATCTTGTGCTGATAGGACAAGAATGGCCAGGCTCCTAAAATGGTGCCAGCTTCTAATACCCCCTCTGCCAGCCCCTGCTTCCATGTGCTATTCCTGACCCAAGAAGAATTTATACAGACAAGCAGACAAGCCCTGACCTGCCCGTGCTATTCAACACTATCTTACAGACAAATACACACTCTCTTTATATTCTCCTTACACACAAGCCTCGGTAGTTCTCTTCTTACTTCGACTCCACCGTCTCGATTTAAGGCCTGCGTCTCCCCTCTTTGCTTTTGGTTATCTCGTTCAGCTCACTTCACGCATCTTCTGTGATACCTGTATTTCTTACTTTCCTGTTCCTCTACACACACACACACACACACACACACACACACACACACACAGGAGAGAGAAGAGGGCATGGGGCTATAGAAATACAAACTAGCCCAACAGTCAGTGCAAAGAGACTACAGAGCATTAGCTATAATCCAGCTCCAGGATTCAGGCCAAGGTCCATAAAATGTATTTAAAAATTATATAAAAAGCAGAGGGTGTCAGAGAAGCATGACACCACCAGCCACCCACCCACACACACACACACACATACACATACCAGTGCGTTTATATTTATATGTGGATATTAATGTGTGTGTGTGTGTGTGTGTTACTTTAAGATCACATTCCCCACAAATGATAGGAAAGCACAATTCGGCCATTTTGCTATTACCACAAAGAAGCGTGCTTTTTTATTTGAAAAGCTAAAAGAGAATTTCAGGTTTTCAAAATATTTTCAGTTACTGGGGTTACAGTTAGACTTAGACATAGCAACATTAACACACATGGAAAATGTGTGTAGAGTCAGTTACAGAAGTGTGTGTGCTTGTGTGAGTGGGAGAGAATTAGAGACAAAGATAAACAAAAAGTTTTTTAAAAAAAAGGACAAGGATACATTAACCATAGGCTAATTTGTAATGGCAGCTATTTATGGCAATTGGAATACTGTTCAAAATAAAACTCGGACCTCACAGATGTGGACCCACAGCTCTAAAACACGTCCAACATACAAAGTGACACTATTTAAAAAATAGTTAGCAACCAAAGTAAAAATAAAGAGGATGGTATAATTTATGAGCAATATGTCACTGCTGTTGAATTGACCCAGTAATTGAAAAAGGACTTTCTTACTTAAAATTCAGCTCCAATCTTTAGACTTAGCACTGATAATTCTTCGTGAACTTCCAGCCCAATCTCCATGTTCTTACACAATTTAGCCTAAACATTCCAAGACTGATTAAGAGTCAAGGTTTCTCACCTATCAATTACACACCATTCATCAAGTGGACGCTTCTTTCCCGCATCAGCACTGACAGCCAGCAGAATCAATAGCCAGGGCTCTAACCTCTGCAAACTCGTCTGCCTCAACAATTCCCATCTCCTGTCATCTCAGCTGGGTTCCGCGTGCGGATTTCACACTGTGATTAATCACAAATGATTATGGTAAACGGGGCGAAATTAACTGTGGTCAGAGGCAAAACACTTCCATTAATCTAAACTCAAGACACTCAAGCAGTGCATTAGCAAGTGAGGGAACGGATTAAAAAGAAGTCACCAAATGAGTCACATTCATGTCCCACTTATCATGGAACTCGGAATATTAATTTCCAGCATGCAGATAATATTGGGTGAGAAGCATCGACTCTTTTTATGCTTCGCACTAAAAAACAAGGGTTTACATATCAAATTTGTATTCTTGAGATCATAACTGAGTTAATACTTGCCATCTGATGTTGACTGAACAGTAAGGCCAATGAGATCAGCTATTAAATAAATAAAAATAATAAATCAGATTACTATAGCTCATTTTAGAGAATATATAAAATTATTATTTTTTTGTGTCAATTTTCTAAATGGAAATAAGGTTCTAACTTGATCTATGCACAGTAACAACAACATCAACAGCAATGTGTATAATATAATATAATATAATATAATATAATATAATATAATATAATATAATATGGTGCCATGGAGTAGCAGGTAGCTTTCCTGCCTCACAGCTCTAAGGTCCTCCGTCCCCAGGAGTTTCACACGCTCTCCCCTGTGTCAGGGTGTGTTTCCTCCCGCTTCACAAAAACATGCCAAAATGTAGACTGGCAGTGCTAAATTGCCGCTGGGAGTGAATGAGTGTGTGAATGTGTGTGCACGGTATCCTGTGATGGACTGGTGTCCCACTCAAGGTAAATTCCCCAATGACGCCCAGTGGTCCTGGGTCCTGCTCCTCCAGAGCAATCACAAACCTGACCTTGTGGTTAGCTAAAGCAGTTACTGAGTAATATAATATAATATAATATAATATAATATAATATAATATAATATAATATAATATAATATCTCTATACTGCCTATCCTACACAGGGTCGTGGAAAGCCTGGAGCCCATCCCAGGGAACTCAGGATACAAGGTGGGGGACACCCGGGATGGGATGCCAATCACACACATTCACACACCCCGGATAATTCTGGAAATGCCAGTCAGCCTACAAACACATGTCTTTGGACTGAGGGAGGAAACCAGAGTACCCAGAGGAAACCCCAAAGCATGGGGACAACATGCAAACACACACACACACAGAGCGGAGGCGGGAATCGAACCTGGAGGTGCAAGGCAAACATGCTAACCACTAAGCCACATAATATAATATAATATAATATAATATAATATAATATAATATAATTATACCTCAATATTACAACCAAGCTACATTGTGGGCCTTTTATCACTAAATATGTTTGATAATATTTATATTATTATACTTCATTTATAATGTATTTAACTTGTTTGGTTAAAAATGATTTTTTTTTTTTTAATCAGAGACTGCGCATGTCAGTAAAATGTAAACATATTTTAAACTTTTTAATTACCAAACGTTTTCCGTGTTCTAGCCTGTAATTTGGGAGTCTTTTATTGTGCATCAGAAGAGACTTTGCGTTTGTCGGGATTTCCGCTCTTCAAAAAATAATAAATTAAATAAAAAGGAAAAAAAGAAAAACACTCTACGGATGTGTTCAATCAACGCAGCATTTACGCAGCTTCAGTGATCGACACATCATGCGGGACAGCTCGAGAGTATCAGCGAATCTGCGCAGCACTAGATGAAGTCTGCGCAAAACGAACGCAGCCGCAGTGGCGTAGCATCGGGGGGAGAGACTTCGACGTGTTCACGTCACGCGCGAAATTCAGACTGGGAAAACAAGAGGCGTCGCGCGCCTTCATCTGCAGCGTGTGTGCGCACTCGGTGTCTCTGTTCCGCGGTTTTTAAACATTATCTAAAACGTTTCCCTGCGATGACGGATCAAAGCTATTACTCCCCGAGCTTTAAGAAGCCGTGTGATGTCCTGCGCATGAGGAGGAAACGGGTCCGGAGCGCGGCTGCAGCCTGCAGCGGCTCAGAGGGAGCCGAGCTCCGGCCTTTCTGCCCCGGACCGCTGCTCCACACTCAGACGCGGGCGGGCGGCGCAGTGAAGCGCAGAAACCCTTTCGCCAACATCGAAAACACGTACAACAGTCCAAAGAAGAGAAAGAGTTCAGAAGACACGGCGGAGTGTAAGCGGGGGACCGGCGCTGTGTGTGAGGGAGAGAAGCCGAGTGCTAACAGCTTACTGAGAGAAGACCTCCTCAGCAGCGACAGAAGAGCAACTAACGCCCGAGTTCAGTGTGGATACAGATCACCTGCACAAAGCGTAAATAAACAAACAAACAAACAAATAAGAGTGTGATTTTGGCTGGCGTTTGGTTAGTTAAGGTAACGCAGTTAGGTCGGAAAGCGCGCTAACAGTGCAGCTAACGGCTAACAGCACACTGGGTGCTAATTGTTTGTTTTATTGCTCAGTGAAGTTGTGGATATTTACATGGAGACATTTTTCTGAATGTGTTTTTAAATATTTCGTTATTTCTAATTAACAGTTAGAAGTATAAAGGCCTGCTTGTATTTCCTTTCGTCAACTTAAAGCTGAACAGTTGTGTGTTTGCTGTTGTGTAGAGCAGTTCAGGTTTCAGGTTGAAATAAATGCAGGTTTTTATAAAATGTTTGGATAAGTTGGAGATATTCAGTTCACTGACAGTAAATCTGTTCCTCCCTGATACACTGACTGTTTTAATGATAGCAATGATAGTTAAATAGCTTTAACTCCTCAGTCGCGTCTTCTGGTCACCGTGATTCAGTACTGTGCATTACTGTGTTTTTATCTCACAGCCAGAGGAAGCAGTTTGTTTTTCTGAAGATCAGTCCTTATTTGAAGAGGATGTATTTGAGGCAGAAAAATCCACCCCTATCCTGAAGGTGTGTGAAACCTGCTCATTCTTCTGAAATATCATTAATGTGTGTGTGTGTGTGTGTGTGTGTGTGTGTGTGTGTGTGTATCGGAAGCCTGTGTGTGTGTGAGTGTATCAGAAGCCTGTTAGTGAGTGAGTGAGTGTATCAGAAGCCTGTGTGTGTGTGTGTGTGTGTGTGTGAGTGTATCAGAAGCCTGTGTGAGAGTGAGTGAGTGAGTGTATCAGAAGCCTGTGTGAGAGAGAGTGTGTGTATCAGAAGCCTGTGTGTGTGTGAGTGTATTAGAAGCCTGTTAGTGAGTGAGTGAGTGTATCAGAAGCCTGTGTGTGTGTGTGTGTGTGTGTGTGTGTGTGTGTGTGTGTGAGTGTATCAGAAGCCTGTGTGAGAGTGAGTGAGTGAGTGAGTGTATCAGAAGCCTGTGTGAGAGAGAGTGTGTGTATCAGAAGCCTGAGAGAGAGAGAGAGAGAGAGAGAGTGTGTGTGTGTGTGTGTGTGTGTGTGTGTGAGTGTGTGAGAGAGAGAGAGAGAGAGTGCACTTACGCAGTGTTTATTCTGTGTGGTGTGTGCTGATGGTGACTCTGTGCAGAAGAGAGCACAGTAATCATACAGTTCAGCTGGACCAAAACAATCTGGCTCTAGGGTTTTCCTCCTCCTCATATCACTGTGCTCAAACTTTTTTTTTTTATATATATAAAGCATTTACTACAATGGATCTTTTTTGGATATAATGGATCTGGCCTTTGTTCCCTATAATTAGAGTCCAGGAGCTCCTGATCGTTGCAGTGAGTGCCGTCCGGAAGTGTGTAGAGAATATCCAGCGGACTGGAGCCTGAAGACCCGCATGCTCATCACCTCTCCACACTCTTTCTCCTGGGCCGAGCATCTGAAAGCTCAAGAGGAAGCCCAGGGCCTGAGCTTGCACTGCAGGGCAGAATACACTCCTCTACCACAGAACATCCAGGTAATATTTATACACTGGAGCAGATCTGCATCTGCTTCCTGAAGCAGCCACCATAATGAGCCTGATGAATCAGCTTCAGCTGCGTAGAAACAAGCTCGCACACACTTCTCCTTCACTCCCCCGTCATAGCACGCATGCTACATATACGCGTAGCTACAGCACGCCCCAGTTTACTCATGTAGCTACATATGAGTAGAAATAAAAGCCTGAAAACATGATCTAACCTCTAACATGATGATATCTAAGCATCCTAAGTCATGTTTGCGTGTTGTTTGATTGCCAGACCTGCAAACGTTCTCTCTTTTAGCGTAGAAGCATCACATTTTAACTATTTAGTACGCTGCTATATATATGAATTAGCCCTCAAAAATACACGTCGTATTTTTTCCCTCCTAATAAAAACGTCAGATGATCCAATCTACATATGACTGTATAATGATTGACAGTTACATGATTGACAGGTGTCTCCAATATGAACTAACCCCAGGAAGCCCCGCCCCTTCCCCCATCTCACATGACTCATCTTTCTAGTGGTCTAGTCTCCTCTCTCACTTTCTTTCACAGTAAATAGAGAATGTTTTTAGTTCATTAATGTGAAATAAAATCTCAGTATACGTTTGCCTTTGAGAACATTAGATAAATATATAGGTGACAGTAATGGTAATGAATCCTCTTGTGCATTATTCCCTTACCCAGGACACGTTAACATTACACTGCCTACTGTTTATCTTAATACACTATGCTCATTTGGGCAGTTATGGATATTAATGTTACTTGCTGATATTACTTCTAGGCCTTCTACTGTATGTAATACACATTCTATAATTATTGAACATATTTATTGATTTCATGATGATTTACATTGTTAGGATGTTATACTCAAATCAGACATCATGTTGTCTGATTTTATGACATCTGTTTGTTTTTTTTTAAATAAAGAATTTGTTCTTCATTTGTGTTATTAAGCAACTAATATAGTGACCTGATGGGGAGGAACACAGAAGTAATCCAGGCTATGTAGAGTGTGTGTAGAGTTTGAGATTTTGTGTACACAAATGTCTAGCTGTGTGTTAGTGTTATTCTCTAGGCCTCGTCTGGTCTGCAGTTTTGTTTGCAGAAACTGCTTGGAATCAGTCGTCTTTAACACTACAGCACCATGAACATGTGGACAGGGATAACTTCTGCTGTTTTACGTTCTTGTCAACTTGTGCTGCTAATTTTTAACAGCAAGACTTAGCCCACTCCAGTCTGTCAGTAAACTCTGATCATATTTCCCAAAAAAAATTCTGTTAAAAAGTCAGAACGAAATTGAGGCGGTTATTTAAAGAATAAATGTAGTAAGAGTTACGTTTGCAGGTCCTGATGTGAGCAGAGGTACTGCTGGGTCTCGTTAAAGCTGACAGTCTTGATATGGCTGGTTTTGAGGAGCTGTGACCTGTGCAGCATTTCAGTAACGGAAACATTACCTTTTGCGTAACTTAACACTGATCACGGTTGCTGATGCTCGCTTTGGTGTGCTGTTTGGAAGATAGTGCAGATATTGACGTGCATTAACCCATATTCTTTGTGATATTTAATTTTTTTCAGGACCCTCGCAGCTGTGCAGAGCTCCGCTGTAGTTTCCAGCAGTGTCTGCAGTACTGGCAGCATCCTTCTCTGCCGTGGCTCTCTCTGTTCCCCAGGATCGGCGCCAAGCGCAGCTTCTCTGGCAAGAGTGCGCCATGGGCACAGGACGCTGCCTTACAGCAGAGCCTGATGAGTGAATGGTGAGGGAGGGAGATAACACTGTGTATGTGGCTGTACATGCTAAACTTGTTTGTCAGACAAATGCAATGGATATTAAAAAAAAAAATCTACACACCTTTGTTAAAATGGTGGATTTTTGTGATGTAAAAAAAAAAAGAAACCAAGATGAATCATGTCAGAACTTTTTCCACCCAATGTGAAATTATAGCATTTAAAAATTAAGTGCAAAACAATCAAACATTTTAGTGAAAAATAGAAAAAATAAAAAACGTACAGTAACGTGGTTGCATAAGTGAGCACACCCCTAAACTAATACACTGTTGAAGCACCTTTTGATTATATCAAACCAATCGGTCTCTTTGGCTGAGAGACTCCTGTGCATAGTCTGATCCACGTCATTGACCCGGAGGTCCCAAACATTGACCTTCTTTTGGTTAAGCCGTTCTTTTGGTGAATTGGATGTTGCTTTGGGTCATTGTCATACTAAAAGGGAAATTCTTTACCATCTTCAGTTTACTAGCAGACACCTGAAAGTTCTGCACTTAAATCGACTGGTATTTGTAGCGATTCATGTTTCCCTCCCCGTTGATAAAAGCCCCAGTTCTGGCTGAAGAAAAGCAGCCCTAAAGCATGATGCTGCCACCACCATGCTTCATTGTGTGTATGGTGTTCTTTTCATGATGTGCCTTTTTTTGCACCAAACATATCATATGGAATTACGGAATTATCACACCTTATCAGACCACAACACATTTTGCCACATGGTATAAGGTTTAGTTGAGCTTGGATGTTTTTTGTAAGAAAGGGCTTCTGTCTAGCCGCCCTACCCCATAGTCCAGACATGTGAAGAATACGAGAGATTGTTGTCACATGCACAGAGTAATCAGTACTTGTCAGATATTCCTGCAGCTCCTTTAATGCTGCAGTAGGTCTCTTGGCAGCCTCCCTGGTAAGATTTTGTCGTGTCCTTTTACAAATTTTGGATGGATCTTCTGCTATTGCTAATGTCACTCTGGTGCTCCATTTTCTCTATTTGTTGATGAGGGCCTCCATGGTGTTCCATGGTACATCTAATGTTTTGGATATTTATACCCCTCTCCTCGATCGATATCTTTCAAGAAGTGAGATACCGTACATGCTTTGTAAGCTCTTTGCAGAAAATGGCTCCAGCAGTCGGAGGAAACCAAGAAGATGTGAAGAAAGTCCTACAGGAACAGCTGATCTTTAATACGGGTTCATCAGAATAATTTCATTGACAACTGTATGATAATTACTTTTGAACATGAAATTGAATGTGATTGGTTCATTCTGAACACAGTCACGCCCCAATTATAAAAGTGTGTACACTTATGCAACCAGTTTATTAACTGGTTAAATATTTTTTTCTTCTATTTTTCCCTAAAATGTTTGATTGTTTTTCACTAAAATTGTATACGTTGTAATTTCTCATTGAAGGTGGAAAAAGTTTTGACGTGATTTATCTTGATTTCAATTTTTTACATCACAGAAACCTGCCATTTTAACAGGGGTGTGTAGACTTTTTATATACGTCGTACTTTGGAAGCCTTCTGAGTCCTGTTTGTAATTAATCCGTCATTGTTCTCTTTTTGTGTAATTCCTCTTCTCTATTAATTTGTTAGGATTAATGTGTCTTTTCTTCCATCTTGCAGGTCGGTGAGCTTGACTTCTCTGTACAGTCTCCTGAAGGCCAAGCTCTGTCCATACTTTTACCTTTGTTCCTACCAGTTCACTGTGCTGTTCAGAGCAGCAGGACTGAGTGGAGCTAAAGGCATCACTGCACTGCTTTCCCCAACCACCAGGGGCCTGCGGGAAGCCATGAAAGCTGATGGTAAAAAAAAACAACACATTGTTTACTTAAATGTTGTATGTAAGATTCAGAGTAAATGCACATAGACAACCAGATCAAGAAAAGCTGAGCTCCTCTGGACAAACTGTGTACAAGCTTACTGCAGCTGAACCGAGACTGAAGCTGATGATAGTCCAGCTCATGTCAAAGAATGGAATTTGCACCTGCTTTGTCTTTGATTTTCCAGCTTCATAAAAACTTTGAAACAGTCCCTTATTTAGGTTCGACTTTATTGTGATTGTCAGAGTACGAGTACAGAGATGATGAAGTGCTGTATAAGGAGGCACTGTCCCCTAGCAGGTCCTCTATGAGTAAACGTTTCTTCAGTGATTCCTAGACAAAATAATTTATATGTATTAAAAAGGTTTGACAAGATTAAAGTAAATCAGTTTGCTAATTTAGAGCATTACTCAGTCCTACTTTTCCATCTGTATTTCATGCACGGATTGTCCGGATGTCGTGTTTCCCTGTAGGGATAGAGTTCTCACTCCCTCTAGTGGAAGAGAAAAGGAAGAGCAAAGAGAACAGCTCCTCGAATCTAAATGACAACTCTCAGCTGACTGATGGAGGTGAACCAAGCAGTGCCTTGTGAGTATTGAGCTGCAGTGCCTTTTTAAAAGCTCCAGTTTAAAGCTACTTTAGTACTAAAGTCACCCTCTTTTTGTTTCAGGACATCAGAGTGTAGTGATAAGGAAGAGGAGCTGGAGGAGGATGAGGACGATGATGATGAATGTTTCTCCTGGCTGAAAGAGATGGGGGTGGAAGACAAGATCAAGAAGCCTGATGCCATCTCAGTCAAGCTGTACGTTAAGACTTTTTGTGTGGTTTTTTTTTTGTGCTGTTGAAGAAACAGTAGGCCTTTCTGTTTGTCAGGTCTACATAGCTCTAATTTGTGACAGACATTGTGTCAGACTTACCACAGCCAGAATTTGTGCACACACAACATCACTACTCAATCTGCACATTGGGAGACCAATACAAAAATGTAGTGCATACTACATAGGGTTAGGAGTGAGGGGTCCTGTGGATCTGCCTATTCCAGTACCTGCCAATGAATTCACCAAAGAGGTTGAATGTCACAAACCCAGCCCACCCCCCACCCCCCCTTAAGTTATTAAGGTATAAATATAGTAAATGCCAATAAATTATAAGTATAAATTATACACCGATCAGCCATAACATTAAAACCACTGACAGGTGACGTGAATAACACTGATTATCTCATTACAGTGGCACTTGTCAAGGGGTGAGATATATTACGCAGCAAGTGAACAGTCAGTTCTCGAAGTTGATGTGTTGGAAGCAGGAAAAATGGGCAAGTGTAAGGATCTGAGTGAGTCTGACAAAAGTCGAATTGTGATGGCTTGTGGGCTGTTCCCGGTATGCAGTGGTTAATATCTACCAAAAATGGTCCAAGGAAGGACAAC
Source organism: Pangasius macronema (assembly GCA_037577455.1). Lineage (NCBI taxonomy): Eukaryota > Metazoa > Chordata > Actinopteri > Siluriformes > Pangasiidae > Pangasius > Pangasius macronema. The sequence goes on from CM074970.1 coordinate 4,955,839, forward strand.
CGGTGAACTAGCAACATGGGCACCAAGGCTCACTGATGCACATGGGGAATGAAGGCTAGCCTGTCCGGTCCGATCCCACAGAACAGCTACTGTAGCACAGATTGCTGAAAAGGTTATTTCTGGCTATGATAGGATGGTGTCAGAACGCACAGTGCATCGCAGCTTGCTGTGTATCGGGCTGTGTAGCTGCAGACCAGTCAGAGTGCCCATGCTGATCCCATCCACCGCCAAAGTGCCTACAATGAGCACATGAGCATCAGAACTGGACCACGGAGCAATGGAAGAAGGTGGCCTGTGTGCATGTGCGTCTCTGGGAAGAGGCAAGTCGGAGGGGGCAGTGTGATGCTCTGGGTAATGTTCTGCTGTGAACTCTTCGTTCCTGGCATTCATGTGGATGTTACTTTGATGTGTACCACCTACCAAACATTGCTGCAGACCAAGTACACTTCTTCATAGCAATGGTGTGACCTAATGGCAGTGGCCTCTTTCAGCAGGATAATGTGCCCTGCCACACCGCAAAACTTATCCAGGAATGGTTTGAGGAACATGACAAAGAGTTCAAGGAGTTAGTACATGGCCTCCAAATTCCCCAGATCTCAATCTGATTGAGCATCTGTGGGATGTGCTGGACAAACAAGTCTGAACCATGGAGGCCCCAACTTCACAACTTACAGGACTTAAAGGATCTGCTGCTAACATCTGGGTGCCTGATACCACAGCACACCTTCAGAGATCTTGTACGGTCCATGCCTTGCAAGACACAAGGGGAACCTACACAATATTAGGCAGGGGGTTTTAATGGTGTGTGTGTGTGTGTGTGTGTGTGTGTGTGTGTGTGTGTGTGTGTGTGTGTGTGTGTGTGTGTGTGTGTGTAAGTAAGATATAGGATGTTGTTTAAACTTTACCTGAGCGGTTGAATATTCTGGTAGCTGCTAAAATCGGAATGTATCTAACACAATGGACCTCATTTATCAGTCTTTTAGTAAAAGTGAAAATGGAAGGCAAACTGAACTCAAACTAAAACTTCTGGATTTAAAAACATTTCAGAAAAGCTGATTTTCTTCGTTCAGTTGCATTTAGTGATGCCCACAAAATTCCATAAAAGTTACAGTGCACAGACAGCTGGGAGCACGAAATGAATAATGAGGGTAAAGGCTGGAAAACTGAAGTGGAAGTTATTTAGGGTCACTTCACTAAATCTGCTAAATGCTGTAGTGTAATAAAAATACGCAATTTAAACTTGACAGGGTTCCTTATATAAAAGTGCAGTAATCCATGCAAATTATATTCAACTTTTCTTACCAGCGATTTACAAATAAATACGTTCTTATCCTGCTTGATAAATCAGAACCAATGAGTGAAAATATTCACACACACATCCTCACAAATACAAAAAACGTTTAATTGACCTGGCTGGAGTTTCCAATGACGTAACTACTAAATATTTATTTGTCATCTGAAGACATGAAATGACTGACTGTGGGTCCTTGTAAACATTATAAACATTTATTAGAGTAAGGTCACATGCATCCATCCTCTTTTTACAGCATTCCAGCCAGTCTAGTGTTATTAGAATAACAGTGTGTGTCACTTTTGCTAGGCGTAAAGAGCACAATGAGGTGCGGCTGGACCACAGGCCTGAGTCGGTAGTTCTGGTGGAGGGCTCACACACCTTCACCTTAATCAACTTCCTCATCAACTGTAAGAGCCTGGTGGCTGCGGCCGGGCCTCAGGCGGGGTTACCCCCAACCCTGCTGGCCCCAACAGCCTTCAGAGGAGCTACACTGCACATGCTGAAGGTGAGGAGCCCCAGTCAGCTACACCATTACAATGTCTTTTAACAGTTATTTTACACATTTACAGCAACTGTGCTTATATACGGGTGTGAATATTTGCTGTGTCACTCCAGGCACGAAGTGTAAACGCGAAGCTCCAAGTGAGGGCAGGCTATCAGGATGTGTGCAGTCTGGAGGTCACTGGCCCCATAATGCCCCATGCACTACACACACTAACACAGCTCTTGAGACCCGCCCAGAAAGGAAGCTTCTCCATGGCGCTCTACACACACGAGCCTAGCGCTGTTCTCAATGTACCAGTCACCAAGCCGTCTGAACCTGACAGACAGGTATGCTTTTCTCGAACAGTAATAATGTCTGCTTTTTGTATATTGCATTGCCAGAAAGTATAAACTGTGACTGTTTAATATTCTACGCCACTGCAAAACTAAAGAAGGAAACTTCAGCTACCAAACATACCAGTGGGAATTAGGGCTGTTACAGTGTCACGGTTTTCACCAAAGTGATTTCTCATCTTTTTTTTTTTTTTTTTTTGCATTTGACTGCAACTCCCCAAATATTTTTGCCTCTGCTCACCATCACAATGGATTTGAAATGAAGCAATCAAGAGTCGACTGAAGTGTAGACTTTCAGCTTTAATTCAGGGAGATTAACTAAAATACTGCATTAACCATTTAGGACTTACAGCCGTTTTTCTCCGAGTCCCTCCATCTTCACAGGCTCAAAACAACTGACTGATAAGCAGTTTTATGGTTGAAAAATCTTTTCAAATTATTCTGAAGTCTCACGAAGCAGATCAGTGTTGTCTGGAAATGTTAATCATGATTATTATCCCGTATCACTGTCCTTGTTTGCACAGAGTAACGTGGTGGAGGAGTTGAGCCGGTGTGGGCTGCAGCAACACACAGTGCAGCAGCTGACGGAGCAGGCGACGCTGGGCAAGAGTGCGCTCAGACACCTCGACATGAGGGGCTACTCGTACAGCTGGAGGTCCTGATGACCTCCTGAACCCGTCCAGTGCGACTCCACCTTAAGTCAAACACTGCCTCATAATAATTCAAAAGGTTCATTGTGTAACCGGATGTGTGTTTGTTTTAGTTCATTTAGCTGCCAGTAGTTTAAGTTGTTAACATATGACTGAGTGTGTGTTGGTTTTATTACGGGTGAATTAACCACATCCTTCAGCACTACTCATTTGCTGGAAAGACTGATACTTGAAGATTTCCCACTCATGATCTTTTTAATGACATGTATGTACTTTAGGAATTCTGTGTCGAGAACAGAAATGTGTGGATGAAAATGTAGCTTCACATAATGAAGAGGTGGGCATTTCATTTTAACCTTGTGTGTGGCATTGTGTGTATTGTGTATTAAATGAACTGTGTATGGTGTCATGGACTACATGCTTTTGTTAAATATAAGGTAATGTTAATGTAAGCAGAGTAATCAGTCACGCAGTAATAAGTAAGATATGAAGAATAACAAGCCTGCTGCTTTTATTAGGATTTTTAGCCCTTGAGTGTTGAGGTGCGAAACCCTTCACTCACACAAGGCTGTGGAGCTGTGAGAAGGCACTGAGGATCCATGCGTGGGTTTGGGGAGTATACACAGTAGAGACAGAGAGATGTAAGTAGACAGCAGTGTGTATAGTTTCAGTATGGTTTCCATATTTAAACAGAAGCTGCCTTTATTCATTACATACACATTACAGTACAGTGAAATGCTTTTCTTTGTGTATCCCAGCTTGTTAGGAAGCTGGGGGTCAGAGGTCAGTGTCAGCCAGGATACGGTTAAGGGCCCTGCTCAAGGGTCCAACAGTGGCAGCTTGGTGGTGCTTGAACCCCTGACCCCAGAGCTAAATAATGCTAAAAAATGCATAGTGAAGTGAAGTGACTTTGTGGCCAAGTGTCGTGACCCATACTCGGAATTTGTGCTCTGCATTTAACCCATCCAAGTGCACACACACAGNCTCGAACCCACCACCTTCAGGTTCACCTTCAGGTTACAAGTCCGACTCTCAGACCATTAGGCCACAACTGCCCCCATATGTTCAGTATTTACCATTCCACACAGCCTGTGATGTGGTAGTGTACTACCCTGGATAAACCCTCAGCATGTTAGGGAAGCTGTTCATGGTAAGGCTTCCTAGCCATCCAAAACGCACCAACTGCACAGGAATTTACATCATTTACGTCCAAGCCATCCTACACGCAGAAGCCATCTGCACAGATTCATGTTCTTGAAGCCAATGAAATTCAACTCTGTTCACATTCCTCATTCAGAGGTCCTACCATTACCTGAAGATTAGTGCTGTATATTTCTGAACACTTCATATCACAGTTTGAATGAATCAGACGGTTAGGTACCGAATGCCCTGCTCTTCTCTTCAGGAGCACGCACTCAGCCCAAGCCCATTCCACTTGGTTAGGTACTGAATGCCCTGCTCTTCTCTTCAGGAGCACACACTCAGCCCAAGCCCATTCCACCTGCACTGAACAGGTAGAGTATTTTGTCGACAGAAGGTTTCGAGGAATAAAATCGGTTTAATGTTTCGCACATTATTAGTATATTTTTATTTTGTTATATATAGATTTTATTTTACAATTGTGATTGTAAACCTTAATGAAGAGATAGTTAATAATGAATAAATTCACACACGCATTACACTCGGCTCACCCCAACACTGACAGCCAAGTGGGGAAAAAGACCGATTCTCCTCCCACTCGTCTAATACAATCAGTCATTCACAAGATGCTCTGGAGACAACAAATTTATTACATTTTATCAAATAAAATATTCCACCTGCCCACAACCCAGAACACTGTATGAATGGGAGTGGTCCAAATGACATCATATGCATGATGTGCACATATGTAGACCAAGGCAACATTACACCACACAGCAGGTTCTTCATAATGAAGAAAATAAAAAAAAATATTTAACAATTTCCTAATCATGTTTTCAGTTTTTTTTTTTTTTTACTAAATTGAACCATTATCTAATCATGTACAAAACACAGAACCCAGAGTAACGGGAGTGTATCAACACAGACCATTTAACAATCAAGCCTGTAGTACAGCAGAAGGAAAGAACAGAAAATTTGGGTTACAAAAACAAGGGTTTCTCTGTGAAGCCTAAAATACTTAACATGTTATAATCTACTCGTCAGTAATGACTTTTGGCTAAAGCTTCCCTTCAGCTCAAACGTACCACTAAACGTTGTGATTTTTCAGTCTTCTTGGACAGACCCATTTCTGTACGGATGTGTTTACAAAAGGAGGAAACCTGGAAACTAAACTCAGGAATAAAAGTGGAAAAGAAAAAGGAATCAGAATGGATATCCAGCAGGCAAGTTACATGAGAAATGATGTGTGTGTTGCTGCGCTAATCAGGTGCTGGTGGCTGCTGTGAACTGAGGTCCTGAATGCACGCTGTCCCCTGCGATCTCGCCCATAGCCTGGAGAGCTACTGTAGCTGCCATGGCCTTGGCATGCTTTTTATTGGGGCTGGCTGTCTGGGCGACCATTAGTGTAGGTAAGTGGTGATGGACTTTAGTCTACCTGTTCTTTTTACTCGTGTTTTGGTACCAAGACGACCTTGAAGTCAGTATCAGTAAACCCAGAACCAAATGCTGATGCTGTAAAACACAATTGGACACACTGAAGAGTTGAAAGAGTCCAGCCTGATTTATGCTTTCTTTCAAACCGGCTTCCGAAAGCTCGGAAAGACTCTTCGGAAAGGGGGATGCAAGCAAGACTGCAAAGACTCTCTGAAACAGAAGCGTTCAAAGATGCCGCCCGTCTCTACTGTGACACTTGTGTGGTTTTTATTTGTTACATTAAATTAATTGCAAATTAAATCATTATACAACAATTGCTTTTTTGGGCTTTCAGTGGAGTTGGAATGGAATCTTTAAATGCAATTTTATTCACTTTTCGGCTTTTAGGGTTTTAAAATGATATAACTTGTGATTGATATACTGTACACTCACCATCCACTTTAACAGGAACGCCTAAACATCTGCACATGCATACCGCTATCTAATCAGCCAATCATGAGGCGGTAGCACAATGTATAAGATCTGAGGCTATCATGGGCGCAGACTCGCCCGCACACTCGCACGCAGACTCGCCCGCAGACTCGCACATACTGGACAGTTGAAGACTGGAAAAAGACCAGGTGATGTTTTTTTTTTTATCTTTAACTGTCCAGTTTCGATGAGCCTGTGCCCACTGGAGCCTCAGATTCTTGTTCCTGATGTGGTCTTCTGCTGCTGTAGCCCATCCACCTCAAGGTTTGATGTGTTGTGCATGCTGAGATGCTTTTCTGCTCACCAAGTTTGTAAAGAGTGATTATATGAGTTACTATAGACTTCCTGTCAGCTCAGACCAATCTGAACAGATTGAACAGAACTGTCACTCACTCAGTGTTTTTTGTTTTTCGCACCATTTTGTGTAAATTCTAGAGACTGTTGTGTGTGAAATTCCCAGGAGATCAGCACTTTCTGAAATACTCAAACCAGCCTGGTGCCAACTGGTACCAACAACCATGCCTCAGCCGAAGTTCGGGCAGTAGTGTGTCTACAGGTAACAAAGCTACATTTTCCAGTCTTCAGTTGGTATTAAACTCATTCCTGGTAAATGAAATGTAATTAAACTCTTTCATCTCCTGTGTAGCACAGTGCTACATCATCTCATTTTAGTGACATGACAGCACTTTCCCCTTTTTCAAGTCAAGCTGGTTTTTATGAAGTCAGTGTTTAAGGACTGTTTCTTTGTAAAGTAACTATTTTTCACTAACAGCACAGTGTTTAAGTAAACAGAAAATCTGAGCACTTTCACCCATCAGTACTTCCAGTTCACTACTCTGTCCTCTTGATTTGATGGGAAATTCAAAAAAGCACCAGGTTTAACTCATCCCTCTCTGCAGTAAGCTTTTACTCAACTCATCACTGTGAGGGATAAACGAAACCCATTCACAATTGTAAGACAAACACTGTTTCAAGCCATACATTATAAAGACATCATATAAATCATATACAGCACTGCTGATCTGCTTGTTATTTACCTGGCTTAAATAAATTAAATAGTCATAAAAAGCTGTGTTGGTGAATAGAACTGCAAACCAGCTGCCATGTTTCAATTAAGAAACCTAACAATATTGTTGTATTACATGTTAAAGGTCATCTACTGTAGATTTAATGCATCTCATTTTAATTCATATGACTGGTAGTAAAACATTTACAAAAATCCTAATCTCAATCTTTCTTTTGAACAGTTACTCACACAGCTGCACACTGTGCACTAACCTTAAAGAGGAAGTTTTTCCGGTGATCAGGACCACTGTGAAGCACCATGACAAACTCTGGCTGCGGCCATTTCTTCTTATTACACAGCTCCATTAGAGCAGACACTGGGTGCTTCCCTGTGTGAAATAACGTCAAGATCAGGCACCAAAGCAAACAGGAAGGAATATAATTTAAGGATGTGAACAGTACATAATATAAATAATATATAGAGCTTGAACTGAATTTATAATAAAACTTTTGTCCACGTACATCAAGCATTTAATAAGACAGTGATTTTGTGATTTGAGCTGGAGATGAGATTGAGTGGGTTTTGGGGTTATGACAACTGCCAAACTCAACACTAAACCATTTGCCAAGTCACACAGTCCAGCAAAGATGTGCTTTGTACTCAGATACCCTATACGTAGACACCTGACCATCAAACCCATACGTGCTTGTTGAAGATCCCATTCCAAAACCATGAGCATTAATATAGATTTGATCTCCGTTGGTCTTCTGGGAAGGCTTTCCTCTAGATTCTGGAGTTTGGCTGTGTGGATTTGTAGTCATTCAGCCACAAGAGTGTGGGGCCAGGCACTGATGTCCGATGAGGAGGTCTGGGGTGCAGTCAGCGTTTCAGTTCATCCCAAAAGTGTTCAGTGGCTCTCAAAGACATTCGAGACAATTGTGCGCTTCTAACTTTGTGACAACAGCTTGGGGAAGAACCACATATGGGTGTGATGGCCATGTGTCTACAAAATTTTGGCCATATAGGGTATGTTAAGACTGTGCTTTGGTGATATGACAGCTTATCACTGCAGTGTGTACAGTAGATACATAGGTACAAATGGTGGTTCAATCAGTCACCAAAGAGCACCCACCTTCTACTTGATTGACGGCAAATTTTGCTTTAACTAGCATTAACCAATCACCAACTGGATTGAACTGAATACACACACTGCAATCTGTCTTCTGCAATCTGTGCCTTTTGAAATTACTTACATTTCAAAATGAAACTGTTACGTTCTCCAAATTATTTTAGCATTAAAATGTTTACAGTCCCAAATATTTTTAAAAAGAGACTCACCTAAAAGATCCTTCATCATGACCAGATTGCCAGATTTCTGGGTCTTCTCCCCCTCTGCTACCAGTCCTACATGAACAAACCAAATCCACTGCATTATTAGATGTTGGGAATAACCACCATGTAAACTTGTGTGATACACGGTGAGAAGGCCTCACCCTTGCGGTCAGTTTTGAAGTCTATTACGATGGGTTCCACTGTGCCTTCTCTGTGCTTGCCAAGGCCTTCTCCGGCACGCCAACCCATCTTTTTCATCAGCAACTCTCCCATGCCTCCAGAGACTGGGGCAGCACGCAGGAATTGGTCCTGGTTGAAAAGCATACAGATATGGGCAGAAGACGGAGGAAAGGAGTGGAGAGACAGAGAGAGAGAAAGAGAGAGAAAGAGAGAGAAAACAGGGAGAGAAAGAAGCACAAAGGAAATAGTAAGAGGTCACAGGTCAAGAATGGACTTGAGCTGCACTGAAAGTAAGGACCACTCAACTGTACTAGCTATCTTCTGGATCCATGGGGTTACCTAAAGATATCAGCAAAATCTCAAATAATAAAGAAAAAAACCTTACATCTAGACTTTATCTGAAATAGCAGCATTCCCAAAGCTATATTTTAAAGTGAATGTTTTATCTTATCAGGTCCTAAGTGTATAAGCATAGTATAAAAAAACTTAAACAAGAGACTATAAATTATCATGCTATAAAAGTCATATAAATATATTAAAAATGTCATTGTTTCCTGTGACAGAGGAATCAAAACCAGCCTTACCACCCCACCAGTTCAGTTGAAACACACAGGCATGGCAGAAACGTTTTCATTAGAGTGGAGACAAATCCACATGAATAGAAATATGGGTGCTGTATGACGTACGTACCTAGGCCCTCATCATCGGCTGTGCATCTGACGTGAATAGAAGGGGCCTGACAGTGACCATGGCAACAAGGCAGCTACAAGGACTGACCCTGCAACAAGTTTCCATATAGAGTGGTGAGAGTTCACAGGGCACACTGTGAACCCCCACCCCTCTTCTGCCCCTGTCCCCCCACCCCAAACCCCGCCAGCAGGGAAAAATAGTAAATAGTGAAACAGGAACACTTTTAGGAACTTGGGTCTTTGACTCTATGAGTGTTACCTACTATTTACGATGTATTTAACGTAGATTTTGAAAAAAAAAGACAAAAAGGAAAAGCAAAAAAAAAAAACAAAAAAAAAAACCTTCACATGATGGTCATTGTTAATATAATTAGCTTCAATTTTGTCCAGTTTGTTTATAGATCACCTACTTCAGCAATATTCTGCAGATCCCTCTTACAAAATGAAGTGTTGGTCAAATGCTAGAGAGAGCAATACCACATACTATACGTATACGTATCATAATCATTTTTCAAAGGAACTTTCTGTTCAGTGACTCATAATTACAGTCTAAGTGAAGCTGGCCATGTCAGAAGCACACCACTGATGAAACAGACTGCGGGGTCTTTCTCTCTGGGTGTGTAAATGCTATGGCGTTGACAAGGAATGTTATTTCCACACACACACACACACACACACACACACACACATACACACGGTTGAAATCTCTTTCTAAAACAAATGATAATAGTGAAGTTAAAATGAATTATTAATTCATTTCTGGTTCAGAATGCATTTTTTTCCTGGTATAATTAAAGTAGTTACAAAAGTAGTTTTCATTCAGAACATTGGTGAAGCAGTGAGGAGCTCGGCCTACTTGGGAACTTAAGAAAAGAAAAGCCTCCTGGGTAAAGCTTTCAGATTCTTTACCAACACTAAATTGAAGAACCAGTCGCGTATTAAGGCATACACAACCAAGTATCACGATTACAGATAATAGTAGCTTCTACTCAAACTACAGCAGATTGCTGTTCCTATTCCCAGGATTTCCTGGTAGACTAACTTCCACTACTACTAGAAATTCACTCCTTTATCTTTCATATAGTCAATTTTGAGTTTTCAGTCTCATTCAACAGGATTGCTCCAGGTGACTTACTTCAGGTGCTCTTCCTTCCTCCCATCTTTCAAAGAAAACTTACTAAGTAGTCTATAGTCAATCACTGAGGTGTGATGCCCCTCTTGCAATGCACCTGCTACAACAGAATTTCACACACACAGACAAAGAGAATCTGCATGACCCTGGTGGAAAGGTGTACCCACTCCACAAAGAAATATACTATACATATCCAATTTTAACTACTACATTGTTGGAAGAGGTTGTGTGTTCCAGTGCTAACAAAACAGACATGAAAAATATTTTTACATTAGAGTCGGGTACTGAAGCAGCCACAGCCCTGGCACCAGAACCGGCAATGTGTCGGTGGAAATGGTATTAAATGTTTCCCAAGTGTGCTGAGGCAGCAGTGACGGCTGTATATCTACAAGACTTGGGGGAAAGGCTGTCTTAAGAACAATAAATCAGAAAATAAGCACTTTTTAAACAAAACACTAGTTCCCTGATCTAAATTTTGGCACTAGGTCCTGACTTTACCTTCTTGATCCAAGCCTGTGGGCCACTGTTGGACAGCTCTTCAGATGAGAGCACTTGAGCACCTGTAGAACCAGTGAATAGACCTGGGATTGTGTTGGACTGGGCCCAAGCATCCACCTGTAAATATACAACCAATTAAAATCAATTTAGATTTTAGATCAAACCAATTAAGAAAGTGATTTTGAACAAAAGTGGTCATTAACCCCAGCTTGCCTCCGATTGCGAACATGTTTCTGTTTTAGTACCGTTGGACTTGAGTGCAGCATCTGATTGACAGTATTGACCAGGATATTTTACTGAAAATGCAGTTAGGTTAGACTTTATTTGACGGACTGTTACTAGTTAACATAAATAGACATCTTCAGAGCCTAAAAAAGTATGATGTCCCACAAGGTACTGTTTTAGTCCCCTTATTATTATCCCTTTTATATCCAGTCCAATAGACATGTATTTATATTAATTTAATTTATATGCTGATGACACACAATTATATTTGTCAGTTTGGCCTAATTCAAGACAAGATTGTGAAAAAGACTGGATGACTAGAAACTTTTCCTGCCATTTTCTCCCCAATTTGAAAGAAACATGACAACTACCCAACAGGAACGGAGAAGGTTAACGCGTGCTTTCTCTGAGACTCATGACGCTAACCTCTGTATCTTTTTAAACTACTGGTTAAACATCACAGGGCTGTATAACACACTTGGACGAAAGTGCTATCTGCCCTCTTCTGCATACATGAGCTTACAGATGCCCACAATTTGCTAGTGTTGTGACAGAAGGGTGACCATGTGCAAAACATAATACATGCCACTATTAAGCGCTGATAAGGTCTGCTAATTCATCCCACCACTGGAATAAATGCCTCCCATTTGAAAACACTTAGTGCCAAGTGTACACAGGTGGACAAATACCTAGTCAGGAGGCTAGTTATAGGTAGATTCAGAATGTCTACTCAACTACATCAACCAAAGGACATGATACTGTTGGTGGAAAGATTTTAGTTGAAAATACTGACAAAACCAAGGAAAATAAACCATATATATAGAATGATCATCTCTTTATTAGTGGGCAAACCAACAAAATCAGCAAAGGGATCAAATACTTTTTACTCTCACTGTATACATATATATATATATATATATATATATATATATATATATATATGTGTAACCACCGTATATGCGATCACCCTGAGACCAATCGAGAGAGAATAAAGATGCCAGCCAATAATAATGAATAAATAATATCTTTTACCGCGGACATGGGCAGAGAACAGCACAGCTTATAAACAAAACCCTCCTGACTCTTGACACTGTGCTACCTTCAAAACCTTTCAGAAGAGGATAATGGCTACATAGAACTATGGCTACATGAAGTTGTCCCGTCCGCAGGAATTCATTTTTTCACTTAGTCTGTATTCTATATCACAGTTAATATCGAGATTCATACATATAGAATCACTTATCATGCTGACATTTTTGCCCATATCGCCCCAGTGTAATGTTCCCAAGGTGTAATGTTAACCTTGTTACAGGTAGGTAGTATTAGACCCTCCTGTAGTAAGGTTGCTGCTTTCACTCTGGAGCTTGACAACTATTCTATGAAAGGAAATGATACAGCTGTTGTTTGCTCACACCTCTTTAAGGAAGAGCT
>CM074970.1:4983543-4995460 GCA_037577455.1 Pangasius macronema
CTAACTACAGAGGATTTATGCTGATATTGGCCAAAAACCCTATTTTGTTCAGGCGTTTCCAAACTTTTGGAGGGCAGAATGCTAACTATCTGTGCACTGACTCAGACGGCTCAGAAATCTTTCTGGATCTTGTTGGAGAATCCCGGTTAAATGCCTAAACTTCCTCTGGCCTGTAATACTGGGAATGCTGTAGATCTGTAGAGATAAATGCCCCTATTTCACTTGTAATTGTGGCTGCGTAAAGAGAACTGGCCGATAGTGAATTTGAGTATACCATTCTTACTTATACTTACTTTGCTTCACATGAGAAGGCTCCATGATCTGTCTATCTATTACATTACCATGGCTGTATTCCATACCATGTCTGAACTCCTCCATGGGGGGTGAAATATCCACTGGACAAAATAATATAAGATCAGTCAAATACTGGCAACAGTAAGCTTTAAAGAGACAGGGGCTGCAATTCTCTGCTCACCTTCATTACTTTCTAGAGCTTGGAAAAGGTGATGATCCATGAGCTGTTGTCTTTGACCTTGTGAATATACAATGCCACGTTTGAACTCAGGAAACACTGGTGATGATGATGAAGGAGGACGTTCAGTTAGTTTTCAGTACACAAAAGATATGGACACATTCAGATAATTTGCCAGTACGTACCCTCATTGGTTTCCGTGTCCTGTACAGTGTGTGGGGTTTTATCGTTGCTGACTTTGGTGAGCATCATCTGTGCATTCCTGAGATTCATCAAGTTCACCAGATTGTATTCAGTGCCTTGTCTGAAACCGTCTACACAACAAAGAATAGTACCAAATATCAACTCAAGGTATGCATAATCAGACGAATTTGTCAGTTTTCTATTTCCAGTTTTCTTGTGCCACTGTCCTGTTCAATATGTTTGACATGTTTCATTAGCATGTCTGTGTTTGGATTCGTGAGAAAGTGTCTAGAATGTTGCTTGCCTTCTTTACGCAGCTTGCGTTTGTGCCTAGAAGATATTTGCAGTGATTTTTCAGACAATTTGCTCCTCCTGACAATTACAAAAAGTATCCCAGTTTTAGGCTAGTCTTAAAAGATTGTCCTGTGGCATGGGCAGAATTTAGACTGCATTGAGCTTGTGTAAAAATGCAATGTTGACCTCATGCCTGAAAGATAGGTAACAAGTACCTGTCCTCTGCTATGTGTGTTTTGTTTTGATTTTTGAAGTAATTTTGCTCACTAGAAATATTGTGAAATCTAAGATTCTGGGAGTCAGGATCATTGGTCTGCTTTGTACGCATAATCTGAAAGTAGCGTGTGGTGTCTGTAAAATCTATCGTTATATTATCTGACTTGTTTCCTATTTGTATCCTAATTGGTTAGGGTTGGATAAATCTTTTAGTGTGGCCCAGGCATTTTATGATTTGTTCCATCTTTGATAACTTTGACTCTCTGTTTTCATATGTACTTCATATGCTGATGTCCAGCAAGGTTATCTAACTATAGTCAGTGCCTCATCTGAATCTTACCCATTGCAGTCCTAATAGTACAAAAAGTAATTGGAATTATAGTAAAAGATGTGTGATGCCCTAGTTCATTAATTTAAACACTTACATGGTGTTGCTCTCCTCTGCATCTCTGTAAGCTGAGGCAACTTCTGCCCTGTTCTAATGTCCACCAGAGTTACACGAGAGTTCTGAGTGCCCTGTCTGAACGCAGAATTGGATGCAGGATTGTAGACTGTGGAAAAAGGGAGGTTTACACATTAGTAGCATCTTTATGTAGCTGTGATACATGCTCATACTACACATCATGTGATACATACAGCCTGAAACTCTTCTTTCCATCTCACTGACATGGTCCTTTACTAATCCAGTGTTTGGGTCCACAAGAAAGCGTCTAGAAGGTTCTGTTCCTTGTCTGCGGAGCTCAGGTAGAACTGATTTCTGGGTGGTTTCCTGTTTGCTAACTTTGGCTGTCTCCATGCTCTTAATCATCTGGGCCTTCCTGAGTTCCATCAACGCTGCCTCATTGTACTCTGTGCCTTGTCTGAACTGAGACACTGGAGGAAGAATAGCAGTAAAAAGCCAGATCAACAAAAAAAAATCCTAAACTTATTCTGTATCTGCAATTCATCTTCTATCTGAAAACATGTGATGCTGACTCCATCGTAGGAACAGACATGTGGTGCCCTGTTTTAATTCATTTAAACACTTACATGGTTCTGCTCTCCTCTGCATCTCTGACAGCTGAGGTAACTGCTGCCCTGTTCTAATGTCCACCAGAGTTACACGAGAGTTCTGAGTGCCCTGTCTGAACGCAGAATTGGATGCAGGATGCAGGATCCTGAGTTCCATCAACATTGCCTCATTGTACTCTGTGCCTTGTCTGAACTGAGACACTGGAGGAAGAATAGCAGTAAAAAGCCAACTCGAAATCCATACAGTATCATATATACATATACACAGATGTTGGTTTCATCGTCAACCTAAAGTGGGTATATGATTTAGGTGGGATAAATGTGACATTCTGTTTTTTCACTTAAACACTTACATGGTTCTGCTCTCCTCTGCATCTCTGTAAGCTGAGGTAACTGCTGCCCTGTTCTAATGTCCACCAGAGTTACACGAGAGTTCTGAGTGCCCTGTCTGAACGCAGAATTGGATGCAGGATTGTAGACTGTGGAGAAAAGGAGTGTACATTAATAAAAAAAAATACTGTGTATTTCTGTAAATGCAAAAAAAAAAGATGCACACCAACATTATAATACACATACAACCTTCAACACTCCTGTCCATCTCACTGATGTGTTCCTTTAACAAGCCAGTGTTCAGGTCCACCAGAAAGCGCCTAGATGGTTCAGTGCCTTGTCTGTGTTCCTCAATGGGAGCAACTTTCTGGTTCATATCATCTTGCATTTTTTCTGTATGCTCTGGAGCAAGAACAACTTCCCACTGAGGTTCAGCTAAAATGGTAAAATTAATTCTTTACATGAGAGCAAGACTGATTATATCTGGTAAGAGAGTTATAGAGACTGTAACAATCATAAACTGAGGTAAAGTAGGCATGAGTCAGTATACACTTCAAAGGTTCTGTCATTTCCTGTTGAGATTTAAAACACTTACCATTAGTGTCCTGTCTGTGGTGTTCAGCAGATCCAGAGATCGCCATGTATTCTTGTCCATCTTGTACCAGTTGTGGGGCTCCGATGACCCACCCACCATTTTGGATACGAAGAGTATTATATTGCAGAGGTCTAGCATTAGAGCCTACATAGACACAGGAAGTAATATTTTTCAACTTTTTTCAATATTAGCATCATTTTACCAATAACACTTGCATTTGCTGATTTCCTAAGAGAATAAATAGCTTGAAATTTTCTACATGGAGGAGTCCAAGATCCCACTATATGTACTGTCCAACCTTGGTGGACTTGTTATTCATCAAATGTTTTGGTGGCACAGTGGCACTCTCATAGCTCTAGAGTTCTCAGTTCAATCCTGAGCTTGGGTTACTACCTGTGTGGAGGTTCATACGTTCTCCCCATGTTCATGGTTTTCCTTTAGGTTCCCCCAAACAATAAGTAAGTGAATGAATCTAAATTGCCTTTAGATGTGAATGAGTGTGTAAATGTGTGTGCCCTGATTAACACCCCATCCAGCCTGTATTGCTGCCTTGCATCCAGTGTTCCCGCAATAGGCTCCAGATAATTCATTCATTCATTAATCGATTCATTCAATCAATCACTCCTTCCTCCTCTCCCCCTTCATCTCTCTGGGAAGAGCTCATGAATTGCACAATGCAGTAGTCCTTGGAAATATCAAACAGCGCTGCTTTTATAAATCAAATCACTGTTTAACTATTATGGACCAGAAACAGTTACAATTACAATGGAAACCATTTGAAATATCCAAAATCAATTACCACAACATCATTCTTAGCATCTAATAAATACTTGCACTAATATTATTTGTCTTTTGTATTTAGTTGTTACATTAACAAAAAGTATATCCTTGATTAACGAACATTCATCTGTGCAGAGACTGTAAATAGATTTGAAACACAAGTTATTCGTTTGAATTGCCCTAGCTCCCCAGCCAAACAAGCAAAAATAATTTGGACATAACATGAACCTAAAGTATTCATTTAAAATTGCTTTGACAAATTAAAAATATAACCCAAAACACTTACCAGCCACAGCAAAGAGTAGCAACACAAATTTTAACATGTCTCCAATAGAGAAAATCTTGAGCGAGATGGTCAGGTTTCATGCAGCATATATGCAGTTAGCACACTGAGCCTGATTAAGACATGCACAGGCTTAAATATTAAGTTGTTATTCTTTGCCCTAAATAGATATCAATAATAACATAGTCTCAGACTTTGAACCTAAACCTGGTATCAGCAAGTATCAGCATCATTTTGCATAATTTAAAGCTTTTCTTATCACAATAACTATAAATGTCAACCCACTGCTGATATCATTTACATAACTGTCAATTATTAATAGTGCTATTACAACAATTCTCAGAGAACAACACTAAGTAAGCCTAGTTTTTCCAGACTGCCATCGACTGTATAGAATTTTTCCCATTAGAGTTAGATAATCCACCAATTTATGATATGCAAGGCATTGGACCTATGTAAGTATTGAGCCCTTGAACATTTTTCGCCATTTTGTTGTCTTACAAACTACAACTGAAATGGATTTAATTGGGATTATATGTCATGAGTCTGCATCAGATATAGCCCATAATGTTGAAGTGCAACTCTGACCAGGATACTGAAGCTCACTGAAGGTGAATACACTTAGAATGGCAGTTGATTTACTAATCTGATGACTTTAATGCTGACAGTATTGTCAATACACTGATATTAAATGTGTTTCTGAGGCATAATATAACAGGAAGAGTAATTAAATTGTGGCAGGTCTTTTGCTGTTTGATACTGAAAAAAAAATAGCCTTTGTATGCATTATTTCAAAAGCAATGGTTGGCTGTTAGAATATTTAATTAATAATTAGATTTTAAATATGTCCTTTATGCTTTAATACTACTACTACTACTAGTACTACTACTACTACTACTAATAATAATAATGGTTTGGTTATACACCCAACCCTGTAACCATTGAGCTCCCACTGCTTCAACATATTACACGCTTTTCCAAATGTCTTCTGATTGTTGCTGTACTATTAGCTGGATGATGGAGAAATACAGTTCTTCATCTTCATCTTCACTAACTGCTTCATCCTGGTCTGGATCCGGAGTCTATCCCAGGAACGAGAGGCAGAGACACAGATGTACAGATGTACAAATTACACATGTATAGAAGTAGTGAAGTAGGTGGTTCTGTGCATCGTAGGCCTACACTGTATGCATATAAATGATCCTGTTGTTTGCCAGAAATGTATATGATTTAATTCAGATAATTTGCTTTAAAACAAGATCTCAGTGGCTGCAGATTGTTTTTAAATCAGCCTGAAAAATGCCACTCAGGGACTTGCTTTTTACACCCTAGACCTTGTTCCAAAACTAGCACCATTTGGTGGAAAAAAATCTTGGCAAGAAAAATGTTAAAATGTTATTGTAAGAATCAGAAAAATGAGCTGGTGTACAGTTGTTCCTGTTAAAGTGACTGGGGAGTGTATATTTCAAATGTACACTGAAAATTAAAACACTTATTTTATATCTGTCACAATCTAAAGGTTTCAGAATGGCCTCAAACTTTCAAAAAATGTCTTAAACATTTGGTTTTAAAAAAAATGCCATATACAGGAATGCCAGGGGTTTCAATTCCCAATTCTGCCCAGGCCACATCAGCATTTTTGTGAGACCCTGAAGGGCCATAATCTAAGGCTATTAATTTTTAAAAATGATTTAACACATTCTATCAATTACACCAATAACCCAATAACCTAGGCTCTGAAATTAGAATAGGATGTTTCTAGGATAAAGAAGTGCTAACAGAAGTTATTTAAACGTATGCACTCTTAGATGATAAGGTGTAATTTTCCCCTGTTATTAATGTTATTTTAATCATGTTAGTCATAAAAGCATTGTATGGAAACATTATTAATATGGCAGGATTGATTGACAGACAGTGCCTTAAAAATGATCACGAAAAGAACCATGATTTTATTTTGTCCTCATCCCGCTGAAAGTGATTCCTGTTTACGTCACTGCCCACTCCTGACCTGTTTCTGAAGCATTTTAGATGTGAGTGTGACTTGCATCAAACACAGCAGACACGGTGTTGATCTTAAGCAGTGGTTCAGCACGGTGAGGTGTGAGCTCGCACACTGGATACTGCTGCTCGCAACACTAAGGGGAGAATTCTAGAGTTCAAATTTAGACTTATAGACACTGTGGGCTTCAGCATTTTATTTCAGGATTAACTAAGAAGAAACGATGCAGCGGGCTGTATTTAGCTCACAGGCCTTGGGTTGGACATCCATCCATCCATATTCTATACCGGTTATCCTACACAGGGTCACAGGGAGCCTGGAAGGTCACAGGGATCTCAGGGACTCAGGGCACAAGGTGGGGGACACCCTGTGTGGGGTGCCAGCCCATCACAGGGCACAATCACACACACACACACACACACACATACACACACACATATTACAGACGATTTAGAGATGCCAGTCAGCCTACAAAACATGTCTTTGGACTCGGGGATGAAACTGGACCGGAGCACCCCTCAAAGCACTTAACAAAGATCTTAGAAAAGTCTCGAGGCATGTGCCAGGGTGGTGCAGGGAAACTCTGGGGTGGGGTTGCCCACCCAGCACCCCTAAATCCAGCCCTGCTGCCCAACTCCACAAGCTATTTTTGTCCCTTTTATTCGCACAGCAACAAACAGACCATACACATAGTGCTGATAGACGGATAACTTTAGGTTACAGATTGCACCTTTAATGTTACTGTAGTATTACTGAAACTTCAGCGTAAATTAATAGTGAAAAATGTAACACTGCCATCGTGTGGTTCAAACTCTCAGTCTGCTTGACACTAGAGTTACAGCCGATGTGCTTTGATTGACGGACGTTCGGACCAATCAGCACGCTCCAGCCGAGAGCTCTGAGCCAATCCACGACAACCGATTCGACTGTCGCTGGAAATCACGGAAGTAAAATAAACCCAGCTCGACAGGAGAGGGACATCAGTTTTTGAAAAGTGAGCGACTGGTATGTTTTGAATTTAGTGGCTTTTTATTTTTATTTTTATTGTGCAACCAGCATACTGTACTAAACCAGCATACTGTACTAAACCAGCATACTGTACTAAACCAGAACATACTGTACTAAACCCCATCTATGGTGACATGACTATTTTAAGCTTACTATTTATGTACTATGTATATTTACAAAAGTGTTCTGGTTGAAAGCTTTTCTGAGAGGAAACATTGTGTTGTAGTTTTATCAGAGCTCTGAAAGAGAGACAAACTGATCCTCTCCTCACTAATCCCCTCACTAATCCCCTCAATAATCACTAAGTGCAGATAAACAGTCTGAAGATAAAGTGTTCAGATGTAATATAATTACATATAATTAGCAACAAGACATTGATATTTCAGTTACATTTATCTTTAGGACACATTTTCACTGGAGTTGCACGGCTAATAATTTTACCAGGCGACCAGTAATTAAAAGATGTAGTTGGACAGTCGTCTTTCCATATTTAAGGCACAAGCTGTTTCAAGACAGCGACCGAAAGCGAGTCTGGATTGACCTGTGCCTCTGATTTGCCTCTGCTCTGACTGTGATCTGCCTCTGATCTGATTGTAATCTGCCTCTGATCTGACTGTGATCTGCCTCTGATCTGACTGTAATCTGCCTCTGATCTGACTCTGCTTTGACTGTGATCTGCCTCTGATCTGACTGTAATCTGCCTCTGATCTGACTCTGCTCTGACTGTGATCTGACTCTGATCTGACTGTGATCTGACTCTGATCTGACTCTGCTCTGACTGTAATCTGCCTCTGATCTGCCTGTGATCTGCCTCTGATCTGACTCTGCTCTGACTGTGATCTGCCTCTGATCTGACTGTGATCTGCCTCTGATCTGACTGTAATCTGCATCTGATCTGCCTCTGATCTGACTGTGATCTGCCTCTGATCTGACTGTAATCTGCATCTGATCTGCCTCTGCTCTGACTGTGATCTGCCTCTGATCTGACTGTAATCTGCCTCTGATCTGACTCTGCTCTGACTGTGATCTGCCTCTGATCTGACTGTGATCTGACTGTAATCTGCCTCTGATCTGACTCTGCTCTGACTGTGATCTACCTCTGATCTACCTCTGATCTGACTGTGATCTGCCTCTGATCTGCCTCTGATCTTACTGTGATCTGCCTCTGATCTGACTGTGATCTGCCTCTGATCTGACTCTGCTCTGACTGTGATCTGCCTCTGATCTGACTCTGCTCTGCCTCTGATCTGACTCTGCTCTGACTCTGATTTGACTCTTAGCTGAGCAGTGTGGTTGTTTTCAGAGGAATGCAGCTAAAGCACACGTAAGCAGATGATGTCATTGCCTATTTTGCATATTCATTTATTCATCAGGATTATTGGAATAGCAAATTAAAAATTAGATTATATGAAGAAGAAAGCTTTTTTTTTAATGCACATTATTATAAAATAGAATACAGTTTTATCAGAATAGAATTTTTTTGCTTAGAGAAAGAAGTCATCTTTGGTCATTGCACCACAAACTACCCTTTCATGCATTTACACAATTTTATACCTTCTGTCAAGAATTCAGATAAAATGCTGCAGTGATAATGAGCATGAACGGTGAGTAGATATAAAGGAAACAGTTACGGATGGAATAACTCGCTTTTATTACTAGCACGACAACAATGCTCCAGCTCCACAGTGTGAGCAAAGTGATGTTAAAGCAAAAGAAAAGAAAAAAAAACAAGATATTTTCCAAGTATATTCTTGTGTAGTTGACTGTAGAATTAACAGAATCTTGTCTGAAATATTTTCAGACTAACAAAGTACATTTAGCTTCTGCTCGACTACTCGACAGTCTGCACAGCTCATTAGTTTACTAGTCTATGCAACCCGCAGTAGTCACGTAGTTAACGTGAGTAATGAGGCCGAATAGCCGGCACGTGTCAGCTCAGTAGATAAGTCCATATTAATGATTTTTTAAAGCAACGTTACTCTGTTCTAGCGTACTGTCCTCTGCTGGTCATGTGCTATAGCCACAGTGCACAGAATATGAGAGCTGAATATGACAGGCTGGAGCTCAACTGTGATGAGCCAATAGCGAATACAGCACATTTGATTAAGATTCTCTACAACTGTAAGTTGTAATGAACCATGGTAATTAATGGCCAGGCATTAATAGGAAAGTTGAATCTTTACCAGCTCCACCCAAGTCTTCTCTCAGTTTAAGCTTGGTGCACGCTACACAATTTTAGCCCTAGTTTCCCAGTTCCTGACTAATTTTGCATCGCCAGCTTAGTTTGCATTGTTTTTTGGAATGAATAATTAAATAAAAAGCACAAAATATGTTGACAATATACCTGAGTGTCCTGCCCATGTCACCCCTGTGTGGGAAATACAGAGTCCACCACATAAAGCACTCATTCACTATCTCTCTCTCTCTCTCTCTCTCTCTCTCTCTCTCTCTCTCTCTCTCTCTCTCTCTCCATTCTGTTTTCCTGTATTCTTCTTTTCTGCAAGAGTCCAAACTCTTGTAATTGACATCCTGGTATTAAGATGGAGGAAGTTTCATCCAGTACAGCAGGCAGTGTTACCGGTAGTGGAGAGCAGCACAAAGCCTTGCTGTGGTCAATCCAAGAAGCTGCGGAGAGGCATACAGCCCAGATTGGGGTTTCAGCTTGTGGTGCTACAGCAGTGGTGGATGTGCTTCAGGCTCTGGGGATTATTGTGGCACCAGAAACAGCTGACCGCTGTGTACGGACTAAGTTGAGGAGGAATAATTCCCCATTGCCTGATTACCTTCACTCACGCAGCGAAGCTGGTACATTGCCTTACACTACATGTTACACAGAGACATGTTGCCTCGCAGATGTGCACGCTACAGTTTTGAATATACAAGTAATACAAGAAAAAAAAGAATGAATGCTCCCAAATTTCAATCATTTTAACAGAACTGGTGGAAATAACCGTTTGACCAGTGGGTTCATTTTACCCGCTGGGTTTCTGGATTGGGGTAAAATGTAATATTTAGATTTAATGCATGTTTATTTATTGTAGGAACATACAAATTATATATTATGTATTTATGGCATTCATTTTTAGGTGCCACACACAGTCAGCTGATAGATGGAGCGAAGGAAGCTAGTGGTGGACGAGTGCTGGGCAGATTCTTTGGTTTCTACCCACCCAGGCAGGTAGATTTGGTGCCTTGGCTGGCACACTGGATTCGGCATAGAGCTGTACCTGTAGCCACCATGAACATGCAGCGTGGAGTGGCAGAAGGTGAAGAGATCCCTGATGCCTGGCATCACCAACTGATATTTGGGGTGGCGTCCAATGCTGTTTTCATGACTAATCCACTGGATGTGGGTATGTGGAGTGATATCAGAGACTTGTGCAATATCAAAGCTGAGAAAACTCACAGAAGATGTTACTGATAGTTTCTTCATGTCCAAATTTAGTTGTGCAGATTTTCTATATTTCCCTAGAATTAGCCCTTGATTGTATATAAAAGAAATGTTACCTCAAGCTAACAAGGTTTTTAGTTAGTCAGTTTTCACTGGCATATATAGTACATGTATGAAATGGGTGCAAATACACAGACTACATCACACAGGATATTAGCAATAATATTACTGCACAATAAACAGTAACTAAACAGAACAACAGAAAGAATCAATCTAAAGAGGACAATCTAAAGAACATAACGGTGCAAAACTTAGTAGATCATGTATTTGTAATCCATATGTAGCTGCATATCAGAGTGTACTTTTATGATAATGTGACTTTGATTCCACAGTAAGTGAAGAGGAGTTACATGTGCGTCTGTGCAGTGATGCTGTGCTGCTGATACGTCGCGAAGATGTCTTAAAGAGATTAACGGCAGACTGTCCTCTTTCACTGATCTCAGACCATCAGAATGATCCTCGCTGGAAAACTCTTAATGTGGAAGGTACCATAAAAGCTGTTCTGTCACGCCTTCCAGGATTATTGCCAACTTTAATAGAAATTTTCCACTCATATCTGATGAACTTAACATACAAAAAAAATTATGGGCTCTTCTAAGCAGCTAACTGATGGCCTGAAAATGAAGCTAATTGACACCTACAAAGCAGAGGAAGGCTATAAAAAGATATTAGTGCTCTTCCAGCTCACAATAAACACTTTTTAATGTCATTAAGAAGTAGCAGTTAAGGGGAACTGTCAAGGCAAAATCTGGTAGACCAAGAAAAGATAGAAAAGCAAAACAAGACCCCAGTATGACACTAAGGACCTGCAAGAAGGTTTAGCTGATACAGGAGAGGTGGTGCACATTCTACTGTGCAGCATTGCTTACACAAACATGATCTGCATGGAAGAGTCATCAGATGAAAACCTTAGCTTGAGCATCTGATATATGCAAAACAACATGTAGATAGAAGAACGAAGTGCTGTGGACTGATGAAGTAAAAAAAAAAAACAAACAAACAAAAAAGAACACCATGCCAACTGTTAAGCACTGGAGTGAATCTGTTATCTCAATCTAAAGTGGTCTTAAGTCTTGTGTTGTCTTAGGGGTCAAAAATGACCCGCCGCTATGTTTACCAGATGAGAAAACGAGTGGTGTCCACTGCTTAAATGCAGTCTTTCTGTACTGTGAAGAGTGCAGAAATATAAATATATATATATATGTGTGTGTGTGTGTGTACAGTGAGGTCAATAAGTATTTGATCACCCTGTGATTTTGCAAGTTCTCTTACTTAGAAATCATGGAGGGGTCTAC
>CM074970.1:4996505-5006819 GCA_037577455.1 Pangasius macronema
CCTGTAGTTCTTCACCAGGTTTGCACACACTGCAGGAGGGATTTTGGCCCACTCCTCTATACAGATCTTCTCTAGATTGTCGAATTAATTATAATATTAATTCATAATTTTAATTAATTAATTGTGTGTGCCAATAATTCTGGAGGGCACTGTAATGCTGATGTGATCAGTTATGCTGGTTGAATAATTCTGCATTTATTACAAACACCTTAAAAGATATCTGTTCTTACTGCATTGTCTCGTGGGTATGAATTTTGCAAAGCTGCAGCCATATAGTACTTTATAGTACATTATGCTTAACTACAAACAGCTATAATAAGGTATTAATATTATTTATTTATTTTAGGTCAAGTTAGAAAAATGATTGATGAAGAAAACTGTGAGGAAGACCATCTAAAAATGACGCACATAACAATCCCAGCAGCATACAGCTCAGGAATTACAGTTTTTGCTCTCAGGGATTCATCTGTCGGTCAGGAGCTCCTCAGTGCCCCCGAGCTGCCTTTGCTGTGATCTCTGGACCTCTTGGGCTGTATTTTGGTCCAAGTTTCAGTACTGTAACTGTGATTTCACCAACTGTAATTGATGTCAGAAACTGTTAATAATTTGCTATACTTCATTTTTAACACTAGTGATAATGTATGTCAGTTGTTCAGACTTTTGATATCATCTCGAAACAGAAGGCTACGTACCATAATTCAATACCATAAGGCAACGTAACCATGATTCTAGGTCTGAATGCAGGACAACCAGGAAAAGTTTCCTTCGGAAGGAAAAACATCCTGTTCTCTAAATGGAAAACAAAGATTAAGGCCTGCAAATGATTGTAATTTGCCAGCTTTGTAGTGCAGGTTCAGCTTGCATGCGGGCTTGTCCTGTAACATTATCAGTAATATATCATGTCTGTCAAATCTGTTTATTTATGTCATTAAAAAGGAAAAGTGGAAATGTACTGATTTTAATTTGTTTCACTTTGCTTGATCAGTTGTTTTTGTTAAAAAAATGAAAGTATGTCAAACTAAAAATTTGTCCTGAATTATTAAGTGCCATTTTCCATCCATTAGCTACTTCTCCCATATCGAAGCTACAGCTATCTGTCTAGGAGGGTGAGGGCCAACATGTGCTTCACTGCAGACATGTGAAGCCAGCCACTGCATCTCTTCAAATCACTGGTTATGTAATATCAGTGTGCAGCTAAACGTGCTAGGGAAAGATCATTGTGTCACTCAAGAACCCTTCATCCATCCGTCCATCCATTTTCTATACCGCTTATCCTACACAGGGTCTCGGGCAGCCTGGAGCCCAACCCAGGGAACTTGGGGCACATGGTGGGGGACACCCTGGACGGGGTGCCAACCCATCACAGGGCACAAGCACACACACACACTCGTTCACGCACTATGGACAATTTAGAGACACCAGACAGCCTACAACTCATGTCTTTGGACTGGGAGAGGAAACCCCAGAAGCACTCACACTGCACACACAGGTCGGAGGCGGGAATCGAACCCCCAACCCTGGAGGTGCCCCCTTCACTCACTAACCTCTATAATGTATTCCTGAAGGACGTTTCTTTCTGTATGTTACTTATACAAAGGTACAACAATAACATACAACAATAAAGGTATGAGGTGTGATGCAGTGGAGGTGTGTTCTCACTGCAGTAAGGCTCAGGTTGCTTCCCTCAACCTGTTCTGCTTGTTGAGAAAAGCAACCTGATGACGTAATAGGTACAATTGAACTACATTACCCATGACTGAAAAAAAAGAAAGCAAACTTTCAGAAATGTGTATATTTGTACATCTGAGCGCTGTTCAAACTTAAACACTCAAGTCAATCTTTTGTTTTAGTTCTTGTGTCTTGCAATTTCTGTGTGAAGGTCCACTCCACATGTTCAGTGCTACACAGCGTTTCACAGCGGTCTCCTCACCCGATAAATCCCGCCCCTCGCACTACGATTGGCTCACAGCTCACACGCTTTACCTGCGGATTGCGCGGTAGTGTGAGATATTAGCCAATCCAGAAGCAGGAGGCGGTTTCCACTAGCCAATCATCTCCCAGGAGGTGGGGTTTTGTCGGGTGTGAAAAAACAACGTGTCTGGAGCCTCCAGTCTCTCCCGCTTCTCTTGAAGCTTCAAAACTGTACTTTGTCTTCACTTAGAGTCAGAAGGTGAGTTAAACATTTCAGTCTGTCTTTCTGAAAACTTTCCTGCTATGTACCTAGTTACTGCTGACTTTTAGCTGTGCGTAGGAAGTTTCTGTTCAGGTTGTTTCAGCGGAACTTTTATGAAGTGTACAGTTCTGATAGTGTTTGCAAAAAGGAGCTTATTACTCGGATATAGCAGGAACAAAGCGCATTAGTGTGTAATGGTGAGGTGTACACTGCTGTAGGTAGGCGAGTGTGGACTTCTTCAGCTGTCTGTAGAATGAGCATGTGTCTGAACAACATGAATCACATAATAGCAATGCTAATCAGAGCCACTGTACTGCAGACAGCACGTGCAGAAGGCATTGATCATGGGATCCCTGGGATCAGTGGGATCACTGTGTGCATGATTTCACAACCCTGAAGAACCTGCAGTTTATCTGCTTCTGTCTAACAAGGCTGAGATATTTTTAAGTCTTAAGATCTTTTGTATTTTGTTAAATATAGTAATCTGCACACTACACTGAGTTGCCACTCAGGGGTCTGGCTTGTTCCTGCACTTTTTGGCCATGCAGATCTACATGAACATGTACACCCAGGAAAGGGACCAGCATAGGAGCAGCGCTGAGCAGATGCTGGGCACTGACCCTGATGCTGGTACAGACCCTGGCACTGACACGATTGTGTGTATAGCCCTGGCTGTGTGTACAGTGCTCACTCTGCACTGATGGACTGGGCATGAAGCAGACTGACAAATTGCGGCACTGGTAGAAAAGTTCCTTTAGCAGTTAGTCCCCTTTTCTGTGCCATCCAGGACACTTGCTGAGTGCAGATTTGGTGTCCAGAAGTGGAATATCGGATGCTCCTAGTATGGAGATAGCTGCTTCTGCGTTTCTGGATAAACTGAATGATAATCTAAAAGACGACGTGACTGTGCTAGATCAGTCATCACTGGCCTCTTAAAAGTTAAGTTAATCAGAAGGAAGTGTTATGGCACATGTTTCAAACACAAGACCCGCAGCCTTGTTTTCATTTGTCCCGCATGAACTTGGGAAAAACTTGGGAAATCACAGAAACAGCTCGTGATACACTACTGCTCACACTGTCCAGGATTTACAGCACGTGCTTGGCATAACCATCTGAAGGGTAGTTATCGTAAACCATCATATATGTACGTGTACTACAGTTTCTATCACAGCTGGCTTGATAAACACGGGGTAAAATCCAGCCGTGTGTGCTGTGCTTGATGTAAGTCGCACTCGCGTCTAAAATCGAAACAGAAGCACGTCGTGTGTTGTGCTGGCCGTGACGTAACCACAGATTATTACGGAGGGATGAAATGAAATTGTTGTCTTGATTTGTACAATTAAACTGGTAAATGTGACTCGCTCACGCATTTCAGACAGCCATAGGAGATTGATGACACGAATTTGTTATTGAAACTAATCATTTAAGGGGCAATCTACAGACGAACAATCTTTCCATATTAATAATATTGCCATGTAATACATTTATGACACTGAAAAGATTAAAATAATGTTAATAGTGTGGGAAGATTACACCTTGTATTATAAATCCTGATCTAATTTTCTTACAATACATTGAATTGAAACTGCATTTGGTCATTGCAGAATAAACGCATTAACATTTAATGTTTTATTCGTGTCAATATTGTTTTGTGTCAGTATCGTCTGTGAAGCCTGTATCAGGATATGTCTCGTATTGTGGCTTTAGTGTATCATCTCATGCCTAGTTAACTGTCTCGTCATCTAATCTTTTATATGAACCTAAACTAAACCAAATAGCAAACAGACCAAAAGTGTCAATTTAGACTAAAAGGTGTGTAGACCTGCTATTTTATAACCTTATTGTTTACTGCTTACTGTTTCAGACATATTAATGGTGTTTTATGGTTGAATGCATCTTTGTTGCCATGGCATTTATGTCCTATGTAGATTTAGAGTCTTAGTACAGCAGAAAGGTTCACTGGCTCCATTTCATCCTTGCATCCTGTAGGTCAATTTTCTGTTCAATTAACTACACTGCCTACATGAGGCTATAGGGCAAATCTAATTGGCTGGTGCTGTATTAGGGTGGGGGTATGGCAAAACTAATATGACGAGGACTCCAAGATCGCTTCATGACTCACAGTGCTTGTCACAGTATTTAGCCTTTTGAAGGCTTGTTTTCAATATTTGGTATTTCTCATATTTTAGGTAAGATCTGTGTTCAGAAACTACCAGTGATACATATGTTTAGGAAAATGTTTCATGATGTAATATGTCTTCATTATTTCCAAGCCAGCCTAAATGTTATAGCTTTCCGGGGTCTGGAGGAAGGGAAATAGTGGTGTAGTTGGTGACTTCTGTATGTATAACTTGAGCAGACACTCGCATCAAATGTAGTTCCTAGCTATGAAACTATAAGTAATAACTGTGCAGTTAAAAAGAAAAAAAAAAGTCCAGCACACATCTCTAGTTGAGACCAACTCGAATGATGTAGGTGAGGTTGAGGAACTGCCTGAATCAGTATTCACACCGTGGTGACAGTCCTGGCATTTGACCTCTTTTGACCTTTTGTAGGGTTCATACACCAGCGCTCTTATTTACAATGTGTTCCTACTCACCATTCTTTCAATATGCCTAGTATTGGTTGATCTTATAGTCTACATTTATAGAATAGTATTGTGTTTATTCCAAGACTCTTATTCACAATATGCTCTTACCGGTTATCCTTTTTAGACGGTACTGTTTGATAGTAGAGTAAAGAACCCAGAAGAAGATGGGTTCCCTTTTGAGTATGGTTCCTCTCGAGGTTTCTTCCTCGTGTCATCTCAGGGAGTTTTTCCTTGCCACTGTCACCTTTGCTTTGCTCAATGGGGATCTAAATCTACATATGGATTGCTGTAAAGCTGCTTCATGACAATATTTATACTGTTAAATGCAGTATAATCCTACCTCTGGTTTAAATTAGAATACAGGATTTGTNCAGGATTTGTGCCGATTCAGCCACAAGAGCATTACCAAGACAAGGCCCTGATATCAGGCGAGATGGAATGGTGCACAGTCAGAGTTCCAGTTCATCCCAAAGGTGTTCAGTGGGGCTGAGGTCAGGGCTCTGTGCAGTTCTACCACACCAACCTTGGCAAACCATGTCTTTATGGAGCTCGCTTTGTGCACAGGGGCATTGTCATTCATACTGGAATGAGATTGTGCTAGGCCTTTCAGTTCCAGTGAAAGGAAATCTTAATGCTACAGCATACAAAGACAGTTGTGGACTTCCAACTATGTGGCAACAGTTTGGAGAAGACCCACATATGGGTGTGATGGTCAGGGGTCCACATATAGGCCATATAATATAGATAACAGTGTCATGACAGAAACTCACCAAGAAATTAATCCAACCCACCAAGTCTCAGAACATCTTGGAGTCATCCATTGCCTGAAATGGATATGGATATTGATTTTGATTAAACAGGACTGAACTGCATGCTTTGTCTGTCACTCTGCATAAGAGCCTTTGGGAAATGACTAAATGTAAATGTAATTTTTGACTGAAATATATTCCTTTAACGATTAATGGTGAAATATGACCGCTGTGATGTATGGTTATGTCTGAAATTGACCTGTGGTTCTCATTTGAATTTAGTGACCTTTAGCCGTGGTATATTACAGAGGTTAATAGTGTGAACATAATCAGTGTATTTAAGTGCCTTACTCTGAACACTCAGCAATAGTAAAACTGTTTTTGGGAGTCTGGGCCTGCACTGATTGCTCATTTTATTCTTTGTAGACGGTTGGCCATGGCTGAGCGTGTGCTTGTTATCGGGAGTGGTGGGCGTGAGCATGCATTAGCATGGAAGCTGGCTCAGTCACCTCATATCCAGCAAGTCCTAGTTGCTCCTGGCAACGCAGGAACAGCCAACTGTGGAAAGATCTCCAACTCTGGTGAGTGTGTGTAAGTGCCTCCCAGTACTTTAGCTGCTGTAATGTCTTGTATTCAGTCATATTCACACTTTGCTTTTTTGCTCTCTCCAGCTGTGAGTGTGAGTAATCATGCCATCCTGGCACAATATTGCAAAGACCATAATGTGGGGCTGGTGGTGGTTGGCCCAGAGGTTCCCTTAGCTGCAGGTAAGGAGTTTTTTACTGCGCTATAATTCATAGCCTGTGTTATGTATAAATCTGTTATGCTGTTAAGTGTAAAATCTCTTCTTGCCACAGGTATGGTAGATGATCTAACTGCAGCAGGGATCATGTGTTTCGGGCCCTCTGCAAAGGCCGCACAGCTGGAATCTAGCAAAAGTTTTGCTAAAAGTTTCATGGACCGTCACAGCATCCCCACGGCCCGCTGGAGCTCCTTCACTGACCCACAGGAGGCCTGCAGCTACATTCGAGAGTATGCATAAAGGGAGAGTGTGTGTGTCTGTCTGTGTGTGTCTGTCTGTGTGTGTCTGTCTGTGTGTATCTGTCTGTGTGTGTGTGTGTGTCTCTCTCTCTCTCTCTCTGTCTCTGTCTGGGTCTATCTGTGTGTGTGTGTGTGTGTGTGTGTGTGTGTGTGTGTGTGTGTGTGTGTGTGTGTAAAAGAGTAAGATAAGTAATAATGAGAAAGTGGTGACTTGCTTGTGGTCTTTAATGTCAATGAGTTTATTCAAATCTGGTGACTTACCAAACTGGATTTCTTGTCCTCTGCTCTCAGGTGTTTTTTAATAAGCTGTTACTGATTTTAAATTTTACAAATGGATGATTTTTTTGCATGATTATTTTGTATTTTAAACAAATTGCCAAAAGAAAGTTTTTGCACATTAACACTTATTTACTTATACACTGCCAGTCAGATGTTTCTGAACACTGAACATTGAAAATCTTTCATTTCTGAAGAGCGGATTTCCCAGCACTGGTGGTTAAAGCCAGCGGACTGGCTGCAGGGAAAGGAGTGATAGTGGCAAAGGATAAGGACGAGGCCTGTCAGGCAGTACTGGACATCATGAAGGTCAGTCGATCCATGCATTTCCATCAGTTTTGTTTTATTGCTTTAATGCTGTTACTCCTTCAAACCACAGTGACCTTGGTTCTTGAATGTTTCAGTTTAGGGTCTGTTGGAATGACAGTACAGTGACCTTGAACAGATTTGTTCAGAAAGGGACACAGTGTATCGTTATAACACAATGTATGATTATATTAATATGAAGTACTTCTCATATGCAACCAGCAGCATGAGGACATAGAGTTCATGCTCTAAGCACAAGGTGGTAAGTACACTGTGTTTCAGAAATAAAGTTGGTCCCTTTCTATATGTGCACATCATAAATAAAGTGCTAGAGGAAATGATCAGTGCTCTGAGACTTGTGTTGTAGAAGATTTTATGAGGCACTTCTGTGCAAGGGCTTTCTCCTAATATTATGATTATTACCAAAAAGTATAGTCTATTATAGATCAGTGGACCAACACAGTTGTGTTTAATACTGTGGGTTTTTTTTTTTTTCGTCTAGGATAAGACATTTGGTGCTGCTGGTGATACTGTGGTGGTTGAAGAACTGCTTGATGGAGAGGAAGTTTCAGTGAGTGCAGGTTTTTTTGATCACACACACACACACACACACACACACATACCATTTCTGCTCCTGCATTTATCTATTAACTGCTCTGTCTTTCCCTCAGTGTTTGTGTTTCAGTGATGGCTCCACAGTGGCTGCTATGCCTCCAGCACAGGACCATAAACGGCTGCTAGACGGCGATCAGGGTCCAAACACGGGGGGAATGGGGGCCTACTGCCCCACCCCACAGGTGAACAGAGGCCTTTACGCTTTCATATTTATATTGTACTAGGCTTGTGCGATATAACAATATTATAATTCCTACATTGCCATGATATACAGTGGTGTTTATTTCCACTTATATTATATTAGACATGCCAGCCATTATGCATTTTGCGTAGGAGCTCTGCAAAAACATCAGTATGCTTTTATAAGTTCTCACTAAAAATTATGCCAAAAGAGCGGTCTTTTTCTCCCCAAATAAAACGAGAGATGAGCCAAATGACACGTGAATCTAGAATGATGTACACAAGTGTTTTGGACTCAGCCGTTTGCTCTCGACTCACACGCACGCCTTCGCTTTCCGTTACAGTAAATGGAGAATGTTTGTTTTATGTGAAATAAAGTCTATGTATGAGTGGATGTTCAGCTTAGCTAACAGTACACAAATACATTGAAAAAATTACTGAAATATTTTGCCATGAATGGTCAAAATGGCCGTTTCGGTTTTCAGCCAAAAGAGGAAAAAAAATACAAGAAAGAATTTCACCCAACGAGATTAAACAGCCGTGTAATGAACTTCCGGATCTGACACTTTGCAAATAATTAATGGTCATGATAATTAGAAAGTGATTAACTGCAGTGGTGGGTTTTTTCCAACACTGAGAAGTGTACAGTTCACTGTGTATTACTGCAGAATCCCTTAAAAATTCACCATCCAGCTGAGTTTTCCTGATTGCCACAGTTCCTGACTGCACAGCTGGTAGCATTACTCACTCCTGCACTGTCTTTAAAACCGAAATGGTGGAAATGCTCGTTTTCCTGCCTTTCTGTAGGCTAACTGTTCTGGATGGTTAAATCGTTTATCATGTTATTTTAAATGGAGAACTGTGAGCAGGGATAATCAATATCACACAAGCCTTTACACCCCCCCCCTCCCCTCCTCCCCTCGTTATATGACCCTGGGGATCTTGCTTAATGTAGTTACAGCAGTACTAGTGCACAGGAGATATATATCACAGAACAGTATTTCGTACTTTCCCAGATGGATGCAAGTTAAGCACAGTAGAAAATCGGATTTGCCTGCTGAGGATATGATCAATACCACTGTCAGAGCACTGTGTGTTTTTTATGTAGGTGTCTGAGGAGATGCTTGACCAGATCAGAACCACTGTACTACAGAAGACTGTAGATGGCATGAAGCAGGAGGGCATGCCGTATGTTGGTATGTGGTTTAAATCAGTGTTTCAGTGTTTCAGAATCCTCCGCCAGTACTTGTGTAAGAAAGGAGAAAATAAAGTTTCATGACCAAAGCCGTTTGAACAGCAAGTCTGATACCTTTGACCCCTTTCCCCCCTGTAGGTGTGCTCTATGCAGGGCTCATGTTGACTAAGCTGGGGCCGAAGGTGCTGGAGTTTAACTGCCGGTTTGGCGACCCTGAATGTCAGGTTAGTGAGTACGGTATTTAGTATTTCAACACGCGATTCAGTTACTGTCAAGTTCTTTTATTTCTTAGGCATCACACTGATACAAGTAGTATTCCAATTTCAACATGACATTTTATGAACGAATTTGTATTGTTTGTAGCACGGGTGCTCTGATTAATTGGAAAACCCACAGAACACTAATGGACAAGTCACAATGAAAACCAACCAATCAAGAGTTCTTATTATATTACACATTTCTCCAGTCTTGGTATCGCAGATGCCTGTACTGTGCCTGTATCACTGCGTTGGCCTGACGCGGTATTTGAGTATATTGTGTTATTTCTCAGAGCATAAATGCCTATACCATACTCCGATTCTTGTCCCTCTGAACCCTTAAAGCATATAGAACCATACAACAGATGAGTTTTTCCTTTCTGGAAGCATAGCACCCATAACTATCCAAACCGCTTCCTTTGGAGTATTCTTGCTTTTGCTCTAATGCAGCACTGTACTCTCAGGTGCTGCTGCCCCTCCTGAAGAGTGATCTGTACGAGGTGCTGAAGAACACACTCCAAGCCAAACTTGCCTCCAGTCCTCCTGTCTGGCTGGAAAACAGTGCTGCAGTTACTGTGGTCATGGCCAGTGAAGGATATCCGGGAGCCTATAAGAAAGGAGTCGAGATCACAGGTACTGTCTATAGTGGAGTTCGGTTTTCAAAGTCACTCTGAAATAATATTTGTTTTATTAGTAAGTAAAGGTTATATTGATTAAGGTTTCTGGACTTTGGACTTTGTCGCAAAGATTTTTCACTATTGATCAGTTCTTCTGAGTGGTAACACTTTCCTGTTATCCTTTTTATATATGTAAGAGTTTCACATAATACATATAAAATATTTCTGCATTTCAGGGCTCTCTCAGCTCACAGAAATGGGGCTGCAGGTCTTCCATGCTGGCACTGCCCTGAAGGAAGGGGGTGGAGTTGTGTC
>CM074970.1:5006919-5018120 GCA_037577455.1 Pangasius macronema
GGTTATATTGATTAAGGTTTCTGGACTTTGGACTTTGTCGCAAAGATTTTTCACTATTGATCAGTTCTTCTGAGTGGATTATAGCACCTCTACCTTGACTTATTTCAGACGACTATAAAAGTGTGATTTCAGCCATTTCTAAATAAGTAATGCTGAATTTTATATATTTTTCACTGTCATTGCTTCAGTTCATTTTGTATCAGTTCATTAGTATCTGTAAAATACCCTTTCCTGTTATCCTTTTTATATATATGTAAGAGTTTCACATAATACATATAAAATATTTCTGTATTTCAGGCCTCTCTCAGCTCACAGAAATGGGGCTGCAGGTCTTCCATGCTGGCACTGCCCTGAAGGAAGGGGGTGGAGTTGTGTCTAGTGGTGGGCGTGTCCTGACGGTCACAGCGGTTTGTCCCACTTTGGAGAGTGCCCTGCACAGCGCAAATGCGGGCGTGGCCGCTGTGGGCTTCCCAAACGCAGTGTATCGCCGCGACATTGGCCACCGCGCCATCGCCTACCTCACTCGTTCCAGGTGTGTGTGAGGAGCTGACAATTCCACACCTGTAGGATGCTGATCTAGCAAGTGCTCTGCTGTACAGTTGTTTTTAACATTTGCTCATTGACTTGCCCCTCTCATCTTCCATTGGGGAAAGTCCTGTCACAATATTAACGCCCATTCTAGTAATTTCGTCGGCAGTTGAAGGTTGTTGGATGCTGAATTATTGAGCTAACATGACCGTAAACCTCAAGGGCAGAACCTGTCCACAAGGCATCCTAATCTGTAGTTCAGTGAAACAATGTTTTATTTGGCCAGCTCTTTGCTCTTCTTGCTAGCTAGAAAGCTAGGTAGTTAGCTAGCTAATTAGTAAGCTAATAACGAATTGTGTTCCTTTTCACACTGCACCAGTGGGCACCAACCCTCTTCCTTGAGATCTACCTTCCTACAGGTTTAATCTCCAACCAAAATCTAACACTCCTGTTTTAGTTGCTCAAGAACTTCTCAAGGCAATGATTAGATGTTCAGGTAGGTATGATTTATGGTTGGAGTCTTCAGGACGTCTTCAGGAACAGAGTTGGTGAAAACTCTTTAACGTCATGATGGTGTTAAAATGATACTCATACGCAGGGTTAGAGATGTCATCACTGAATGGGAAGATTCTGATTTACTCAAAATGGTGAAATAGACATGCCAAAACATCTTACTCAGATTGTTAGGCTGACAAACTCATGCATAGCTTTTTAGCCATGGCTTTGTAGGTACTTTATCTGAGGATACAGTTGACTACTTGTTCACCCAGAGGTGCTGTTCTCCAGTACTAATACTTCTCGAGTCCATCTTGTTGTCCTGCGTATGCAGTATATGACCCTCTTAATGGAAATGTTATTAGATAATGGGACCAACGTTGTATTGCTATGTACTCAAACCCTGTAAATGTACTTTCTGTTTTTACTTTTCGAATAAAGTTCATCAATCCTTTGAAAATACTCTGGTTCTTTAACTCATGCCAGTTTGCTGGAAAGAATAATCAAATCATTAAAAGACAACAATAAAAAAAAATGTATTCAAACCACTAATCATCGTCAAAAGCCAAACGGCTGCACTGACTTCATGTCTCCATCCCACAGAGGACTGACTTATAAGGACAGTGGAGTGGACATAGCAGCGGGGAACAAGCTGGTGGACATGATCAAACCTCTAGCCAAGGCCACATCTCGCTCAGGTACTTAACCCTTATCCAAAAAAAAAGTAAATAAATACAATAATGGCCTACAATACTGATGGTTAACTTTGGCACCTGCGTGTTTGCTCAGGTACATTTTCAGGTTTGTACGTGTGAACGGACTGTAATTGTTTCCACTGAAGCTGTAGGATAAAAGTTCTTTAAAGATTATATTTATTACTGAAGTATTTGTAGCAGACAAAAATGTATTGCCTCATTTGGGATTGAAAGTGACGACTTTAGGGAACGTAAATTGAAATTCTAACAGTTGTGACTGAAACCTACTTTTTCACGTTAGTACTTAAATACTTCTAGTTTTTTTCACTCCATAATACTTGGAGTTGTGGTTAAAGTTATTGGTTAATAGTATTTTTTTTTCCTTCTCTGCATTTCTGCCTACACATGCACATCAACATCAGAAGATAGAGATGGCCATAATACAGTGTATTTGTGGGAAAACAACAACAACAAAAAAAAAACAAGCATTTTGCTTTTTAAGTGATTGACATTGATGAATCATGCAGAGACATGAGCTAATGAAAAAATTCTCTCTTGATTTCAGATTTAGTAAATTCTAATCTCATAATTTCTACAAGCTTTGGTGACCAAGTACACTTTAAATGCTGGCATAAGTTATTTGCGTACAGTATTTGTTCTTTATTGTGTCTTTATTCTGACTGCCTCAGGATGCAGTGCTGATCTCGGAGGCTTTGCTGGACTGTTTGACCTGAAAGCTGCTGGATTCGTTGACCCCATACTCGTAGCTGGAACTGATGGAGTTGGCACCAAACTTAAGGTACTGACATTCTCCTAAATCCAGGTTTTTCTTTATTGTCTGACGTGTTGCTGGACAATAATGGCACAAAACCTCCTTTCTTGTCCACATCCATCAAGATCGCACAGGCATGCAACATCCACAGCAGCCTTGGCCAGGACCTGGTAGCCATGTGTGTGAATGACGTTTTGGCTCAGGGAGCAGAGCCACTCTTCTTCTTGGATTACTTCTCGTGTGGGCAGCTGGACGTGGGCGTGGCTTCCTCTGTGATCCGTGGGATTGCGGAGGCTTGCCAAATGGCGGGTTGTGCCCTGCTGGGTGAGCGTTGCTGTTGCGCATTTGTAAATATAATGAAATAAACACACCTTTCATAACATGTAGAGATTAAGTGGTTTCAGTACAGTTCAGAACTAAGCTCAAAGGGAGAAGAGCATGTCTGTTTTACAGATTAAGAAATACGGCAAAAGTGAACAAAATGTAAGGCAAACTTACCTGGAGAAAAAAGAGTTTAAAAAAAGAATAAAAAAGCAAGAATAAAATGATGACATTAGCCTCTCAATCTCCAGACCAGGGGTCTCATTTATCAAAACATGCATAAAACAAGTTCTAATTCTGTGCATAAGATCCACCAGGACTCACTAGATACCTGGCATTAATCACATGTGCATATTTACAGCTGTAAGCCATGGACTGTGATAAATCTCACAGCCCATCCTCTACTTGCATAAGAGTGTGCAGCGTAAGCCATTCGAGATGCCGCTCTGGTTTGGCAAAGGCAGTGTGTGACATCCGGCAGTTCTAACAGATATGTCAAGAAGAATGGGCAAAGAGGCGCCAAGTAATCTAACAGTTAGTTAACCTGCATTTCAGGAAGAGAATCAGCTTAGCTGTGCCTCACGCCCAGTAGGCGCCACATCCACCATGACTCTGACCGGTGTGAAGCACTTACAGTGAGTGAGTGAGTGAGTGGCACATTTCCTACAATGTAGGGTGTTTTTTTTTGTGTGTGTGTGTTCAGGTGGTGAGACAGCTGAGATGCCAGGAGTGTACGGTGCAGGAGAGTATGACCTGGCTGGGTTTTGCGTTGGTGCTGTGGAACGTGACTCCCTTCTCCCCAGATTAGGAGACGTTCAGGAAGGCGACGTGCTAATTGGAGTAGCCTCCTCCGGAGTGCACAGCAATGGCTTTAGTCTCGTGAGGAAGATTCTGGAGCGAGCTGGACTGCACTATAGCTCTCCAGCTTCATTTGGACAGTCAGGACAAACTGTAGGTGAGTCTGAGTGAAGGTGATGAAGAAGTGAAGTGACTTTGTGGNTCTCACCTCAGTCGTGGTATTGAGGGTGGCAGAGAGCGCTGGTCATTCACTCCCCCACCTATAATCCCTGCCGGACCCGAGACTTGAACCCACCACCTTCAGGTTCACCTTCTCTCACTCTCAGACCATTAGGTCACGACTGCCCCAGTGATGTTTGCTTGCTTGCAATTATTCTTCATTCTCCTTAAATTTGTTTGGGTCTACCTTTCATCTCAAATGTTACAGTGATGCGCAATTTATTTTTTAAACATAATAATCAGATTTCCTATTCTTTGGGATGTATTTAGTCTGAATTGTATCCATGTTCAGGATCTTTACTTAATTTATAAGCAGTTAAACTGCTAATTAAAACCAGTATTAATGAAAATGTTTCCAAATTATGCCCAGATTACACGCAGTCATACTTTGATTTATTGGCCATTGCTTGTCAATGTTGTTTTGCAGGCGAGGTGCTGCTCACACCAACTAAAATCTATAGCCGCCTCCTCCAACCAATCCTGCGCAGCGGAGCAGTGAAAGCCTACGCCCACATCACTGGAGGCGGGCTGCTGGAGAACATCCCTCGAGTTCTGCCTAAAGAGCTGGCTGTAGACATGGGTAGGAGGGAGCACTCCTGTTTCTCTGTGATGTGGATGAACATGCACAACAAACAAATTATGATGTCGAAATTTCAGATTACAGCGAAATGTATTCTCGAGCTGTTCCTGAGTCGATTAGGGTGTTTTTATACGAATTTTCATATCAGTTCAAGTAGCTGCAGTTAGTTTAATATCTTCTTTGGTTCTACGCCTTCTGTAAGTTTAATGCATTTTTTTTCATGCTAATGCATTTCATTTTTGTTGTTTTACATCTAAACACTAAATGAATGGAATGCTTAGTTTTTATTGTTTGTTTGGGTTTTGTTTTTGTTGAAAAGATGCCATGCTTTGGCGGATTCCTCCCGTATTCTCCTGGCTCCAGAAGGAAGGTGCGCTCTCCGAGGAGGAAATGAGTCGCACTTTTAACTGTGGCCTCGGAGCGGTGTTAGTAGTAAGCAAGCAGGATGCTCAGAGGGTCCTAAGACAAGTGCAGGCCCAGGAGGAGGCTTGGATTGTGGGCTCGCTCACACACAAACTGCCAGGTGAGCTTAGCATGGTGAGAAGATTCAAATCCACACATCACTGGTACTGGATTGCAGTCAGTGGAACCGATGCCAGTTACTCAACTCCTTTCAGCAGATATGCAGAATTAATAATGCATGCAGTAAGTTATGTGTGTAGTTCAATTTTTTCCAATTTCTGCAGTACACTGGTTGTAAAATTATTGGCACCCCACCATGAATGAACAGTAATGAAAACCCTAATCGTCCTTTAACCATTGAACAGAAATGCTCATTTAAAATGACTGCTTAGTGATGTGATTTTTCTGTCCATGTAGCCCACTAACTTTTCTTACTTCCATACTTCCAAATGTACTGGATCAGTATCATGTCTCACATGATTTCTTTCAGTAAATTACATAACTTCATTGTGTCCAAGAGAGTCCAGGTAAAATAATTCAGTTCTCACCTGACGCCCACGAGGCACGTCTGTGTTGTGGGCGTGTCCCAACCGTCGGCTGAGTTACACTGCACACGTTCCTGACATCATGCTTCATTTTCTCCAAGACAATTCATGCCCAAATGTGCAAGCGTGTCAGTGAAACATGAGGTACAGCAACAGCTGAAATTACAGCACAGCTCAGTAAAAGCGTGAGACTGTGGCTTAATGAACAATCGACCTTTTCATGTGTTTTCTGTTTATCCATGAATAACCACACTAACCTGCTAATGCTAATGCTTTTCTATGAAACTACAGGTTGCAGATTCATGACTCCTTTTGAACATGATTTGAAATAATCAGAGTATTGATTTCAGTCGATTTCTAAAAGGTTTACACTTAGCTTACAAATAGCGGTGATTCGGCCAGCAAGGGACCCATGAGCTTTATGATCCTCGTATGCAGGTGATGTGGACTGAAACACTGAAACTAGCCCACAATAGGAAACAGCCTATTAAAGTTCATAGCTTGTGTGTTTGTGTCAGCATGTCTTAGCATGTCCTCATCAATACAACCACAGCTGCAGGTCTAATAGCACTGAACACCTACTGTTTTATTATATTAGGCATAAATACAGCCTGTGTAATGACTTTTTTTTTTGGTCCAAGTTTTAGGATTAGCTTAGGAACCTTATATCGGGATTAGAACAGAAGAATGAAAACTTTAAATATGACTAATTAATGATGTAAACAAATGATTCCTGGATGGAAATCAAGCCAATTACAAAAACCGTCATGTAGTAAGACTAGTTTTTAGTAAAAAAAAAAAATTTAAATGGTCCATTTTGACCTGAAAAGAACATTATGGTAAGCTAAATGGTGTGTACGTCTATCGTTATGGTTACATCATCATAATCCAGAATCTAGTCATTAATTTGGTTTTCATTTTTGTGTGCATAGGTGCAGAAGCCGTGGTCATTAGAAACCTGGAGCACAGTCTGAAAGCAGGTCCCACTCCGCCCCCTGACGCCAGCGTAGCACCCAACGGCACGTGCCAAAGAAATCCCAGCTCTCGCAGGAGGACCAAAGTGGCTGTGCTTATCTCGGGGACGGGTGTGTGTAACTGGTTATATTTAGTTATTACTAACTGCAGTCCTTTACTGAACCAAATGGCGGTGCTTGGGAGCCTTGTAGCTCCTCCTTCACCTGTATGTGTACGTCTAAGGTTTCATACAGATTTGTATTTAAAGAAAAGAACCATGGAGTGTTTTGTTCCTGTAAATAATACTCATGCCTCATAAAGAGTGTGTAACCATGAACGTTTGCAAGTTGTACTATATTTTGCTGTGTGTGTGTTGGTAGGCACAAATCTACAGGCACTGATGGAGCAGACCAAGAAGCCGTCGAGTTCTGCTGAGATCGTGGTGGTCATCTCAAACCGGCCAGGCGTGCTGGGCTTGAAGAGAGCCTCTATGGCTGGCATTCAGACACGGGTACCTCTTAACAGTTTGCAATTTAATATAGTTTTCTACAGTTTTAGTGTTAGCCTTTGTGTGTGTTTTACATGCTCGTTTCTCACTGCTGCTACTGGTAAATGATAGTCATGATGGGCTGTGCACTGTGGAATTTTTCATAATAATTTCACCCGACTTTGAGCGTGCTTAAAGTAATGTCATTGTTTTGTTTTTTTTGAGTGAAACTTGGGATACAAAACTTAAGCTGTTTATAGAACTTGTACTCCATCTATGAAAAAGCAATGAAATTAGGACAAAGTTTATATGAAGCATATATGGGGAAAAACACATGATCAGTGCTGTCCGAAGTTAATGTGCATCTAGCCGTGTTTCTTCACTGCCAAGAATCCAAGACGTATCCAAGAATTTCACTGTTTTTTTCTTTTGGAAATCGATACACGTACTTTCTGAAAGCAGGTTTGTTCCTGGCCTGAGGGAACATCCAAGAACTGACCAATATGATCCTAATATTAATTTGGGAAGAACCAGGCTCCATTTTTTTTTTTCCCCCAAATGTTTTTGTTCTTATCCAGGTGGTGGACCATAAGCTGTATGGCAGTCGTGCGGAGTTTGACAGTACTATCGACCGTGTTCTGGAGGAGTTTGGAGTGGAGCTAGTGTGTCTCGCTGGCTTTATGAGAATCCTCACTGGGCCCTTCGTCAGAAAGTGGAATGGTACACTTGCTTCTGTATTAGTACCAGTGCTTGATTTAATGGGGGGAAGTAAAGAGGCTGCTGTTGCTTCTGTTACAAAATGAAGACAAAAGCTGCTATCCACCAGTCCATCCTGTTTTAATGCCACTGTAATATTATTATTATTACCACGTCTGTATTCACTCTTTGATCAAATGAACTGCTTATTTATTCACCAGAGCAACATGGCGTCTAAGCCTCTAAGTTAGGATTAAACCTGTACATTAGGATTAATGTAAAACATGCATGCAACTGCAGAGAAATCAGAACGGTAATATGCTCCATATTCAGCCTCCAGAAACAGCAAAGCAAACACATGTACTGTAGCTACAGCAAGATTTGTGTACTCTCCATAAAAATCAGGGATGCTTATAATCCGATCTTATGATTGTCACTCATTTTTGTGGCAGAGTATTCCTGACTTCGGCTGTCTGTAATAGGCTGAGCTAACATCTACGGTCAGTTTGAACTGAAATCACACTGGCTTCATTGTAAAACTGGGCTGTTAAGGTATCAGGCTCTACATAGTAGTGACCCAATGAGGAGTCAGCGGTCTTCTCCATCTCTGTGAATGAATTTGCCAACTGTAATATAACAGCAACTTTTTTTCTGTGTAACAGGCAAGCTGCTGAACATCCATCCTTCCCTGCTGCCTTCCTTCAAAGGCGTGAATGCACAAAAGCAAGCGCTGCTGGCTAGGGTTCGGATAACCGGGTGCAGTGTGCACTTTGTGGCTGTAAGTTGGCTTGTTTTAAGGCACTTGTGAACATGAAGTCTACTGTCACTTTGGAATTTAGGGGGGAAAAAATGTTTTGAAAGATTGACAGTAAAAGAAATTAACGTACATTGAAGTAATTATGGGGTATGCTAATTTTTTTTTTGGGGGGGGTTGGTTAAGTCTGTCCCACAACTTCCCTGTTTTGCATTCCCTTTTCTCTACAAAGGTGCCATTAAAACTGAGCTGAACCGTTTTTAAATTCATCTCATATTAACAGGAGGAGGTGGATGCAGGAGCCATCATCGTACAGGAAGCCGTTCCCATTCTGGCGAATGACACGGAGGACAGTCTGTCAGAGCGCATCCGGGAGGCGGAGCATCGGGCCTTCCCCACCGCGTTAGAGCTTGTAGCGAGTGGAGCAGTGAGACTTGGGGAGGATGGGCACATCATCTGGAACCAGTCAGCATAGGTGCTGGGGCTTGAGCTAAACATACAGATAAGAGCTAACGTAGTAGTGCATGGACTCGGGTAACCTCTGTTAACATCTGTCTGTGATTTCTGAATGAGTCTCAGATACACGGCGTGACTTCATTTAATCTCGTTTCATAGGCTGATGTTAGGGTGTGGTACGTTCACCTCTGTAGAGTTTTACACTGAGTAAACCTGTGACAGCAGTGCACTGCTTGAACACTGCCATTGCATTTCTGAACATTCCATAACATTCCAGTAGTTATATTAGTAGCTTCACTGTTATTATATCCACTTTACCCATTCCTCTTATGGTGTTGAGCAATACTTTAAAAATTAACAACCCAGTTGGTATGAAAGATGAATTGCATGACAAATTGGAAGAGAGATAAGATTTATGGCTGGTGATAAACTGCAGTTAGCTGCTGTAAAATCGTTCTGTGCATGTAAAAGCTGACACTGTGACACTGCCTGGTACTGAATGTATTAAATCTTGACAACTTGATCTTGTGCTATATTAATGCAGATTCTAAGAGTAAGACAGGAACAGTTTCACAACATAACATGATCAGATGAGTCAAAATAATGCCAGATTTTGACTCATGTTTTGGAGTGTTGTTGCAACAACAACAACAACAACAACAAAAAAACCCTTGATTGTCATTTCTGCTGAACCAAAAATATGGGGTTATAAAATAACTGACATTTTGGGCAAAAGATGATGTTCTTCCTGGTTCTCTTTCTATCATTTCTCAGTGCTGTGTTTCACTGCTTGTGATGGGAGTCTCTGCATGATGGGATCTTGCACTGACTGCATCAGACAGAAATGATGCGTTTGCCATTCCATCAATACAGAATGTTTAAAGGACAAATCATTTCCCTTCAGTTGCTCTAGAACATCAGTAAAAAGTTTTACTTTACTTCTATACCAAGACATTATTAAAGTAACATGCTCACAGTAAGACTGCAGGCACACACACACACACACACACACCCACACCCATCAGCAGCATCACCATTTTGTAGGAGTCACTTTCAGAGTCAACATGTTTACTTTCTTTGAGGTGTGGGTGAAGATTTGAGACACAAGAACCATTAACATTTCAAACTGAGACCACAGAATTACTTTTCATGGCACATTATGTCACCTTGTCTCTCCTTTGATGAACATTCCCTCATATAATTGTGGTACAGAAGCTTCTTCCTCTCATGGCCGTTCCATATCTCCTCAACATCACTTCATTAACCACGTCATTACAGACAATGCCATCTAACACACAAATATGTGCTTCGTTTTCATTACTGCTTCTCATCCTCGAGTCAGGTTAGCTTTATGCCTCCTTTAAGGATGTCCAAGGTCACCCATCCCGATCAAAATTCACCAACACTACAGCTACCAAGATAGCTGTCGAAACACTGGCATGGTCAAGCAAGAAGAGTGTGTATTGTTTTCTTGAGATAGCAGCAACTTTACATGGAAGTTAAACGTTTACTGATTTTGACTGCCACTCAAATGGCTCGTTTTCTTGCTTCACGCTGCTTTGTGGAATACAGAGAAGATTTCAGTCAGTGTGTAGTGCAGCTGTGGTATTCACAGTCCTGTGATATCTCTCTTGCTGAAGCGCAGGATGGACAGCTTTTCTCTCCCC
Source organism: Pangasius macronema (assembly GCA_037577455.1). Taxonomy (NCBI): domain Eukaryota; kingdom Metazoa; phylum Chordata; class Actinopteri; order Siluriformes; family Pangasiidae; genus Pangasius; species Pangasius macronema. The sequence continues at coordinate 5,017,289 of CM074970.1, forward strand.
GCCTGACGAGACAGACACACCTCTCCTCTTAACCCCGATTCACCAAGCAGAGACAGAATCTCCTCTAGACAAGAAGGTAGAAAAGACAGTAAAGTTCACACTAGATTAATAATCACTGCATTGCGACTGGAAGTCAATCAGCGTTGAAGGAGTCACACTATCAGGGCTTGGAACTTCCAAAATGTCGAAGCTCACAGCAGCCCTTGAGTATAACCTGCTGTATAATTCCCATCAGCAAAATGAATCTGATGCGTCACTGTATGGAAAGACGAGTATATAAATATGAATTATATATTATCAAGCTTCAGTGTACAGGTGCTTCTGCTTCATGCTCGCATTTATATTTTCCTTTTTTAACTTCACCTCAGTGTTTAGGAACTGTTAACGACTTCCTTTTTCACTAGGACATAAACATTTGGCGATACAGGCCAATGTCCCTTAGTCATTCATCAGCATGGAGAAACGTTATTAAAACTGCTCAGCCACTCCAAGCATCCTGCGCCACCCTGTATAGATCATCTGATTGAGTTTCTCTGTAACGTTTCCATTATGTGTGTGGTTCTTGATGTTATTAATGCAATATTCTAATAACGTTCATTTCATAGCTTCCGAGAAACAAAAAGGTTAGTCAGTTAGGGCTATGGAACGTTCGTAATGCGGCACAAAAACTGCTGAACATTTGAAATGATCACAATCTATGTGATATGGTAGAGGTTTGTTTCCTGTTATGGAAATCGGCCACATCTGTAACATTAAAGTGAAGTGAAGTGACTTTGTGGCCAAGTGTGGTGACCCATACTCGGAATTTGTGCTCTGCATTTAACGCATCCAA